>CM030172.1:29531977-29641977 GCA_017639675.1 Aplochiton taeniatus | reverse complement strand
CAAATAGAACTAAAGCAGAGCTAGAACAGAACTAAAACAGAACTTGAACAAAGCTCAAATAGAACTAGAACAGAGCTAGAACAGAAATAAAACAGAACTGGAACAGAGCCAAAATAGAACTAGAACAGAGATAGAACAGAACTAAAACAGAACTGGAATAGAGATCAAATCAGAGCGAGAATAAAGTGAGAACAGAGTCAACAGTATCGGGACATCCATCTGTGTCAGGACAGGACCCTGATAACCAGTCCAGTGGAGACTGGCCTCACATCCATTACACTGACAAAAGAAAGAAGAAAGGGATGAAAGACAAAGAAAACAGAAAAGAAGGCCTAACATCTCTTGGAGTAATAAAGACTTATCGAACGCTCCCTTGCCCCTCTCTCTCTCTCTCTCTGAATTTCAAGCGATAAAACGGGATACCATATTTCAATCTAGACCTCATTGCTTTGTTTAAAGAGTAACATATAAAATGTCATACTATTTGTCTTTATAAAAGTGATTTTTTGGTTATTAGAGCCCCCTCTACTGGCCATTTACTCAAAATGAAGCGCCAAGTAAAAAGAAGGAGATTTCAAATAAAGGCTGGAATTGAGCTGGCTCTAAGGCCCTTCATTATCGCTATTGGCAATCTGCCCCATGACTGTTATATAGTGTGTTGGAGTGTCCTCTACTCAACTTCCTCTGTACCGCACTAAATATAACAATCCTTTAGTGGTACGGATTAAACTACAATCCACTTTTTTCTGTTCTCAATAGAAAAACTCTCTATTTCAATTAGAGCAAAATGCTTCAGCAAAACATTTAACAAAAACAAAAAAAGGAGGTCACATCAGGATGTTTGCACTGGCTTTCTGTGGATTGTAGAAATGATTTGAACATTCTATTCATGTTACGTCTGCACCTGACACTTTACCTGCTGTCTTTTCCCCCTATGATTGTGTGAGTGGAGACAGGTGTGCCGAAGTCAGAGCACCACCAGCTGCAATCAAGACCTCTACTTAAACTCAGCCCTGCCACCGCCACTCTGCCAGATCGTAACCACTACTCAGTTTGTCTGCGCGCCTAGCGTTTCACCTGTATTCCTGTTTACTGCCTAAACCAACTCTGCTTAACCCAGATCTTGTTTTCTGGCCTAGACCCTCCTGCTCTGACTCCGGTACCTGTCTCCAGCCTCCATGACCCGTCTTCTCTATTCACCAGCCCCTGCTTGCCTCACCTCAGCCTCAGTCCCGTCCCTGGCTACCACTAATCACCTGCGCCCCCCCCCCCCCCCGCCCCCCTCTCCCTTCAGCCTTCCGCCTGCCTGACAACGAAGACTTGTTTTGCACTACCCTCTGCCTCTTAGCCTGAGTATGTTCCTGGCACGCACGCAGGCACGCACGAATGCCTGACAATTCATTTGATATAGACTCTTCCTTATTTGCATCAGAGCACTGAGCACCTGAGCAGAAGCCCAACCTTTGATTCTCAGACAAAGCTCTGCAAAATGTCTCAAGGTGCAAATTAAAAAGTGTGGAGCTTTACCATTAGGGCTCGAGGTTTTGGAACAGTTTTCCTTTAAGCATAAAACGGTTTTCCATTAAGGATAGAACAGTTTTCCATTCAGCATAGAGCTGGCTAACTCCCTATCTACCGTTGTAGCCACCACCACGAGTTCCAATCCGGCCGTTGTGCAGTGACATTAGCGACCGAAAGAGGGCCAGATTGGCTTTGTATGCACCCATTACTCATCTCAAACAGCATGTTGCCATTCAAACATGAGGCAAAAGGACACATGATCTATAAATCAATGGTCCAAAGTCATTCTGCCAGGGCATCATTTTACCCTCACCGATAGAGAAAAGCTTCCAATAGCAAGGAAAAGTGTTGTGCCTGGTTTAGTGGGAGACTGAAGTCTCTCCTAGATGGCAGTGGTGATAGCCACCCTGTGCCCTGCTTCCCTTTATTAGCCCTGGGTTCCACAGACCACCAGGAAAATCGATGGCTGGGAAAATAAAACAAGCAAGGCGAGAAGTCAGTGCACGGATGGGTAACTTTCTTGGACAGGCCTTCTCTCTGGGGAGACCTACAGTACTGTGCAGTCTGCTTGGCTTGGCTCTCCTCTTACCTGCTCTACACAGAGATGAGGGAGTAGCACTCTTATCACAAGGCCAGGTTCAGCCTGCTCCCTTGCCTCTCTCTCTCTCTCTCTCTCTCTCTCTCTCTCTCTCTCTCTCTCTCTCTCTCTCTCTCTCTCTCTCTCTCTCTCTCTCCTCAACTAAATTGTACTCCCCCTCCTCTCCACCCGTGGCTGTTGTCTTGATATAAGGGGACCTGTCACTATAACAGTGGCCTAGGTCACAAAACTGTCTTTGTACATTCTATACACATTGTGAGGGAAACAATAGGTGCTGAATGGGCTGTATGTTATCTCTCTGTCTCAGAGCAGCAGCTACACAGGGCAGAGCGAGTGGTGCCAGACCGCCTGTGTGTGGGTGGGTGTGTGTGTGGGTGCATGTTTTTGTAAGGGAATACTGTATGCTTTCTTCTCCAGTAGGCTGCAAAGCCTTTGTGCTATCTGTAGATGTGATGTGCCAGGTTAAAGGGCTATTTACGGTCACAATGGAAGGTCCGAGTCTGACTGGCCAGGCTCTGTCTCTGTCCCATTCACTGGGCGATGTCTTTCTCCAGCGCAGCTCCATCACAGTCCACAGTCCATGGATGATCACAGTCCATGGAACAGTCCAGTCCATGGATCATCACAGTCCAGTCTATGGATCATCACAGTCCACAGTCCATGGAATAGTCTAGTCCATGGATCATCATAGTCCACAGTTCATGGATCAATACAGTCCATCGATCATCACAGTCCACAGTTCATGGATGATCACAGTCCACAGTCCATGGATCATCACAGTCCACAGTCCATGGATCATCACAGTACACAGTCCAGTGTCCACCACAGTCCATGGATCATCACAGTCCACAGTCCATGGATGATCACAGTCCACAGTTCAGGGTCCACCACAGTCCACAGTCCATGGATCATCACAGTCCAAAGTCCATGGATCATCACAGTCAAGGGTCCATCATTGTCCGATGTCCACAGAACATCACATTGCTCAGTCCAAGACCTTATTACAGCATCAACCACAAGTGACTATTTTGGTCGAGGACCTGCTCTGTCATATTGGGAGATTAACAGTTAGCAGCAAATCATACAGACTAACTGAGCATTATGGTTATTGAGGTGGGCTATCTCCATGAATTCATTCCCAAAGGAGCTCTTTACCTCACAAACAGGTTTCCACTGCCACCAAAGAATATGTTTCCGTAAAAAAAAGGTTTTCGTAACTTTTTTTTTCATTTTTTCCCCACCTCACCATGACTGATTTCAGGATCAATAGGAGAGTGAAATAAGAGTGTGCGAATCCACGATAAGATGATGGCTGACAACCTCTGGCGTCCCACAGGCGGTGGAGCGGAACCTGTTTCTGTGTTCCTGACTTGCCCTTCGTCAGAGCCTCTGCTAAATAACTAATGTGCCCTTGTCACCATGCCACTCTGAGTTGGAAATAGAAGCGGTGCATAAGGAAACGCTTGTACAGAACAGTGGGCTAGTGGTGGAGTCTCACATCTTCACACACTCATCCCTCCATGCTTTTCTTTCCAGCGAGCATTGTGGGAGGTGTAGTTTCACATCTTCAATGGATTATCTGCATACACCAATTCGTTCATCTTCTTTATGGGCTGCATTATAGAGGGTTTATGTCTCCAGCGAATAAAACTCAAAGGAAATCCCATTACAGCATTTCTGGTTACAGAAATCAAATCTGAATATAAATTGCATGTGTGCTTACAAGCATAAGTGTGTGTGGGTTGTTGTATCTCCCTTTGAAATGCCCACCATGATATATGTTCATTGTGTTTGTGTGTGTGTATGTGTGTGAGATTGTGTGTGTGTGTGTGTGTGTGTGATTGTATACTTAATACATGCACCCCTGTGTGTCTGTTTATTTATTTAGATTATGATGATTCCCACCCTCACTGAAGCTTTGACGCTACTTCAAGGGCCATCAACATACTTCACTGTGACACATCACTATACCTTTGTCATCAGCTCACATGCAAATTGGGCCTTTCATCTGGAATTTGTTGAGTTCATGGAGACACGGTACCTTGTTCCGAGTCCCAATGGAGACATAAGACATGGGCTGCTGTGAATAATTGGCTGAGGAGAAAGAGGCTGATGGGGTTAGCCGCCGTTAATTGCTGTATTTCTCCTTGACACAGCTTGAATAATTAACCAGTAACATTTATGGCAGTGTATAAAAGCCTACCGTGGCTCTTACACAGTCCCGTGCTGGGCTGAAGATGCACTGCTTGGGGTGTTCGCAATGGAGGGGGCATGCTAAACTGGAGTCCCCTGGTTGGCCAGGCTGATCGTTTTGGGCAGAATTGGTCTAAGATTGACTAAGTGGGCTGGGCTGGGCCAAGCTATGCTGAGCTGGTTGATTTGGCCTGTGTTGGGCTGGTCTGTGTTGAGCTGTGCTTTCCCAGGGCAAACCACTCACAGTTAGACCGAGCCTGGAGCCAGCAGGGGTAGAATAGAAGGAGCAACACTAATCTGTGCAGTATTTGTTCCTCTAGCATGGTAGCCTTTATCCTTTAGCCTTTTAGCCCATATTAGCCAGCCTTTATGTAGAATTAAATTTAGCCAGCTTGCAACAAAGATATTGGAGTCCAGGTACATGCACAGGTAAGGTGGTTTGACTTACATAATTGCAATTGGTTGAGGCAAGGTCCAACAAATAGAAATCCAAACAAAGAGAAACAAAAGAAGCAAGACTGAAGAGTAGGCTGGAAAAAGGTGACAGTCATCAAGTGACACTATATTAGTCAGCTTCAACACAGTCTCCTATTTAGTCAGCTTTGACACAGTCTACTATATTACTTAGCTACACACTATCCTATATTAGTCAACTTCAACACACTATCCTATATTAGTTAGCTTTGACACAGTATCCTATACTAGTCTTCCTGGATTACTTGTATCCTAAAGTTTCAACACTGTGTACTAAGGTGTATTGTCTTGCTTCAATGGGGTTTTCTTTATTAGCCAACTACAATATGGGAATCTTTGTTTTATCTCAGCTGGCCCAAAGGAGGCAGGCAGAGATGTCTCTGCCGTTGAGCAGTAAGCCTGGCCACAGCAACACAGATAGGAGTGAGGGGGGAAAAAGGTTACAAGAGGGAGACGGGGGTTGGAATACAGGAGAGAAGGCGATGACTGAAAATCCGGGAATGGCACTAGATCGATAGAGAAAAGATGACGCAAGAGGAGAGAACAAAGGAAGACAGGACAACGACAACAGAGGGGAAGAGCTAGAGAGGCAGTGTCCACGGTTACCTCCTCTCTGTCCAGGAGCAGCATCTGGGAGTCGGTGAGCACGCAGAACCGGGGGCTCCAGGCGTTCCGCTCCTCGTAGGGGTGGCCACAGGACATCCAGTAGGCGGGGGGAGCCCGCACGTCTGCAGGAGACAGGCAGGTGGAGAGGGGTCAGACATGGAGGAGAGGGAGCGGCGTGGAGCAGCAGCACTCCACCACTCTACGTGACCAGTCATTTAGTAGAGACCGTTCATTGGTTTACGTGCACTCTACACAAACGGGGCGCAACGAAACTTCAATGCAGCAATTCGGCTGCTCTGACTCATTCTACCGCTAAGGAGCCAGGACGGAGAAAATGGCCTCCGCATTGAGGTCTCCATTGACAGGTGGATGGGGGCGCTGGTGCAATGCAGGAGCTTTTCCCACCGCTTATAGGACACTCAACGCCAGTGTCAACACTAGTTCTCTCTTCACCAATGATTGCTCACTCACAAGCTAATATGATCCAACGAAATTGGTATTTCTAGAACATATGAGGTGCTGGTTTACTACACTGAGCCTTAGGATATCAACCCCCCCTATTGTTTTAATTTAACACAATAATATGATCAGGGAACATGAGACGAAAGGAGAGGCAAGCAAAGAGAAAGAGAGAGAGAGAGAAAATGCCTTCCCCGTTCAACTCTTTGTGTACATTTGCTATGTAATGAAAATGTTTTTTTTCCTCGCATACAACCCCAATCTTTTTCTGACGGTTCATTGTAAAACTACCAATTGTCCTACTTTGTTAGAAACTAGACTGGAGTGTCCCAACGATGGGTCCTTCTGTTGTTTCTCATCTAATAGACGATGTTCAGTGGTGCACATGATAATAGCTAGGAACCTGGACCACTCAGCTGGAACAGTCCTATCTATCTACCCCTGGATGGAAGATCTGTATGGACTTCCTAGACGCAGGCCAGCGACCTTTGGCCATTGTTACAGTCACTTCCACCACTACCATTTTACTCCAATCAGCCAATCAAGAAGGTTGTGAATATACGAAGGGATGAAATAAGTTTTATTTTCCCAGGACGTTAGATTGAAAATATTTTATACAAGGGAGCAGCACACTCTCAAAACATTAGGATGCATCAACATTAGGCACAAGACAAGAGAGACGATAATTCCAAGGATTGACAGGAAGTGAAAAGCCCAGCCAGGTACTAATGGGTAGCCACCACCTGTTGGCCCCTCCCCAGTGTGCTAGGCTCTTCGTGTCTCCTCTGGATACAGTGGAGGGGGGGGGGGGGGGGCCAGGAGAGCAGAATGTGGGTCAGAGTGTACTGAAGCTAGAGCCACCACTGTGCCCCCACAGACAAGGCGCCTGCATAGAGCTGCAAAGTACATCACACACATGACTGATGTACAAACACACGCACACACAGACACACACTCAAAGCAGGGTTAGAGTAAAGATACACTAACACAAATGTGCACACTCTAAAATGCATGCATTTGCACACACCAACATTACTTGTAAAACACTTGATTAGTTTGCCGTCCCTGTTGGATGCCAGTCGGATTCTCTTGACTGGCAGCGCCCTAATCAGGAGGCAGGGATCACACCTCTGAGGGGAGAGGGAAGGAGAAAGTGTGTGGGAGAGACAGAGCATCACAAAACATGAACCCTGTGTTTGTGTTTCAGGTAGAGAGAAATGCAGGGAAAGGTTGCTCTGTGTCAATATAATGGCTCTTTAAAGTCAGAAGCTACTCAGACTTGTAAATGTGCTTTTGGCCGTGTCCACGTTGAAATGAAGGCCCTTTTATCGTCATGACTTTTCACATGAAAGTAAATTACAGAAAAAATTGAAATTATTCTGGCATATTTTGGCCTTGGGGAATAATTCCAATGGTGGTGTGGGTGAGTGTGTGTGTGTGTGTGGGGGGGGGGTTCTCATTATTTGTCCTGCTGCAAAAGTGTCTTTGATCTTTCTCTCTCTACGGTGCCTTGGTAGCCCAGGTAACCTATCACTGTAGCACCAGACACAGAATCTCACTGTCTACTGTACCTGTCTGCCAAGCTTACTATCACCCACTCTGAGAGGTACAAGGCCAGCAAGTCAAAGCTACGGCCGTGAGGAGTGGGTGGATCTCTTATAGTCGAGTGAATGTACCAAGGCAACTTCAGCTGCAGTTTATGTTGAAAAAAGAGAAGCCTCAGACAGAAAGGTGGCAGAGAGTCAAACACTGAAATAAGAAGATACGTAAATTAACAGTAAAAATACACTCTCTCTCTCTCTCTCTCTCTCTCTCTCTCTCTCTCTCTCTCTCTCTCACACACTCACTCACACACACACACACACACACGGCAATACAGTATGAACACAGAGAAGTAGAGGCAGAATGACGCAAACAGGAACCGAAAAAAAAGACACGACGGGAGTTGAACATCCACACATGACTGGTTTTTCTGCTGCAACCGAGATGGGGACTCCAAAGTCATCTTTAAAGCTGTCCGTCAGCGTGTGCCTCCACTGGCTGCACGCCAACTCCGCAGCACAGAGGAATAATAAGACACACAAATCAATGGCCCCGCACATAGCGGCTCACTGTAGCCACGCTCTAAATCTGCAGCCACAGGCCAGAGCAACACACACTGCATTCTCCACAGCCTGCTGATGCCAGGTGGAGCTCAACGCTTTATGGATCTCCGGGAGACTTTTTTCCCCTGGATTTATGATGGGCGGTGTTGTGTCAGGAAAGGCTGATCAGAAGGAAGGGAAGGAGGTCAAATATAGCCTCTCCCACAATGCAACGCCGTCGTTATCCATGGGATCCCATATAAGGACGGACTGCTGACTCCTTCGATTTTATTGACTGACATTTAGAAAGCAATCAGTTTTGTCCTGGTGTGAACACAGAGGCACACACCACACAGAAAACGTGAAAACACCTAAAAGGTCATTTACAGCCGGTCTGAAAGGCAGATTTTCTTCAGCTGGTGCCAGATTCTTGGTTTTCCATGATGCCAAAGGCCAATTGTATAACCACTTTTCCCCCCAACCGAGGGCAATATGTGAGGTTGTGTTTGCTCCCTGCTCAAAGCCGTTGTTTACCCTTGCGCACACACTCGCTAATGCTCCGACAGACAGGTAGCTAAACGCTTCTATTTAATTTCCTCTTTGTGTGTGCTCGCATACATGCAGTACATGAGGGAGGAAGAGCATGTGTGAGTGTGCGCATGAGTGTGTGTCCGCATGTGCACAATGACTTGCATGTCCTCGCGTGTTTGGCTTGCTGCGCATTTGCTTGGCCGGCCTGCTGGCAGAGACTGCACGGAAGCTCCTCTGCAGTGAGTCGCCCCCGACCACGGCCTTGTCAATACCATTTGCATGTGTTCAGCTGGGTTCCATGAGCTCCTGGGCCTCTCTCTCAGCGCCACTCATGGAAGTACGGCCAGATCCCCCTCCCCTCGGGGCAGAACCAGCAGGCAGCAGCTGAACCCAGATGCCGGGGAACGCAATCACACACCTTCCTGGAGAGACCTTGAGGTTTCTCAAAAAAGCCACGAGAAATCTTATGATGTGGGACTCACCGCCACTCAGACAGTGTTGAATGCAGTGTGGTTCCGTTGGGGGTGAATAGCAAACTATTGACGAATCCCTACCAAAGACAAGCAGCCTTAAAGGGGAATGTAAGCACTAAGACGACTTGAGCAGTCTAATGCCACGCTTTCATGGACAAACGCTGCCCTGAGTGCTAGATTGAATCGAAGTCGTTACGTTTGTTATCATTTGTCAAAGGCAAGGGTTCGTTTCAAACGGACCCTCGGACTGCACGGTTGTCTGTGACACAGAGCAGAGACAACCCCTGCAGCACACAATCCTCGCGGACTAGATCTGTTTTTCTCCGAGCAACAATGGATCTCTTTACAAATTCCTGTTCAAGGCGGCAATCAGACCAAAGCTGTGAAAGGAGAGCGAGGTCGGGAATTGGATAAAGAACGCCCTTGATAAGAGAGAGTGCTGAATGTGTTACTGGAGCCAGGGAACAGCGGAGAGACCCAAGCCAAGGCAAACACAAGGTGCGCTTGATGTCTCCTCCAGAACACACAGGGAAACCAGAGCAGGAACGTGAGAACCAAACCCATGACAGAATATATGTCTGATTCCCACTGTCCATATCAGCACCCGCACACATTGGAGATTACTCTGTGGCCCAGGGTAGCGAGCCTTATTAGTCTGTTGCAATAGACATACTGTATATGTGCCACACTCCCAACTGAATGAATTGTTCCACCACTGAGCGAGGTGGGAGTGGAAGGCCACACAAACAGCTTTAGAAACATGTCAGTAAGAGTTTGTTTACTATCATACATTCACAGGAAGGTTACTTGGACAAGGCTTTTCTTCAACCCTGAAAAGGTTTTACCTTCCCATGTAATGAATTTTCTTTTTGAATCTTCACCCTTGATTCATACTATTCGTTTGCTTATTACTATACCTATCAGGTACTCATAATCTTCTAGGTCGTTTGGACAACCAGGGTGTTTAAAACTTGCCCGGTGAAAAAGCTGTAGGAAGGCTTAATTGTCAATGTGAGCTGTTGGTTTCTTGCATTGGTTTTGTGCGTGAGTGTGTGAACGGTTGTGATATATGTATGTTTGTCTCTGTATGTGTGTGTGTGTGTGTGTGTGTGTGTGTGTGTGTGTGTGTGTTAGGTATAGGTGAAGCTCATTTGCCACCTGCATTCCTTTGCACAAAAGCACATGCTTGAGGGGGTTTGTTCAGAGTTGGTGCTGAGAGGAATAATAATGCTCCCAAAGAAAGTTCCTGTCTAGCCATGCTTATCAGGATACATTCAGAGGGGTAGAAACAGTATAACTAGTGCAGGTCGGGAGAAAACAGAGTTATTTACCTTTCCGTTAGCCTGTAAGGCCTTTTCCATCTCTCTCTCTGAATCTCTCTGCCTCGCACACACACACAGACACACACACACACACACACACACACACACACACACACACACACACACACACACACACACACACTTTTCTTGTCTCTTGCTCTCTGCCTTTTTCAAGAACGAGAATGCTTGTTATCTCATTACTTCATGCCTTGTGTTAATCTATGCAAGGCCACACCCACAGCAGAGCACAGACCCGACAGAGGGCTTTCTTTAAGCTAAAGAAGCACTTTGTATGCACATCTATCCATCCCATTTGAGATGCATTAGAACATCCCGCAGATGTGGTATATGGTCCTATTTTGTTTGTTTACTCAGACACAGAGAGAGGGAGAGAAGCTGAAAATTGACCAATGTAGATAGGTAGCAGCATCTCCCCGAGGTTTTGCTCAAACTGATTAGGTAGAGGCAGGCATGGTGGCAGCATAGAAGCCTTTTATTTAGTTCATTTTTCTTGCACTAGAGTCACAAATAGTTCCCAGACAAACACAAACAATCACATCACATTTGTACGCCAATTGTGGATTGCAAACAAAACAAACAAAGCTGGAATTGGTTTAAAGAACCTGGGATGGATGCACAGCTATGCACAGGTAAACCATGGCCAAGCCATGGGCCTGTAATGTTGCAGAGCCCTGCCACAGCACTGTACATCCCTGACCTCTTTGCCTCACTTGTAAAGCAGGAGTTTATGACAAATGATAGGACCTGAGAGTGTCATGCTGCCCTGTGCAGTAAGGTCAAGCCATGTTTAACACCCGGTTCCCTGCAGTTACCGCACAGCACATGCACTACACTGCGGGCATGCCTACGACAGACGCAGGCAACAGCCGTGGCTTACAGCACAAGATTTCATTCTATACATGTGTGTTTATTGTGTGCTATTTGTGTGACTTAAGACAGCAAAAAAGGGACAGCATCATATTGTCATGTGACTCCTATCAACAATCAATGAAACCCTTTTCCACCAGGTCTGGAGTCTGATGACATGATATCTGCGTAGTGAAAGAGCCTGCTTTATTGTTTGCCTTTCTGCCCATTTCTGTTTTAACTGTTGTACTCTAGTGTGTTGCTCTCCGTCTGAGCATTATTGTCTTATTCTTTTTCTGTAAAGCGTATTTGGGTATTAGAAAAGCGCTATATAAATAAAATTAATTATTTTTATTATTATTATTAATAACCTCTGCCTCAGCTAATTCCTGCTTTACCTAGCCAACGGACAGCAGAAGGTCAATACAGTATTACCATGCATGTTGCTCACGGTAAGCACTTTAAAGAATACATGACCCAACCAGTTCTAAGTTCAATGGGCAAGGTAGAGTCCCGTTGAAATAAGGGCATTAGCTAAATTCCCCAGCTCAGCTCAGGTTCAGTAATGGTCCATCAGTTTAGGGCCTTTACTGGTGAGATGGTAACACTGGCTCATCCTGTTGACCTGCATTACAGCATACTACTCCTTTAGAATACATACATAGACACAGTTCATTATATTGATGTTCTGCTTTTTATTAAAATAAAGATCAGTTGGGGATGCTGTCCCACTGAAGCCCAAGGGTCTCAAAACAGCGCAAACACACACACACATCTCACGTTCCTGCTCCGGTTTCCACAGCGCAAACACACACACACACATCGGTTCACTCAACCGGACTGTGCAATGTAGCATTTAAAGACGTAGGGTAGTGGTAGTACAGAGCCATAACATGGTGCAAAAAACAAGTGGACAGGAAGCATTCATGTGTGTAAAATATAATTTACTACAGAACACACCTCTTTACATCCATGTTAATGGTTTAAAATGGAAGGATTTATAGACACCCTACAACGACATTAACAAATGGATGGTTCCAAATTTACGGACTGCCTCTTTATATTCAAAACATGTCTAAATGTACGCAAGATGAGATAGAACTGTCACTGTACACCCAGAAAAGGAGCAGGAGTCTGTCACAAGACAAAGGTGTGTCTGTAAGCCCACGGAACACTTTCTGCCAGGAAATCATTGTTCCTGTAAGGATTGTTTCCACCAAATGTAAACATCACTATCTATGCAATCAAATGAGTGGCGTCTGCACAAGCTCCCTTCAACATTGTATTGGTACAGCTGTATCCACAGTGGAGAGCCAAGCTCCTGTCATGCCAAGTGCATCTCCAATGGCAACCGTTAAACCCATAGCCCTGTATCATATGCAATCCAAAGCTCTGGTACCACTATTTCCAGCAGTGAACAGCAACCCCCCTTTGATCTTCCCTTAGCCACAATTCGTTCAGTGTGTTGTCTAATTCCTACTTTGTTCTCACAATTTCCAATTAGCTACAGAGCAGCTTCTTCACTGAAACTAAAACGGAGGGATTTGGGCTCCTCGCACACAAACACAAGACGCAATACTGCCATGGAAAAGAATGTCCAACCAACAACCCCCCCCCCCCCCCCTCAGCCCCAAACCCATCTAGTTAGCAAGGACTTGGATTCACAGGGAAAGTGGTCAAAGCGTTGTTCTCTAAGTAGGTCAGTCGAATGCCTTAACAGTTGCTCTCCGTCTGTGCAGTGTGGAAGTGTACTGTACTGTATGTACAGTAGGATCCAGGACAGTTAGTGTCCACATTCCCCCCAGCACCAACATCAAACACTGGCTATTACAGAACAACCAACAGGCACCTCACTTTGACATTAGTCACACTGGCACATAAACAATTCACAAATGGAAAGATGGCCAGAAGAAAAAGGAGAGATTGGAGAAAAGGTAGTAAGACACACAGAGAGGTTTTTACAGGAGAAAGGAGATTCAGAAAGGTTCAAATGCATGCAAGCCATGAAAGCAAAAACAGAAAGGGCAAATGCTGTTTTTACCTGACAGCGAGTCAGAAGACATGCTCTCATGCCGCTGCATCTCCTGGCTCTGGCTCCGATCTCTGTGCCTTTCTCTGTGTGTGTGTGTGTGTGTGTGTGTGTGTGTGTGTGTGTGTGTGTATCGGCCAGGGAGAAGGAGAGTGTAAGCCGGGCAGCACGCCTCAGTGTGTACGCGTGTGTTGTGATGACGAAGTCAGCGTAGCAGTGGTGAGTGGAAGAATTAGAAATAGAGGGAGAGACGTAAAGAGGGAGAGACGGAGAGAAATGGAGGAGGGAAGAAGGAAGAGAGAGAGAGAGAGAGAGAGAGAGAGAGAGAGAGAGAGAGAGAGAGAGAGAGAGAGAGAGAGAGAGAAAGAGAGAGAGAGAGAGAGAGTTATGTAGCCGAAGCAGGGAAAGGTAGGATGGGAAATTAGTGAATTTTCCCTCTTCAAAGTATATTGATGTGATGCTTTCCCTCTCTCTCTCTCTCTCTCTTTACGAATACCAGGATGAAATATAAAGGAAATACAAAAATGAAGTTAGAATTGACGTTAAGGAAATGATCCAAGGGGAGATTAGAGGATGGTGAGGGGAGGAGAGGAAGAAAGCAATCACATATAGTGCAGACTCACACACCGGCGTTGGGCCATTACTCTTCCATCCTCACTGTGTTACCAGTGCTGAATGCTAATCCACTCCATGCTTACTCCACGCCTGTTCACACACTTGGTTTGCGTGCGTGTGTGTGTGTGTGTGCGCGCGCGTGTGTGTGTGTGTGTGTGTGTCTGGCATCTTGTTGTTGTGTTGAGGCACATCTTTAGAATCTTATCTGTAGCATATAAATAACATTGTTTGAAGGACAAGATGCCTAGTATGTTGAGCCTATTAGTGGAGGACCGTGGTTTTGTTGCTGGACAGATTGTAAACTGTTTAACGGATCGTAACACATTTGTATTATTTGTCTGTATTATTTGTTATTTAAAATGTTGATATGTTTTATATAATTTTTTCATATTTAGTATGTATTTATGACTGCAAAAGAGACTTAGTCTCAGTCAGTCGACCCTGTATAATAAAATAAAATAATAATTAGTTCAGACATTAACAAGTGTCCGTGGGCCCATATTCCCAGCCTTTCTGTGATTGACAATATGTATAATGGGGCATGCTGTTCACTCCCTTCTCCATGCTACAGTAGCTGACACATCCACTCCTGCAATTTCCATCAGATGTTCTTGGATAGGTGGTAATGTTACATCAGCCTCCTTTAGGTTTTCTTCCCCTCTTATTCTTTCTCGCACTCCCTCCTTCACTTTGAATATTTCACTTTCAAAGATGTTTTAGCACGACAGTCAAAATGCCAACAGAATTGCAGAGTATAGGGAGACTAATGTTAGTGTGTCTGTGTGTTTATGTAGTTGTGCGTGTACATGTGTGTGACTGCGCATAAGACACACACACACACACAGAGACATACGTACATACATCAATACAAACATGGGGACCACGTTTTTAACTTGAAATATAGAGGAAAAAAGGTAATTAATCCGTTTTGACCTGACCTATTTTATGGTAATGTATATTCAGCTTTCTTTTTGTGCCATGACATTTTACATCTTTCTTTTTTATTTGCCAATTAGTGCAATATAGACAATAATTGGTTAGGATTTGGCTCTGCTGAATATCTCTGACAGCAGACAAATATTCAGCCAATTAAGGATCTTTGTTTATCGAATTGTACCAAGGAACTTAGATTTTTTTTGTTTCTTCATGCATGACAATGTTCAATGTAAATCTCTAACTGCTGTTTGTAAGGCAGTGTTGGTGTGAGCATACGACTGAGTATAATTACTAAGTCTTTTTGTCACTGCTCAGTTTATAATTAGTTAGTCTTAGCCCCAACTCATTTAGAGAACTGTTCTCATGATTCAGTTTATAATTTGTTAGTCTTAGACCCAACTCATTTAGAGAACTGTTCTCACGATTCATTTTATAATTAGTTAGTCTTAGCCCCAACTCATTGAGAGAACTGTTCTCACGATTCAGTTATAATTAGTTAGTCTTAGCACCAACTCATTTAGGAGAGTGCTTTCACAGTGGAAAGTGATGCAACATTTCAGGACAAGTTTTAGATGCATCAGTAAATTAAGAAATCTTTTTCAATGTTTATAATTCATGGACACGTCTATTTCGGTCCTGCATATACTTTGTGTTTTTCTTTAAATATTGAGAACTTTCTACAAAATTCTGCACGTAGAGTCTCTATTGGATGCTTCAAAGCAGTGTAGTTATGTTGACCCATTGGAAAAACACATTTCCTAATACTAATATGTGATTTATTTGATAACAATTGTGAGTCCATGCAGGTAAACTCAGGCTACAAAGCAGGCAGAAGACAGCCTTAAGGTGAAACTATGGGTTGCTGTTTTTAATCAAAACAAAAAGTTCTAACCTAGCAAAAAGTTCCACAATGGCTGTCTCCCTCTATATGCCAGGGAATCTCCTTAGCCTCCATGGCTAGCCCTTCCTCCCTGTTTTTTTTGGGAGTGGCTGCCCGTTTTTCCTGTCTTCCCTGTTTTTTGGGGAATGGTTGGCTGGTTCACCTGCTCTCTGCAACACGTGCTTGGGTTAGCCAACAATTTCTGGACAGGTATTCTCCCTTATACCTGGTCAACTCATCAACCCAAGTGACACCAGCTGTGAATTGTCCATTGGTGTGGCTTCAGCCCTGGGGTGCCAGAACTGTCCCAGGACCTGAAGCCCACAGTAGCTTGGTGTCTGTCTGCCTACTGGTGGAGAGAATAGGGGTAGGCTGTGTGGCCCTGCACCATACAATATGACATCCCTTATTTGAATAAAAGGCTGGTATTATAGAATACTAAATTGCCCCTAATTGTCTAGACAACTTTAAAGACTTTTTTTTTTAAAGGCATTAGACGCCCCAAAAAATTACCTGATGCAGAAATAGGCTGGCCATGTTATGAAGAGTCGGGTGGTGTGGCTCATGTTTGCTTCTGAGTAAGGGGGCACTACAGAGAGAATGGCAGGTTTAGAGCCACACATACTCATGTTGGAAAGGAACAATGAAAATGCCTTTTGTGACGGTGCTTTAACTATATTCTCTCTTAGGGCTCTTGGTGTACCGGGTTACTGGAAACACATGCTCCACCAATCTGACTGTCCAGCTGGACCTTTGTGGAGTTGGCACTAGTTAGTGAAATCTATGTAGCAAATATGCATGCACTGAATAGCCTTTAAGGGAGTGGGATGTTTCCAGAAGGCCTTTTCATCTGACTGTTTTGGATTTTCGAATTTGAACTGCAGCCACATGTGAGCAGACCTCACACAATGCAGCCGTGCAATCACTGTGAGCTGCCAATACATTCCGTGTCTGCCTCAGCAAACAATCCATGGGGAGGTGGCAGCCTCCCTTGGTCTCTGTGAGTGCACGCAAGAAAACAGCAATGCTGTATTAGTTCCTTCGATAAAAGAAGTCCAACGCCTGTTTTAAACAGTGTCTACAGTAAAAAGAAAACAACATGCCCTTTCCAGGAGTTTGTGAAACAGTTTCTTACCTGCCTTCGTTTGTCATGGAATGATTACAATCTGTTCACTATACATAAAAAAAGGAACAACAATTTGGCAAGCTAAGAATGTAACTAGTTACAATGGTTCAACTTAAGGACAGGGAGTTGTGGAGTTTGTTATGGTTAGTCACTCGCTACCATCACTGGTGGCCATCCCTCCAAATCTCATTCTTTCAAATTCATCTGGAGGTCTGGAGACTTTCCTACATGATTCCTCTCTTCTCTAGGGTCTTCCAAATCAGAAGACACGGGTTTGATTAGTACTTACATGTCACTCACATTTTTGCGAAACCCTCCCCGTTTAAAGACACACACTTTTCCTGGTTTGTGCAACTCTATTCCAATACGGGAGCACCTAAGCAGTAACACACCTGTCTTTGAACCTGCGCCCATACCAATACTTAATTGGTTAAATTTGAATTGGAACAAGTTGCTAGTCTCTACCTCATTTATACCGACTTTGACTGCCAAACTTCCCCTGGCTTTCGAGCCGATGTGTACAAAGTTGGAACCGAGGCTACTTGCTACATAACCTAGAGTTCAATGGTCCATTCGGTCTTCTTCAACAAATTAGAAACCGATACATTTGGTCTTGTCTTCGTATCTTTAACTTCCAGGCATGGACAAGTGACTGATAGATGTAGACATTGCTGTCAGTTTCTTTCATAGCAACCGCCATTTGGACCCCCAACATGGTGAATCAAGTAAAAGTGGGCATATCCAGATGGTGACAGGCCCCTATTTGATTTTACTCAAGACAATGTATTTCTTAAGGAAGTTTGTAATTTGTTTATTTGATCTGATGCAAAATACCGTTCTGGTTCTGTTCTCTGGAAAGTCTTGGTAATTAACAAGGTTGGTCTAGCTCTGTTCAAGTCAATGGTTATTAACATGAACAGAAAATTGCCAATGGTGACAAATAAAATAAATGATATGTTCCTACTCACGTTTTCCCTGTCTATTTGTCTCTCTATGTGGCTCATTCTTTCAATCTTTTTCTTTCTCATTCTCTCTCTCAGCATTACAGACCACATTAGGTAGCAAAGCCACATGCAGTACATGCACATATATGTAAGACACAATGGATGACTATAGAGCTCACAAAGAGTGTACCAAAAAAATATGAATCAGTTTAGCCTCATAAGACGGACGTCTCTCAATGCACTCCCCATTGTAGTTTAGCAGGTGTTAGGGAGGCCTCATGGACCCAGCAAGCGGACATCTTCAGAAAAGAACAAATCACCATTGCAACAAAACTGTTTATCAAACCAGTCAGCCATCATAAAAACAACATATGATCATTGGGATATTTTCTGTGACATAACATAAATAGGCGTCAAGAAATTACTATCAATCACTTTGTGATATGGCGCTATTTACTGTCATATCGAGGATGCAGAGAGGGCCATCATATTTTAGAGCTTTCCTCAGAGAGCCATGTGTCCGAGGTGATTGATATGCTGAGGTGATAAGTAAGCAGACAGGCCAGGGACTTCCACCCAGATATGAAATAGGAGACTGTGCTGTGCTACACCATGGAACAGCCTTCTGTCGGCTAATGTGTTTACAGAAACAACAGCGGCAGACTAACAAGCCCAGGGCTGCCACCACCCCCCACGTCAAGGCTTTCAGGTCCTAACCTCCCAGTGCACTTGCAACCCCTAAGTGTCATTTATAGGATCCTCATTAGTGGTCACCTAGGTAACGGCAGCTCTTCCTAGAGCACACTATGATTCAAAATTACCAAGAATAAAATTATTCAATAGACGGAATAGAAACAATAACATCAAACTGACAAGTAGCAAACCAGATTAGTTGGCTACTTTCCACTGTGTCCATCCTATTGTGCTGGTTTTATGGGAATTATTGCACAACGCCATTTCTTGGTAATGGATGTTTTGTGAAATAGCACAATTGGGCTGCCTTTTTGGCAAGGTTCACATATTCTCTGACTAGCATTTGGAAAAGCTTATCTACAACTGTATTTCATTCCTTGAGATAAAGGAATGAGACCATTGGTCTTGGATTCTATAGTTTTTATATTTATTTGATGAAATTGTAGCCCCTTAGTTTCACCCTATAGGGCCCCGTCCTGACCTAAATAAATAGCTATGATATCCTTGTCCAGCTGTCAAACATAATCAATGCAATCAAACATGCTATTGAAAAACAATCATTTTGAGCAGCTGCAGTGCTAAGCAACAGAGCGTTGCCCCAGACTACAAACACTAATACGACGGTCTCTTGTCAAAACCAGGCATTTTTCAAAGTAAACCTTACATGTATTGTGAGGGGTGCAGGAGAAGGAGGGACTCAACTGAAGAAAGGTAGGTAACTTCAGGTGATTAGTTAACAAAATAAAGTTGTTACTTAGATTCAGTGAAAAAAACATAATAGGCTTTACTCCAATTTGTCACAGGCTCTGGTACACAGATTCAATATTGGGATAAAGGAGAAACCAACAGTCAAGCTTAAATAGGAAACAGAACCAGCAGGTGAAAACAATAAGGGGGATTTGGAGCGCTTCGACTGTCTGCTCGGCTGAGCCCTGGCAGCAGGTGCAGAGGACGCCTTATGCCTGCGATCCGTATGTGATAACTCCTTTCTTTGAGGAGCTCAATGCAAGAGGCTGACGGTTGCTACAGCAACTATAATCCTGAGAATCCGTAATCATTAGGATCATCTGTGCTCCCTGTATGGGTCTCAATTTACTTCTGTGTGACTGCTGAGTTGAGTCACATAGGGTGTAGGAAAAGTCCAAGGACTAGCAGCACACAGTGCTGCAAATCAAAGAGAGTGCGGCCTTTTACGTCCTCAATGCTCGGTGGGTTTGAAAAAAAAAAAGGTTTGTGAGTTTCCTGTAAATCCAGTGTGTTGCTGTAGCATGCTCCATTAAGGCTACCTCAGGGAATGTCAGTATGAAAGAGCTTGGGAGCGGGAAATAAAAAGTAGAAAAGACCTTCTCTATTTGCCGGATTATGGCTCCCGTCCTGCCTTGCCATCCACCTCATATCTCCTTCCTTCCACTCCCTCCATCGTCCCAATTTCGTCTCACTCACCTCAGAACTGTCACCAGCACCAGATCAAGGCTGGTGTGTAGTCCCCCCCACTGCTGTATGTAAAACATCCTCTCTGTCTTAAGTCTTTAAGTGGACACATCAGCATTGAAATATCTCTGATGGTACAAGTATGCATGCGTAGGTTTGTGTGTGCCCCTATGTGTGAAGTAGATAATGGCTACACTTTGGGGCTTAGTCCACGGGGGGTTTTGTATGAAACAGTGCTGCCAAAACACTAAACAGAACAGAGGACAAATGGAAAGAGGGGAAAGAGTGAGAGAGAGGTGAAGAGAGGGCACACAAAAGATAGATCAAACGTTATCTCTAAAAACATATAACTCATGTAAAGTGCGATGTTTCAGTTCATTGTTTGTGTGCAGTGGATTGTGTGTATGTGTGTCCCTTTAGAATCTGTATTTGATTTGACCGACCATGTGATCGGACTTGGTGTAATATTAGGCAAAGAAAACTTGAATAAATAAGGTATTTTCATGAACGTATGCACCAAAATGAAACTTGTGAATTGACTTGTGTGTTTAGGGTTGTTGTCTTGCTGCCTGCCTCACTTTCAGTTCAGCTTCAGTTCACAAAAATATCTCAGAACTTTCAGAACAGAATTTTTTTGTTCTATCAATGATGCCAATCCATCCCGGTCCTCGTTCAGCAACCACCTCCAAAAAACAAAAATGTTCTGCCATGTTTTATAGAGGGGATTAGTTACTTAAGTTGGAAAGAAGGGTTGTTTTTTTTACCAAACATGTTTGTAATTTTTTCCAAAACATGACATTTTGTAATCATCCTTCCACATAACTGAGCTCCCTGAGTTAGTCTATGAATGATACTGTGGCAAACTGGGGGTCTTGATGAAATTATACTCATATCCGTAATATTCACATTAAGTTCACTTACAATCGGGATACTTGTGCTTCAACTGAGCAGCAGTCACAAACCCCCTAGACACCACTGCACTGGGGTACTGTAACCACATTGGATATTATACATCTTGCTCTTGGAAAGATGTTTCAGCTGGTCCTCTGCTCCTGGATATGGTAACAACCAGTGTTGATGGTATCTGCTGGACACTGGATTGATGGAGCACAAAGTTTCAAAGATCTTTCTTTTCTTGAGGTTCTCAGAAATCTCCTTTGATTAAGTCGTCGCAGGCCTGTGTAGTTGTGACAGTCAGACTCTGACACTGAAGACCTTTAAATAGCATAGAGCCACCCAAACCCAAAACATCGTTTAAAACACCTCAATGAACCCCGTAGAGGTTCAACTACTTATAAAGATAATTATCGTTTGAACATTTGGTCAATAAACATTAGAAGAATTTAATATATTAAGAAGATATTGTTTATTTGTGCTTATTTGGGTTTGCTTAATCTGCAGTATGTCAGGAGTTATATTTAATCACCTTGAAGATCCACTTCATGCAAAAATAAAAAAAAAAATCCTACAGGAATCACAAACATCAGGTACTTCTCAGACTTCAATCCTCATATTCTCTTGGCCTTTGTTTTTGTTTTATAACACCTAACTCCCTTCTTATTGTAGTTTGCATTCACTGGTCCCGCTGTTAATGTGATGTACGGTTCTTAGGGAGCAGAGGCAAAATTGAGTTTAGCCCAATCCTTTTAGGGGCTTTGCAGGGAGGATTTGGATGTTCAGGAGTTTCAATTATGACCAGAGGATTAAGGAACCAGACCAGCTTTGGGGTTCTAAGCATACGCTGAATATGTAACTGACAAAGGTGTACATTTCTGTTAATCATGAGGGGGGTGCCCGTGTCTCGCCCTCCCCTGGCGGATACAGAGAGGGTAGGAGATAAATGCTCTCGGCTCTCCAGCACAGCCAGCCAATTTCCCCGCGGCACCGCTCTTGGCTTGCTGCCTCTCAGCTAGAGGTCTGTCGTGGATCGATACGTGTTTGTTTGGACCAACTACTAGATCTGGAGGGACTTGTGACAGCTCAATGTCTGGGATTGAGTTCCAGGCAGGTGGCCTCTACAACTTGATTCCCTGCCCTCCCTGGTCCCACTTATTTCCCCACTTGACGTCTCTCGAACAAGTGTACAAGAAGCTTCCACAGTTATCAAAGCACACAGAGCAACAAGGCGCTTGAGAGCTGGTCTATTTGAATGCTACTTGATATACATTTTACGGTGTTTGAAAATAACAGATGCAATCGATCTAATTTAGCAGTCTACTGATACCAAACAGGCAGGGAAAACAAGACATCAATAATCACTTTGTGCCTGTGGTTAAAGATTTCGGCTGGCATTGCTGTACGGTGTGACAGTTGTACTTTGTGTGGGGTTAGATAGTTTATCATATTTACAGTGAGACGAAATCAGACGAAGGGGCTGTGAAGCTCTCTAAGAAAATAAATCCTGTTTAGCAGGACATAAGGAAGGAGAGCGCTGAACAATGACATTAAATGGAGGACAAATTCATTAGGGAACTAATACAGTTTCATCGCTCCGGTCATGATTGGCTAAGTCTCCGGGTTGTAAAAGTCTGGCTGGAGTGTAATGAGCTCAGTCATCTGAAGTTTATGGTATCTCTAGAAAGCCACCATACTTCTGTACTGTCTCAGAGAAAGAAAATGACCAACCAGCACACATTCTAGGTCAGAACCTTGACCAGGTAGAAGATGCCATCTTGTGTACTTCTCAGTCTGTGTGAGGGTTACAATCTACGGAGGGAAAGGTAAGCAGACATAGCATCCCTGGATATATTGGGGAGGTTGACATGGCAGCATGCAAATGCATGCATGGGCACTCTGGAGAGCTTTATAACCAGTCAGTGTGTGAGTTTGTACAATGTGTGTGTTTGTTTGTCTATGTCCTGGGTTTGGTGCTAGTGGGAAAAGTATTCTTTCAGACTTAGAAGCAAGCCGAACCCAACCCAACTCTGGTACATACCAACCATATCCATCTGAAATACTAGAAACATCATTATTCTACAGCTTCTACTTATTCTACATTGAGTTATTGTACTTACTAGTTCTATAACAATCAAGCAATCCGATCACATTGCGTAGAAATAAATTGTTTTGAGGATTTTTGAAGATAGCAGGGCAATTTCGGTGGCCACTTCTTTGTAGGACCTTAAGTGGTTAGCTAGCATTTGTTTGAGATGAGCTGTGGTATACTTTTGGAGCAGACTTTCTTTATTGCAAGGGTGACAACAAAGAAGTACCTTGCTCCGCGGTATTTGAACAAATCATCATGTGTTTGACTTTACTTCTGTAGAAAAAAAGCTCTCAGAACTGTTACTGTTAACTGAAGTAGAAAAAGTAAACAGATAGACAGAGTGAAAAATCCGTAGTGAATACCTCTTCTCATATTTTTTACTTGTATCAACAAGTTACGTAAGATTGTGAATTGAACAATAATGACAATGATTTTCTTTGTAAGGACGTTAGTAAGGATATTAAGTTGTCAATTTAAATAGACCGATACCTGACATGTTTATTACATTAGGACTAAAGTAATGTCAATAGGATGTGCCTGTTGTGGTTGAGACAATAAGGCACATTTGGCCCTAAAATCAATATTGACAATTCTAATGAAGGTTATACAAAGCTAACCTTTTTGTGTCCCTTGCGATAGCTCAATAGCAGTAACTCCTGCCACCCCAACACCCCCCATGGATGACATTGGACTAACCTGACAACAGCTTTTTTAACAGTGCCGATTTACACAGTAAGTAAAAAAAATGACAAACAACACACTAAACATCCATTCATCAATTAAACCTTTGTATTATCCTCATTTACTCACTTTCTCTGTACCACAGAGTTTTACATTCAAAACTGCACCATAGAAGTAAGTTAGTACATATGTTTATCTTTGACATTTTAAATGTAATAACTTTCAACTTGACTATTTAAAAGTGCAGAAATGTATGTTGAGAACACTGTGATTTAACTTGGTAAAACAAAGTAGTTAAGGGGGCCACAGATGCAAGTACTTTGTAAGCGCATGCACACACATGCAGTCAGACAAAAATACCCTTTACTAGTTCTACCATGAATATTCCCAACTTTTCAAACAATGGGTACTTAATAAAAAATATTCAGGAAGGAAAGCAATGGCCAGCTTGTCAAATGTAACTCATCACTGATCAAAGATACCTAATGATAAGATTTTCGACTGCCTTAAGTTGACAATTACTTACCGGACACTTTAATCCATCCTTGATGATGAGCCAAAGATGAGTGTAAAACCGATAAGTCCCCAGCTTCCAGTCTATTATTCATAATTACAAAATCACTTTAAATTAGCAAAATTGCTTGCCCTTTTACAGACTGCAATCAGCTATTCGCAATGCTCACTTGGTCTGACTGTTTTACTACGGTGCGCGATCTCGTGCGAAGACCGCAGTGCGCGTGGCTTTGTGATACGCTTTGAGATACATTTTATGTATGCCTTGTATTACACACAAAAAAAGAAAATCTGACAAGTCAGGTATAAGTTCCCTATTACAAACAAAAAGCACTGTTTTCGACAGTGCTCAAGAGTTGAGTTTTATTTACGTGACGGAATGTCAAAGCGCAGGCACCTGTTGATGTTAAAATTAGCATGCCACAGTAATTCATCGACCCGTGTCCTTCTGCATGCTGCACAAATTCTTTTTAGTCCTTTGAATGTATAGTTGTATAAAAATAAATAAAAACAACTTATTTCCGTTATTTAGAATATATTTTTTTCTCTGCTATGAAACCTATTGCATCAAATAAATAGCATTCAGGACATTCATATTCTAAATTACTGTAAAATTAAAATGCAAGCCAATTGCGTTGGGTCGATTGGAACAAGATAATTAGAGGCTAATTGTAATATCAACTTGGAATGAGTTCCAAAGTATCCAAACAACATTTTTGAATGCAATTATTTCCCTCTGACTGAACATTAAAATAATTGCATTCCTGTAAACACTGTCAAAAAATCGAAATATAAATAAACACTGTACTGTGCACATTCTCTGCAGAGGTAGAAAAGGAAATATTTATATTTGGACCAAATTTTGTATCTATGGCTGCAGTGCAAATGTGGTCCAAATGTGGAGGTGGTCCAATTAAGGTGTCTTGGTGTTGTGAAAACCAAACTATTACATTTCACTTCGGTACATGCACATATCAGTAAAAAAGTGTTGAAGACCAGCACTCTGAGAAATAGTTTGGTTTCGTTGGCCCGGCATGTTCCTATTGATGCCACTAGTAAAAGCATGAATCATTTTAGCCACATAACATTTTATATTAAAGTTACATTTTCAAGGTTAAAGACTCAAGTGTTCACCCGCATTGATGATCTTGATTTAAGCAGGAAACACTGTCAAGCAGTTTGAGGGACGGAAAGTACTGTCACGGAATGCAACGTAGAGCGTCTTGGACTTGGTCCTCGATATTAATCCTCTTTTTATTAACAGACTCTGCGGGAGCAAGCTATTGCTTGTGCTCTGTGTAATAACACCAAAACAGATCACGCCATATGCTGTTGGGTCTAAAAACGGTAGGATCCATGTGGATAATGTCCTAGGCAGCTATCTACAGTAGAACTGTATTCCACCTTTTTTTTCACAGCCGTTTCAGCCCACATGGGCCTTTGTTTAGTTCTTGCACTCAGCCTTTGTCCTAGCTAAACAGGATAACTTGGCATGTGGGCTTTTAAAGAACTTTGATGCCAAATCTCTGCCATGTGGCCAGCAGCAACAGACCCTCTCCTTTTCTGCTATCTACAGTAGAACTGTATTCTACCTCCTTTTTTCAGCAGCATGTCACTGTAATACAGTGTAATACAGTGACTTGGAGAAGGGCCATGGGATTCATCATCCTATTTGAGGGATGTCTGTTGCGGGGCCCTGATCCTCCTATTTTGTTGATGTATGAATCATAATACCAACAACGTAATAAGTCGGCCGTAGATTAATCTTCCTGTGACAAGGACAAAGAGGTGATCCCGGCCTAGGTCATGTATGAGTGAGGACGTGGCCCTACCTGGCGGACTGCAGACCACAAGTTCAAAAATATCTAAACAACACCAGTTCTAGTTGGTTTCTAAATTCGAAGCAACAAGGAGACGGAGATGATTATTAACTTGAAGAGGGTGGAAATGACAAAAGTGTGCTGTTGGCTACCAGCAGTAGATCAGTAGCGTATGCCCTTTTGCTTTAGAGAATGTGTTATTCAAGCATCTAAACACTACCCTCTAGTGAACTTTTGGTAGAACTGTAAAATGCGTGCTAATGTAACAGATGCTAATGCTTATAGATCGGATTTACATGGATGGCAAAGGCTATGAAAGGCTATTTGTGCATTAGGGCTTGAATGCAGGCCCCGTCATCCGACAATCCTGTCCGGAATATTAGAGCGCACTCACCCTGATGACCATGTCCTGACCTTAGACGTAGGATTACCAGGGATCCACAGAGACAACACCCGGCTAAACTGGGTCTGCAGTTTCTTTGTCAGGTCCCCATGCCGGAAACACTGTTGCCCACAGGATTCTAACCCTAAATTCAGCTTCTGTTAGGTAAGCATAGATGTATGCCATGCTTGGTTAGTGTGTCCTACTGTAATTATATTAGCAAGTTGGAAGTCAACAAGTTTGAATTCTCCTGTAGCCTACTCTGACATTCCCTTCTCCAATTTTGCTGTTTTCTATAATAAATATAATGCATGTATGGTGTCGACATATTTAATCCACCAACTCAGTTGCTCTCCGACTGAGAGGGAGTCCCCAATCCTACAGGTTTGTATTAAATCTCATTCATATTATATCTTTCTATCTCCGTGTCGGTTTTCAATACCTTTTTTTGGCTCAAACATTTTAAATAACCGACCATGTTTGTTTATACAATAAGCTTATGTGGATGTTTGAATATGTGTGTAAACGACTTTAACTCTGTAATCCATAGTGCAGTATGTGATGTAAATATTATTTTGGGCTGCTTCCTGGGGGTGGCAGAACAGGCTCCACCTTTCAGCAGAACGTAGTCTGAACAGGGAAACCTTTATGTCCGGATTCTCATGGATAGAAAGGGGACCAAGATTATGCGGACACACAACTTTCTCTCAGAACCATGGATCGATCGCTAACTATAGCAGAATGAACACATCTATGGATCAAGTAGTTCCTTAAAGAGACATTTAGGTACTATGACATTTTGGCAGCGATTTCAGACATGTTGTTAAGTGCAAATGTTGGAGTTTATTGGTTTAGGAAATATACAAATATATTTAAAAATGCTTTCAAAAATGCTAGTTTGAGTAGAAATATTTCAGTTGCATAGTCAAAACATTTGTTCCCTGGGATGTGTATTGGCTGGATAGCCAGACATGAGTGTGCACTAATTGAACAGTAAGCAATGTAAAAACACTGAAACACTATGATACATCAGGTAAAGCTTAATCATGTGAAACATTTTCTGTCCAATTTTTGCTAAACTTCCATGACAAAGAAAATCTCACTTTTCTTTTGCTGATATATTTAGATTTGACTTTTCCCATCTGTAGTCGCCAAAGAGCAGAGAGACCTTTTGTCCTTGTCCATTAGGAGGCCAAAACATTAATGCTTGTCCAACAAACAATTAAAGCTGATCTATTAGTCATCTGGGACAGCCTCGTCCATCCACTTCATACAGGCCAAACTCTCATCATCCACAGAGAAGCTTAGAATCTCAGGGTTTTCATAGGGATGAACAGACCTGGAAAGCAGGAAGAAAGGGCACAAGGATCTTTGTAACAGAACAAATTACCTACTGCTGTGGTCTTGACGAGACTTTGTAAGTGGAACTCCGTCACTGATTCCTCGATAGCAGATTTCAATGTAGAAATATTATATTAGTTGAGGTTCTACTGCCTCTATTTGGGTCCATGTTAAGATATTAAGCCAATCCAATGACTTAGACCCTAATATATTTGTGTTACTGTTGATGGCAAACTTGATTGAAAAGAGAATTAGCCTTTTTATAATGTATCATGGTATCTTATTACATAGCCCCTTGGAATCAGCAGAGCACAGTCTATTCATAGAAACCCTTGATTGCACATTGCTATCACACGTATAGCTAAAAGATGGAAACGAGAAAAAGAGCGATCACAATATATACAGGTATCAAACCAGACCAAAGGATCAAAGTATTAGATAGTTTGAATGATGAGATATATATATCTAATATATTTAATATATTTATTTTAAGAACTTAAGTACATTACAAACTTGGAATACTCTCCAGAAGAGCTTGAAGTCACTCACCTCATAAAATCTGTAACCTCCTGTACCCTGGAGGTCCTCGTCTTGATCATCTATACAATATTGTTTAGAACTCAAGTTATTCTTCCCCCACAATGCACTTCTGAAGTCAGTTGAGCAAAACTCTACCAGAATTGAACACTTCACTAAAACCAGCCCAGATTTGGTTTATTTCTTTTTTTTTTTTTTTGTGGGTTGCCATAAAAGACTATCAATAGGTAGCTTTAGTAAAAAAACTGTACTTTTGTTTATTTATAATAAAAAAACCTAAATAATTACTATCTCAGTACCCTAACATGATATTCATGCATATTTTGACATGGAACATTAAGCAAAGGATGACAAAATACCCATAAATCAACACAATGCAATATGCCCTTCATATTAAAAGACCCATAAATCAACACAATGGAATATGCCCTAGATATTAAATACCATACTTTACGCATAATGGTCGGCTGAAGTAATTCAACAACTTAATCTTCGCCAAAGTTTCATCAGCTATAGATGATGTTTAAACCATGATGATTTACCTGCACTGAAGCTTACCATAAGAATTTCTGTAGCATCTTGAATTTCCCCTTTCCAGTAATACCTGTATTAGAAAAAATCTTGAATCATGAAAAGTGTACCGCACAGTCGTATTCTACCAGCCAATTGTCTGGAACATGAATTCTACGCTCTTAGAGTTGATCACTGCAGAGTTTGACAGAAAGCTCATCTCAAACTATTTGCAGACACATTCCTGTCACTGGCACTGTGAGTGACAGGCCTATGTTCATGGGATTGCGCAGCGGAGCTGTCAACGACTACTCCTGGCAGGCATGGGTATATCAGGGGCTAACTGCTCACTTTCATATGTAGTAAACTGGGTGAAGATCGATGGCATTCAAATCAAAGATGACTACATCTGGTTACAAGACCATTCAGGTGGCCTTGCTAAAGCTGTCCCTAGATGCAAACTTCACCCAACTGTGGTAAACAGAGGTTAACTGTTTGGTGTGCAGATAATGGCTTGTTCCATTCTCCTTCCTGATGCTAATTTGGCCAACACCACAGTGGCTTACCACCAACTGCACTTGCCGCTCTGAGTTTTATGCATCAACATGCCTTGGTTAATCATGCATACAACACAGCAGCACTTTGGAGAGGTGCTCTCTTTTTTTCCTCTTGCTACTAGTGGGGCAAGCTGATGAAAGTCATTACACCGCATGTTTGCCTCACCGCGGTTTCCAAGGTTACAACTATGCACGTGCTGTGTGTGGCTTAGAGTGTGTGTTGGAATGGTAGAAAGTTGAGCTTCGAGCTATCTCTCATCCTCTTTTTGGGGAACTATACAGTATATGTAAACATGTGTGTAGAAGCTCACAGCGAAATGGGTAAGACTTACATGGTCGTGGTTCTAGGGAGAATATTGACAGACGCCGCCATCCTCCTCTCCATAATGGCCCTGTGAGTGAGGAGAGAACACGAGAACAAGAGGGAGAGATGACAGAAAGGCAATTAAACACTTAACAGACACGTGCTGTTTACCAATTAATTAATGAGATCGACTTTTATGGATATGCTGTTCACTGTGGCATTGCTTGACTGTAGCGAGCAGAGTTGACCTCCGAGGACTTTTTCTCACCAACTACAATACTCTCAATACTAGAGAGAGAGAGGCTATTTACATTTCTGGCAAATGGCTGGGGTGCCTCTCAAAGCTACTTAGTGTTCTCTTTCTGTCTCTGCCTCTTTCCCTCTACAGGCTGGGTTGGTAAATAGAGCTCATTCGCATGCAACTAAAGATGTAGCATGTTCCGCTATGTGGTGTAGCACTCCATTTCAGTCCAGTTTCAAGTACTATTTCTCTACTTTAGCTTTTTGTGAAATCTTTTCATGCATTACAAAACTACAACATTACTTTTCAATAAGCCATATTTAATAAATTGGGGGGAAAATCGAGCACAAAACCATATGCTCTAGGTTAGCAACGACAGACTGCTCAGTTAATTTTAATAGATGCAATCAATGCGTGAATGCACATGTTGTACACGTTTGAATGCACATATGGCTTTAAATATGAGCTAGTTTAGCTATATTTTTGTTCTAGATAGCAGGAACAGTGCATTCCAATGTGGCATGTGCTGAAAAGGTTTTCACAAAATCCTTATTATTATGTGGCTAATTCAGTGGAGATTTTCTAGGTTAATACATACATGACAAATTAGACACAACAGATACAGTAGCCTCCAGAAATACTGCATACCTTTAAAATGATTTACTGAAGGGGGGTTTGGCAATATGGCTTCTGCTTTTACTAGCTTGGTCTTGCACTCAAAATATAATCGAAATCTATCCTTTTACTGTAATGCAAATTTTCACAATAAAAAAGGTCATACATTTTTTGTCTTCTGAAATGCATGTGTTTCACACATATTGCTAACCCTACCATTATTGACCAATTGAGGTATATTTTCCATTTTATTGTACCTTTTAAAATGTGCCTGAGTTTTAACAAACAATTATTAAATTGTCATTGATAACTTTCAGTTTCACCTGGGAATGAATATACTGATGACACACAAGTACAACTCTCTCCTTGGCCACCTTCAGAATCTCCCACTAGATTTTAGTTAACCACCTGCTAGAACTATGCTATGAACCAATGCATATATTATAGTATGAGTTGTCGTTCTGAGCACAGACCAATTCATTCAATTCAACTCCATATCAACTATCAAACATCTAGACCCACCTCTATAAACAAGTAATCAGTTGTTAATTGTTTTAACTGTTTATTATTATATTATAATATATATATATATATATATATATATATATATATATATATATATATATATATATATATAACATATTAGATGATATTGTTATTATTTAATTAGAATTGTATTTGGTCTTACGGTTTCGCTTTTTGTATTGATTGTATTCCATTTGTTGCTTTATTGTAAAAACTGCCTATTTATTGTAAAAGCACTTTGTAATACTTTAGATTAGTGCTATGCAAATAAAGGTATTATTATTAATATTCTCACATTGCCATGCATTTTTAAAGCCTATGAACAACATGGTTACATCTGTGGTGTTATGGGTCAAATTTGACCCGCTTTTGAATGTCAGTTATCCATAGAGGGGTATGCAGCAGGCAGCATCAAATATGCCCCACCCCCCATTTCTATATTGAGAAATAAAAGTATTGTTTTTGTGAAATTAAATTGACTTCATTCATCATGTCATCTGAGGTGTATATGGGTCAATGCTGACCCATAACTACACATGTCACTAAAATTTATAATTTTAACTTATTTAACAGGAACTTATTTTTTTTTTTTACAAGTTTTAAATAATTGTAATAGTACTCTGTAATAGTATTACAGTATATGTCCCTGTTTTCTTCATCATATGCAATGAATATTGGCTAAATAGTGAACTTTTTAAACAAACGCCTAATGGTATAGGCCTGGAATAAGGTAAATGTGCGCTAAAGTCCATAAAATACAAAGTAAATATATATTTATTGGTTATGAATGAATAATAAGTTATTTATGAGGTACAACACTTTACTGAATGGTAACCAGGATTTGTGTCAGTGCTTGATGATACATTTAGACTCGGGTCAAATTTGACACACTAACACAATACTTTCTAACACAATAGGTGGGTTAATGCGCTCTTTTTTCTCAATTACTTTCTGGTTCAGCTGAAACGCCATCCGTTTTAACTTAAATACCTGTCACACACTATAGGCCTACTGAAATGCATTCATACACTATACTAAAATGCTTTTATACGCTATACTGAAACGCTTTCATAGAAAAACTTTTTTTTCTCCATAGGGACTGTGAACTTTTTCATAGTTTATATTAAAGGTGTTCACAATACTGTATGAGAACATTTCAACTGTGCATAGGAGCTCATTTTACTAGTATGTGTGAAAGCTTTTCAATAGCTTATATAAAACGGGTTTCACAATACTATATGAGAGCCTTTTAACTGATAGTATATGAGCACTCTTTACTCGTATGTGTCAAAGCGTTTCAATAGTTTTTATGACAGCTTTTCACTTGTCTATGGTAGCGTATAATCTTTCAGTTGGTTGTATAAGAGTGTTTCAGTTCTGTATGTAAAATAATTTCACTTGTATGTGTGTGGGGTTTTCAGTATAGTATGCGAATGAGTTTGGTTTCATATGTGTATGTGAGAGTAAAATGACATACACATAGTAATTCTGAATAAAGCCCCTAACAGCCCCTCATAGTATTTCACCCCCATGGACAGCTAGTGGTCTAACTGCCAAAACATTCTCAATAATTTACAGTTTGAGATTGCACAAGTTGGTTGCATATATACACAAAGTGTACTAAAAAACAAACAGTATTAGTACTACAACACGTTAGAATGAAATATGATGACGTCGACAAGCTATTTAGATGCAAAAGCTTCTGCCATATTGTATGCACTAGTAGTTTGGTAATTATCAACTTTGAGTGAAACCGGTTTCTATGGTCAGATTCAGAATTTACATTCCTTTAGAGTTTTCTTTCAAGCTTGCTAGAAGCTGACACTTACCTGCCAATGTCCTTGGCCACCTGCTCGTTAGGGCTGTTGATGAGAAGGATAGAGTGGTGACCAGGTACATAGCTCCCTGTGAAGGCAGAATGGAGCTGGACCCCCATGGACCTCAGCGTGGGGTACATGGACAACGACAGGACCATTAGCTGAACAAAAAGAGGAAGAAGTGACAACTGAATAGACAAAGATTGATCAATAAGCAATGGCTACTTTCTGCATTAGGACTCTAAATGGCTACTGTTATGTGAAGTTATGTGAGCGCAGAATAAAAAAAATACAAAAATGTAATAAAAGTTATGAGGATGCGCTACTAATCCGTATTAAAGTGCAGAGTTAAGTATAAAGGTTAAAAACTGAACTGTTATCGCCATGCAGAATGTACCGACTATTGAGAGCCCTTGTTAAACCTTGGCACTGATGACATAATGCTGGCAGCCTCTAGTTATAAGGCACCTCCGGACAATTTACTGCATGGGCATCATTGGGAATTGGTGATGCACTGAGTACACAGAGTTATCATTCTGATCCAATGAATTGAATGTGAAATGCCAGATTAAGGTTAGGGCTCTGAGGTGTGTCCTCTTCTTATTTTGTTAAGACAGGCCGATGAGCAGGTGTATGAGTGGAAAGTGCAGCCTGTAACAATGTACTCAATCAAATACCTATTTGAGCGACACAGAAAACAACAACAACATGTGTTATTAGTGAGCGGAAACCTAAATTATTCTGAATGAAATAAATGTAATACACCTACCAAACCAAGGAGGAATAACCCAGAACGAAAGAGACTGTGAACGATAGATTCCTTGTGGCATCGCTGGTACAGCCAGTCCATTTTACTACTGGCAACAAATGTCATGCCGTAGTCTGTCTGTTTGTTAAAGGAAAGAACGGTGACAGCATGTAGACATTCTAATGTTAATAGACTACTTTTAGAAACAATGTTAACTTATTATAAATACAGTCTATCGCTTCTCCTCGTCGTCCATATCGTACACCTGACTACTTCACTAAATCGGAGAAAGTTTACTTTTTTACAGCATGCAACAAAGAATTCAAGTCAGATACGAGAGTGACAGGTAGGGTAAACCGGAGGGGCGACATGAACAATCTGCGTTGGTCATTGGATGTTTAATACTTCCTGACACTTCAACGTCCAATCCAATGACGTTGTTTTAGTCGTTGTGCTCTGCCCACGGACTTTGGTCATAAGCTGCTTTAAGTCTAATAAACGCAAGTGCTTTTAGCTGAATGCCAATGGGCATGTTTTGTGAGCAGATAACGAATGTGCGATTATACGGAGCTGGCATTGCGCCTGTTATGAAAATAGCTGTTGTTGTTGAGACCTTACATCCGAAGCAGAGAGGTTTATCTTGAAGCGCTTTCAACGGTCTGTCCACTATTCGGTCATAAATTGACTGTGCTAAGTTAGCATAGGCCTGTTTTTTTTTTGTAGCGTAGGACTACTCATCATGGGTATTTCAGGGGTCTTTAGAGTAATGATACTGCAAAACTGAGGACTAAATGCATTTCTCACCGCGCCCATGACTGGACATAATAAATAAAGTCAATAGTAAAAAAAAATACTTTGATCTGTGAGCTTCAAAATGTACCACCAAAAATTCTTATATTTTAAGAATATAATATGCAGAATGAAAATATCTCTCATATGGACAGCATTTCCATATGTTCCAACTTCCACAGGTAAAGTTCTAGGTGGAGTAAGCAACACAATTAAGAGCTAATGTGAGAATTCTAAATGTTTGATAACAGGCCGAAGTTTGGCTCTATCATGGAATTTCAGAAATGTGCAATAGGATAACGTAGTGGTATGGGTAATACATTATCAACCTACTGACATTTATCTAAATCATGGTCATTTCGTGCAGTAGCTTATGACGTCCACTGGAGGAAGCTGTTGGTCCACTTCCCTCTCTAAACTCCTCCATTACTATAATTTGGAATGAATGCAGTTCCAAGCATTCACTCGGCATGTCAAACTGAAATAATCCAAATAAAGTGAAATGCATTAAGGATGCATCTTGACTGCAACTTGTGTGAGTCATCCCATTCCTTATTTTTAGACCCTTGACCCCCTTCAGCTTCAGGCGCTGTGTTTTGGCAGTCTCTGTGGCCCCCCTCCATCTCTCAGTGGCTGCGCAGATCAGGGAGCTCGCAGCAGGGGGCGTCATGGGGGTAACAGCCTCCGAACAAACCAATTTATTTCCCCGACTCACACGGGCTGAGAGCCCCCCCCCCCAAACTCCAGCAGAGCCACTTAAGCCACTGTTTCTAACATGAAAGAGGACGACCAAAATAGAGGGAGGAGGGGGAAAAATGTGTGAGTTGTTGGATGGTCGTTTGATCTGCTTCTTCTGGGGCGTCGCACAGTAGGGGTTGGTCCCATTGAGTTCCGAATACTTCTGTTTGTTGTCCATTTATATTTGCTCTGTTTTAGGACTCCCACCCCTTTCACAGGGTTAAAATATAGAGGCTGGCGAGTTATTAATTCAAACAAGAGCAGAGAGAAAGAAAGAGAGCCGGTTGAAGAAAGACTAGAGGTACCATGTTCTCATTTGGTAACTAAATTCCATTCTTGGAAAATCCCACACTTCCATTTTTTTTTCTAGGATAAACACACGGTAAAATAGTCAAGTAGATTATGTGTGAAAACAAGAAACCCTTATAAAGGGAGAGGAGCACGCAGACAGGAAGAAAGACGTGAACAGCCTCTTCTTCAGAATCTTCTCTCTGGTATCCTTCTTTCATCCAAAGTCTGTTCGAGTCTGTCGGGGTATGTCTTTCTCTATCATTTGGCAAGCAAGAGAGAGATTGATGTGAGGTAGTAAGGGGAAGAGGTGGTAGTGTTGGGAAGAGATGGTCGTTTTGGGGAAGAGATGGTAGTGTTGGGAAGAGGTGGTAGTGTTGGGAGAAGGTGGTAGTGTTGGGAAGAGGTGGAAGTATTGGGATGAGGTGGTAGTGTTGGGAGAAGGTGGTAGTGTTGGAAGAGGTGGTAGTGTTGGGATGAGGTGGTAGTGTTGGGAGAAGGTGGAAGTGTTGGGACAAGGTGGTAGTGTTGGAAGAGGTGGTAGTGTTGGGACGAGATGGTAGTGTTGGGAAGAGATGGTAGTGTTGGGAAGAGGTGGTAGTGTTGGGACAAGGTGGTAGTGTTGGAAGAGGTGGTAGTGTTGGGAAGAGGTGGTAGTGTTGGGACAAGGTGGTAGTGTTGGAAGAGGTGGTAGTGTTGGGACAAGGTGGTAGTGTTGGAAGAGGTGGTAGTGTTGGGACAAGGTGGTAGTGTTGGAAGAGGTGGTAGTGTTGGGACAAGGTGGTAGTGTTGGAAGAGGTGGTAGTGTTGGGACAAGGTGGTAGTGTTGGAAGAGGTGGTAGTGTTGGGACGAGATGGTAGTGTTGGGAAGAGGTGGTAGTGTTGGGAAGAGGTGGTAGTGTTGGGACAAGGTGGTAGTGTTGGAAGAGGTGGTAGTGTTGGGGAAGATGTGGTAGTGTTGGGAAGAGGTGGTAGTGTTGGGGAAAAATGAGAAGACTTCCCCTCCAGTGATTAGCAACAAAGAATGAAGCTGGTCTTCCCAGACAGGTAAATGAATAAGTCATGAGCATCACGGCTATGCCCCAGTGACCCTAACCCCTGCTCCTCCTCCGTGAGAGCCCTTTTTCAGGTGATAATAATTATCAACAACAATGGCAGACAACGGGGCTATGTCCACTGAACAAGTTTTATTTCCACTTCAATCGTCTCTTCCCCGTTCTTTACTTACAAAGCACTTCACATCTTTATGAGCGGAGCGTCCCTTGGACTTTTCCATTTTTGCCGGAGCACTCAAGTGAAGAATAGTTAAACTATTCCGAAGCGTAGCTTTATAAAAATGACTAAAAGCTGTTAGCTAGCGAAGGTTATTGGTTACTGTTGCGATAATGGCATGAAAAAGTTTGAGTTGTTCTTGTTGGTCGCGATAATCCCTCCCTTCGCCCCTGATGGTTGAGGTTACAAAATGTTGGTGGCGCTCAGAAGTCAGTTTTCCTGGCCAAGAGCCGGTTCTTTGGCTGTCGAAACGGGAAGAACTGGTTCGAGATTAGGCTCCGAACCTGCCCTCGAACTGCCTTGGTGAAAGGGGGTAAAACAGTACTTCACCCCTCTTCCTCCCACCTCAAAGCTACTGGGGGGTGAGCAAATTCTCTGCTCAGTTCCAAATAAGTTGGAAGACCATTGTAGGGTTGGAGTGGCAATGTTATGTACGTCCTAAAGATAATCAATCACTTCTAAATCACTCCTCACTGAACACTCGCTTTATCAATGAAACTAGCTTTGTTTCGAGTCCTCTGTGTCAGTCACCACATCTTGGCCACACGAGTCACTTATCACCCCAATCACTGCCCCCAGGCTGACTCCTTTCAGCCTTCCCTGCTGAGAGGGAAGACTTGCTGTCCACAGAAACTAATATACGGAAGTGACAGGGTGAAAAGGGGTGTGGGGGTGTGGGTGGGGGGTGCAAAGAGAGTGAGTGTTGTGGTTGAACGACTTTGAGTGAAATCAGATTGCTCAGAAGAAACTCCAAAAAGGTCAGCCTTTTTCAAAATCCCTGCATGTGGATTCCACCTGCTGCAGGGACGAGCCCAAATCACAGCACGGTTGATTAGGTTAGATGAGAACAGGATCATGAATAAGAGACACCGCCACCGACGCTACGGCAACGCTACTTTGGAACAATCTTTACGGTCCCGTTAGGCCTCCACACTTGTTTCCCCCGCCTCCCTTCAGCCAGCCCTCCTCCTCATGGCTCTGGGACACACCAATCCCCTCTCGGCCCAAGGCTGACTGAGTCGACGTTCATGCAGAAGAGCAGTGACAACCTGACTGACTGAAAGTTTAAAGTCTGCTGGCATATTGATTATGTGCAGTGTACCTTGAGGCGGCAAAATGGAGTCTAGGGATAGGGAGAGGTGGCGGGGTGGTTAACAGAACGAGAAAGAGAAAAAGAGCAATGTAGATATTTAAAATAACAAAAATTCAACATAGTCCTCATTCCGACAAACTGGGAAAATGTTTGGACCCCGAGGGGACAACTCGGAGTGTCTCCATGCAGAATTATAAATGCCTAAAAAAATTGTCGACCCATAAAACAGTACTTGGCTGAAAATATGTTGAGGATTACCGACAGTTAAAGAACACATTGGCTTTAATTCATGGCAACACATTAAACACATTCAAACACACGCACTAATGCAGGGGCACATGTGTGCACGGAAACGACACTACAGACAACATACAGTCATAAAAGAAACAGAAAACAAATGAAGTATTGTTCTGGAGGTTAGATGAGGCCTGCCCATCTGCAATCTGAGAACAGCTTGGGAAAAAAAATCTAGCTTCTCATTCACATACTGTCCCAATACAATGTAACTTCTAGTCGCGCATATGACAGGAGTGAGAATGATGGTGTCTGTTTTCCATGTGTGCAAGTGGGTGTCCACCTCTGCCACTAATGCATCACAGTGACACAACATAGACATGGAAAACCCATGGGTGGCTATAAGCGAGATTTACCCAAGATGCATCATAAGCTGGCCTCCATCTTCTTTGACTACCACTTGTGTTTCACACAGTGAACCTGGACCATGTTGTCTCACATACTCTTCCTCGTTTCAATCTTTCTCACAAACACCAGCCCCATTTCCTCTTTTAATTTCCACCTATGTGGCCCCTTGTGCTGCATGTCTATTAATCAATCCCTCTTTCTCTGATAACCTCCATTGCTGTGAGCGACTTAAGCACCACATCATGAGTCCACAGTGAGAATTCACTTCAGAGAGGAAGAGAAAAGAGCGATGACTATTGGACCTTGCTTTTCGTTTTTCAAAAGGAAATCAATGCTAATGAATAGGTCAGTTCATGTGGCCTGGTGATAAGGAAACGACCATCAGAGGACGCAGTGTGAGTGTGTTTCCAAAAGGTGTGTGTTAATGTATGTGACTCTGATAAGGTTGTTTTGTGTTAAGGACAGCTAACGCAGCACAAAACGGGACAACAACACTGGTGTTTCTAAATGAGCCAACCCCATTAGGGTTTGTTTAGAATTAAAGACTGAGTCATTAGGAGGACTCGAGTATTGACTAAGGCTCCCTCAAATAGTAAGCTGTGGGGAGTAGACTCACATCCGCTTATACTGTTACCTGTGACAGAGAGGAGAGGCTTTTCAAAAGCTTGGTTGAATAACTGCAAAGACAGGAATTAAGATTTCAACCCACTGGCCCTCCTGTTTATGTAGCATGGTAATGCAAAAGCTTACAATCACAGTAATTCAAAGTGATTATGTGGCGGTTGTTTTAAATTAAATAAAAAAATTGATTAATTTAAAGAAAGAAAAGAAAATAATGAATCAGGAGTTTGAATCCTGATAAATCTTCAGCATTTCAAATATGATAGAAAGTAAGTAAGTTATGTAAGTCTTTCAACAAAACTTTCTATATATTTCTCTGGACTTATACTGTCATAATAACAGTGTGTTAATAATAATAATAATAATAACTTTAATTTAAGAGCGCCTTTCTAAAACCCATGGACACTTTACAAGGCATATTAAAAACAGACAATTAAGACAAGACAATCTGAAGAGTTTCCATTCTGTAAAGCATGTTGTTATCATAGTTTAGAGCATACTCAGGTTGTGAATGTTTTTTTTAAAGCTCAGGTGAGTTCGGTTATGTCTAGCTTGACTGATCTCCAAACTGAGACCCAGGTCTAGTTGAATATGTCCTGTATTTTGATCTGGTCTGGTCCACTATTCTGTGACAGGATGCCTTGAGTCTTGTAGATTTCTATCTAGCTGTATTTTCTCTGGCCAGTAGAATCTAAATAAGATATGTATGTATCCAGCTGCCACACAGGGCCAACACTACCATAAAAGTGAGAAATATTGAATTTCCTCTTGCTTGAAAACAATTTACATGTTTATTAAAATGATGGGATGAGTGGTTCCCGTGGTAATTAGCGTAGCAATGCCGCCAGAGTCAGGTGTTTGTACAAAAAAGGGCGCGTTTAGTCAGAGATAATTAAAGTGGGAAGGTATAAAAAACTACTACAAACGAGTTTTTGGGGGGATGGGGTCTCTGGCGAGATCCACCATTTTGTGGGGATGTGTGTGTAAACTTGTTTGTTCTGGATGTTTACCTCCACGTTGTAACGGGGTTCCTCCTCTGCTCAGTGGCGATATCTACACAGAGGGAGACGGAGGAACAGGGAACAGCAAGGCAGGGGGAGCGGCAGAGATGAAACACTTTATTTCTGTTGTAACTAGGAAAGAGGGGGGCATCCCGGCATCTTCAGGGACTTGTGCTCTAGATTCCGATATCCTTTTTACTCCCTTTGTTTTCTCCCTTGATCCTTTGAAATATTTACTGTGCACAATACACACACACACACACACACACACACACACACACACACACACACACACACACACACACACACACACACACACACACCGACAAACACACACACAGTGTAGGACTGTGTATGTGTCCACTTACGGTTATGGGGCCCTCCCCTAAGGCATCAATCACACCGGGTGCTCTCCACATCTGGAGGTGGACATCCTTTCCTTCCCTGGGGGAGGACTACTTCAGATCTTGCATTTACTGTATCCGCTCGTCTTGTGGGAGAGTGTCTCCCAGCCTTCAGTTTCCGTGTAGTGATGCCCTCTGTTGTCCTCTCCTCTGGGACACCAACCCCGGCCCTACCCCGAGGCCCTGCCTCCCTCCGGTCCATCCGACCACCACTACCGTAGCTCCCCGGGGTTGCACTTGCTGAGTGCTGCCATCCTCTCCTCTGCTTCCTCTTTCACGTGGAGGGTTGCGGTTGGACGACCTATGGATTAACTGTTATCGGCTGAACTGTCAGACGGCTGGGATCGATGTGCCAAGCAAAACACCCTGGCAGCCACACACAGATAACTTTAGGACAATGGAAATGACTGTGCAAGAATGTGATTTGGGAGGAGATCACATTTTTGTCACACTCATCCAGACTCTTCGGTGATATCCCTTTACAATGCAGATAAGACACGTCAGACCTACTTGCTCAAGGTGCCGTTGCAAATATTCCAACAAATGTGTGTTTGAGAACCTCTTAGAAGAAGCTATTTGTTTGCATAAATAGGTTAAGAAGCATTTCAGTGTATGTTTATATCTGACTCTGCCTGACAAAGATATTGCTGAAAAGGTTGACACACTCATAATAGTTTCCTTACCTCCCTTTTGACACTACAAGACACTGCTCCCCCTTCTAACCACAACACAGGCTCCAAATATAACCCTGCAATCTGCAGGACCTTGTCAGCACACAGACACCATATGAGGCCCGTTGTATTAGTAATCCTAATGCATGTCTTGTTGTCCATATAGATGAGGGGAATAGAGAGGGGAATTGAACCAACAGATGGTCCGGGAGACAGTCTCATAGACACAGAACCAGTCTCCTGTCACTTGAATGTCTCACATTCACACAACACAGACACACAAAGTCAGGAATTTTGAAATCAAGCAGCCCCCTGAGCAACTGCGCAATTTCCCCCCTGTTTCGTTGCAAGGAAACTTAGTGTGTCAACAACGCAAACGAATTTGTGGTAAACTGGTGGTGTAATTGAGTCTCGGCAACCAAAACTTCTGCTTGTTTAGCAGCTATAATATGCTTTAACTTACAACAGCACTTAGTTGCAATATTCAACAGTTGTTTTGGAACAAGATATTATGCAACCCAATCAATATCTGAACCAGACTTAATAAGTGTAAAATGGAGCTACCTCTCCACCAATCCAAAAGTTACTCTAGAGTTCTGAAAGGTTTGGATCAGGGAGCAGATCTTAAAGCCACACTCCTGTTAAAAGAGAAATGACTAAAAGGGTGTGTGTGTGTGTGTGTGCGTGTGCGAGGGATCAATCATCTCAATAAATAAAAAAAATAAAAACCTTTCTGGGAAACGGAAACTTTTCAGGCAGCATAACAAAAACCCTTTCAGATCCATTTGACTTCCGATCCTCCTTTAATGACTTACTAGGAACTTGAACACTTACAGCTCCACAGCATTAAAATACACAAGTGACAGGCTCTTTTCATCTGGGAAATCAAAATCAAGTATGCAGTTATACAACTCTGCTGGAGTAAATCCTGCTCATTTCACGTAAAGGTGAAATTTCAAGCATAATTGTTCCTTGCTGTGGTTAAAGGCTGCAATTATACACTTCAAACGAGTAAGAGAGCTGCCTATCAGTATGCCCGTTTCAACTCTGAACAGGCAAGGCATGTTTTAGTCATGGAGCCAAGGCCCGAACACTGGGATCCACCCTGCAGGGCACGGCAAGGAGTCTCATCCACCACTCCTAATCGCTGTCATTGTTTGCACCTGTGTTTAGTTTTGTAGTAAAATGGGTCAGTATATGGTGTAATCGTATTGCTAAGTAAACTAGGGATAATTATATTAATTTACCTGGATGTCTGTCTATATCAATGTCTTGTACTTGTATCTCTACTCACCTTGAAGGACTGTAGAAATCCTGTCTGCACTTGTGTCCATAGGCGCCTACAACCTTGATAAAATGGTGGACCCAAGAAAGAATTCTGAAATGATAGAGGTGAGACTTCAAGGATCCAAGTAGTCCACCTACGATTACAACTTTGGTGCCATCACACTAGAATTTCAGCTGCTCGGAGAGAGGAAAGAAACCTCTGTAACGGCCGCCCACTTCTCTGATGTCTTGGCGGAAACCCTCCTTGGAAGCTCCAAAGGATGTCATAGCACCGATGGATAAATACTTTGGTAACCCTAGCAATTGCAATATAATTGAATAACCTTTGAATTTGGATCTTCTCGTCTTGGCTCCAAGAAGTCCAACTTCGCCAAGGAGCTAACACCGTGGCCGATCACGCTATCCAGTGATGTGCGCTGGCTGCAGAGTCTGGGTGGCCTGCTTCAGCACTTCTTCCGGTTTCCCTCTAATTCCATAAAAGACGCTTGACTTGGGGCGAAGGCAATACAACGTGGGAGGCCGAGAACTGTTGCCTGTTAATGTGCGGCTGGAGGAGTGGAGGCCCTGCCTGGAGGGAGGGGGAGGGAGGGGGGGGGGGGGGGGGGCAGGAACACCCCGTGGTGGTATGGACTGACCACGATAATCTGGAGTTAAATAAGAAGTCCATCTCTTTAAACTCCAGGAAAACCTAGCGTGTATGACATTTTCACAATTATGTGGAGAATGTATAATTGCAAACACATTAGTATGTTTTGTTTAAAAGGTTATTTTAGTGATTAGAGGGCAAGTGGCCAAAACCAAAGAAGGACTTGGAATGTTAGCTTTACAAGATTCCATGTTTTTCTACCACTTTCCCATAGTCCTCATAATCAACTGTATTAACAAAATGAACTGCATTTAGGCTACTTAAAAAAGACACAAATACTAGTTGAATAAAACACACTTTATTTAAATATGGGCAATACCAGATACCATGCAACATCAAAACTGCATGCATATTGAACAAGCGTGTATGCAGAAAATCTAATATTTATAACACATACTATATTTGTAAGAAGTAACTTCAGGTGCTGTTGATAAATAATTAAAATAGATACAATATTATTTAGTACACATTCTACAGAAAGCAACAACACTGGACCACCGTGTGTTACGCTCAGTTTTCAGAATAAAAATACGGGATTGAGACATTGATGTAAATGAAAGCATTGAGGGCTAACCAGGTCCTGCTCCACCACCAACCTCACGGTTACTCCACTGCATGTACCTGATCTTTTTTTGTTTGTTTCATATTCCCTTCCCCTGTTTCCTTAACCCAACACCACAATCCTCGCCCACACAGTAACTACCAGCTGGAACATCTACTCTCTGGCTCCGCTCTCTCATCCTCCGTCTTGGCGTCCCAGGATGTGGGACTCCTCCTCCTCCGCTCATGAGTACTTACCTGGGAACACAGTTCTCTCACTGATCTTCCTGGAAGAGCACAGACTCTGGAGTTCTGGACTTTGTGGCAGCCTGCTCCATCTGCGCACAGAACAAGTCATCACACACCGGGCTTGCTGGGTGGCTGCATCCTCTTGTTTCATCACGTTGCTGGTCGCACATCTCAAGGTAGTGGTCGACCAGTTATCTAAAGCGCCCAAGCTTCCTTATGCACTGGAGACAGCTCTACTCATTCTACAACACGTGTTCCGTATCCACGGCTTCTGCACGGACGTGGTGAAGGATCGTGGGCCACAGTTTATCTCCAGGTTCTGGCAAGCCTTCTGCCGTCTGCTTGATGTGTCCGTCACTCTCTCTTAAGGCTACCAGTAATGGGCCGATGAAGCAGGTTAATCAGGGTCTGGAGACTAACTTACGCTCTTTGGTTTCCGACAAACCCGGTTCCTGATGTCAGCAGCTGGTGGTGGAGTGTACCCACAACAATCCGGAACCGGCATCTTTGGGTGTCTCCATTTGATGGCCACGTCAAGTATTCACCTCCTCTGTTTCCAGAGCAGGAAGAGGAAGTAGCAGTTACATCAGCGCAGAACTTCCTATATCGACACGGCCAGACATGATGAAGGGCCAGGGCAAATCTTTGAAAGCGCAGGAGACATTATGAACCTCAACCCAACCGTCAGCCAAGTCTGCCCAGATTCCAGGTTGGACGAAGGGTCTGGCTTTCCACAAAGGATCGCCATCGGCTTGGGGAGTCTGAGAAACCTTTCAAGATGTCCACACCGCTTGAGTTAACCGAGTGGCTCGTATGTTTCAGCTTCCAAGAACCCTTCAGATGCTTTTTCATGATCCCCTCGGCAGATACACACGGCAGAGCACAAGGCGCACTGAGATCCACCCAACAGGGCATGTCAGGGAGATTCACCCAGCGCTCCTAATCAGTGGTGTTGTTTTGAACCAGTGGTTGGTTTAGTGTATTGAAGCCCCAGCCTTTGTTTGCTCTATGTTCCGCCATTGTCTTATCTGTGTCAGTGTATGGTGTAATCTTACTAAGTAAACCTGTGATAATTCTGTCAATTTGTCCGGGAGACTGTCTCATTCATTTCTTATTCATATATCTCTACTCACCTTGAAGGTCAGTAGAAATCCTCTCTGTACTTGTGTACATTTCCACAAGCATAACCCTGACAGTTCTAATGTTTAAAAAAACATGTCCATTAGAAAGTAAATGTTCTGCAGGCTGTACCATTTTTGAAAGGTTTTTCCTATTATATAAATGAGCAATAACGATTCGAAAAACTGAGAGAGTGAGAGAGAGATAGAGGATGGAGCAGGTCAGAGGTTGGAGCTTGGATAATGGCTGCGTCTCAGGTCTTTTATTTTTTCCTCCCTTGTTGTCCAGATGGCCCCTTCAGCCTGCAATCACCCGGTGGCCTGGTGCCTTTGCAATGAAGACACACAGGCCCGACTCTAATTCTGGTCTCTGCTCTTCTGTCCTCCTCTGGCTGACTGTCATGCACCCGTTGGGAGCTCCATAAAGCCCATGGCTAACCGTTTCCATTGCCCGTTCCCCTTCCCTTTTGCTCAGCTCGATAAGTAAGACAACAGAGATGGAAAGACGAACTGCATATTCACTCACGTCCCCTCGGCTCTAGATGCTAAGAATAAGGAATGCTTAGTATGCGCCTCAAAACCAAGCGTCAATTATGGAAAATTCAATGAACACATGCCTTCTTCTCCTGCTATCAATCATATTTAGCTTTGATTACACCCCGTGTGTTATTGATATCATATACATAATCCCTCTGTAATGAGCATAATAAATGAATGTACGTTTTGAATTATGAGAAATGAATGGGCTGTACACATTACTAAGAGGAAGTACCTGGTGGTATGTCATAAAGTCTAACATTTGATTTATGGGGTTGGCCTACTCTGAGCTCCATTGAGAGACCAAACAAGAGGACCATCCCTCCTAACAACTTCATACAGGAGCCTGTTGTACATTTAGATATATCTACACTCTATTTTATATATGTACGGTCCTTATGGGGAAAACAGGTATGTAGGAGCCAGTTTGATTGTGTTCTATCTTTGTGGTATATACGGTTTGGGGTGTCACATAGCTTGGGTGCTACATCATTTTTTACCTCTGAGGGCAGCATGATTGTAGTCACTGTGTGCTAGGACAGGTGTTCATAAGGTCACAGGTAAAGAGGAAAGGGAGGACTTGGGTGGTAGCAACAGACTGTTCTTACATGTACAATACCCAAATACATGATTCGACATCAATAATTATAAGGTTAGATATGAGTGAAGAACATCCAAACACCCAAGCACATACTAGTGAAGCAATATCTTGGCAGAGCTAGTTCAGGCAGACAACTCAGACAAAACCAATTATCCTCGCCACGCCAATCAACCAGTTGCATGTGCTCTGTAGTTTAACACGGTCTTCTAAAACTGCAGTTCACACACCTCACTGTCTCCTGTAAACACTCCAATTTTCATTGCTGCACCACACTGGCTTCTACACGGCTCATGCTCACCGCTGCACCACACGCTGTGTTCTTGCGCTCCCACCTCCACACCAACTACTCCAGCTACTTCAGGTCTGTTGTTTAGTGTCTGTCTGGGGGATCTGCAGATATCTGCTCCCTACCCATGGTTTCACTGAGTGTTGGTACATAACCAGGCGGGAAAGTATTCGAGAACAGCAGACCTGTGACGCCAACTTTCAATGTATTAACATGTTATTCAAATAAACAACTACGTGAACAAAAATTACCATACAGGGGATGAGGGGTAATGACCACAACCAGGCTTTATGATGTGGATTATATGTGTATCACCCACATATTATATATGCGTTGAAGCTGAAAATATTTTTGAGGCCGTAGGGGAAAGAAAATGAATAGCAATCTAATAGGAGTATTACTGTGAGAAACCCCCATGGTGAGTGGAATTGTTGGTTACCAGGAAGATGAAAAAGCCAGAACTGAATATTGTGTTGAGAGCTTTGTATGTTCCTTTCGATAACCTTTATAATGCTTATATATCATTAGTGCACAACTACCAGGTGGTATGTCATAAGGTCTAACATTTGATTTATGGGGTTGGCCTACTCTGAACTCCATTGAGAGACCAAACAAGAGGACCATCTCTCCTTTTACTTCATACAGGAGCCTGTTGTACACTTAGAAAATAGAACTTTTCAACTATTGCTCTATTTGATATGTGTGCGGTCCTAAGTGGGGAAAAACAGGTATGTTGATTAGTAATGTATTGTAAAGCTACGAGAACAAAAATGACCAATAACTTGTCTGTTCTTTAAACGTTCTACCTTGTCCACCCACAGTAACGTGTATTGTTTCAAACTGTCTCGTCACTTGTCAAAACGTTTTGCCAAGCCTAGGGATCCGGTAAATAACAATTGTGGAGCTGAGAACAGTTCATAATCAACGGGACATCCCCACAGACAAACTGTGGATTGAAAAATCTATGTGGATAATAACAGAAAAATATTGCAACTTTACTCTACTCTACTTCGTACATGGGTTAAGGAACCAGCCAAGAGACCTTGTGTCAAATATTAGTTATTATACCGTCGAGGAGTGGTTTCCTCACCAATTCCATCAAAGTGACAGATTATTGTATAGATGAGGCCTGTGTTTTCTAGTCGTTTTTTAGGTTTTGCCAATAACCATAAAAAATAATCTGTGCCACTCCAGTTTGTGTTTCTGCCTATGAACTCATGCAAACTTCATATCATAGTTTTCCAGTATAGGGAGATCCAAAGGAGAGGCCACATTCTGTTAAAACAGTTTGTCAAAGCTGCCAAAGTGGCTGTAGATTAAATAGGATGGTTTAGTTCAGTGGTGAGGACAGGTTAATTACCTGATCAGTCCAGAGCTTTGCCCCCTGCTCCACCAGCTCTTTTTCACACAATGTGGCAGCAAGCTGTAACTGGGCCATATAACTTTGAAGGTGATCGATTGTAAGGCAATAAATCCTTAGCCTATATATTTTAAGGTTAGACATTTTATTTGTAGTAGGCTGATCAGTATTGGAAGACTAGTGCATTTATGCATTTTCCTATTTTCAATGTAGAAACAGGAAAACAAAAACACATCAAACACACTTTTACCTTTTCACTATCGAAATCTAAAGCCACTCCTGGCCTTGGCAGAAATCTTGCTGGGAATTTAAGAAGATGCCATGAAACATCTCAGGCAGTCAGGGCGGTGGCACGATGACAAACCATTCCCATTTCCCTGATGTGAAATGAAAAACTCACAACAACCAAACCCTAGAAGAAGAAGAACCTATGATATGCTTATGCACTCAATGTATCAGTATCATCCTGATCAACGAGTCTAATATGGGTTGGCAGTTTTGGAGGCAGGTAAAACATCCCATCTCAGGAGCCATTCTCTGTTTAACGAGAGTTGAGGGGATTTTAATTCCCTCCCCAGCTGTTCCTCAGCAACCATTTATAAATTGATTCTACCCTGACAGGATCACAGATAACAAAATCTTAACAGCAAACATTTTGACATCAAACCCAAATAAAATGGCTATCAGAGTGAAAATTAGACATGTCATTATGCCTTGACTGGACCATAATAGGGTATTTTTTTTGTAATGAGAATGAAAAGGAAAAGTAGTGATCTGTGAAAAATGAAGAAAAAAATAGAAGGCGGCTCTGAGGACCTCCCTCGATATTATTAGTTTTAGATGAAAAACATAAACGCTCCCAGAGAGAGAGAGAAAGCCACCAGCCCTTGCTCTGACATTTGGAAGGCAGTCTGACAGGCTAGAAACTGAAAAAAGTGCTCAACCACTGGCTATAAATAAAGTTAGAGACTCATTATGTCAGCTAAAGTGCACATTTTTTTACCTCAGCATTATAGTTCACATTTTAGTTAATTGTGGCGGCTAATCAAAAGGATCGCCATGTCCTGTTCATTTGCTCCCCTCCTACGCATGTTATTGATCAACATGTAAACCTGTCCTGTGTAAACAAAGAATAAATTGCTTTGTATTTTCACATAATAATAAATCAAGTCAACATGCCCACGTATTACGTACACCGGCACATTTTTCTTATAGCATCCACCTAAGAATCCACCACAGGTGAGTAATCATGCCGAGCTAACTGCTGCGGAGGACTTTTCTGAGGTGTCAAGGCTTGAGGAGAAGATGGATGCTTCTGATCTTGCCTGCAGACATGTTTTTGTCGCACTTGCTACTGATGAAAACCGTGAAGGCTGACACAGAAGAGCAAAGGCACAGCCAGGGGCCCCCTCGTTCTCTCAGTGATCTTGGAGCAATACTCTTGGTCAAGATCAAAAGGAAAAAAGAGAATGAGAAACAAGAGGAAGAGGACACGGGTCTTGTCATGGCCGCCATGCCTGCTCAAAAGCAACATCCAAATGTCCAAAGATGCAGCTGTGCTCGGGCTAATTAGCGAGTGAGTATTTGTCTCCTAGACCCCCTCCCTGCTACGCCCACATCCTGGCAGGGATGCAGCATACAAAATTCCATAAATAAATGATAAATAACCCAAGAGATGTAAAGCAGAGGGAAGAACCACATGCACTTTTATATATGCAGGAAGGAACATCTGACCAGCCGTTAACTGCATTAACTAGGACTGCTGTCCTCCACTGTTACCTGCTATGTCCTCCCTTCTGTTTATTCTGGGGGGTATTTATACATTGTCTCACCTAAGCTGACCAGCTTTATGGAAGCAAATGGGTCCTATTTTATTGTGCATGCACGGGCCTATTGGCTGCTACTTGTTATATATTCATGCATTTCATTTATTTATGCATTACAGGACTGAGCATAGAGAACAAGCAAACAAATTCAAAGCTTGCACAATCTGCTAATATGCTTCAGTCGGTTGTTCATTGAGCGGGCCCAGCCTTGGAAGGAATGGACAAAAGAGCAAGATTGAGTGTTGTGGCACGGATGGGGAAACAGTTAGCACAATTTCTGTAATAGCCCTTCTCCATCTTCACATAGCTTTACAATGGTACCGTACACCGGGAAGTTTACAATGTAGGCTATTGTTAGTGTAACAAACCAGTGCCCCTTTTATCATCTTTGAGCCGTGTAACTACAGGACATAATGTTCACGGTTAGAGGATGCTGCCACTACATACTGGGCCCATTTAGATGCAGTATGTGGCCAGGTGGCATGAAGAGTTTAGATGCCGTCCGATCCTTAATCCGCAGCTCTGTGTAATTATGTCAGAAAACACACGGACCTGCCATTGAGTGTTCTGTATTTCACGCGCAAGTGCTCGCACGCGTGCACACACACATACACACACATACACACACACACACACACACACACACACACACACACACACACACACACACACACACACACACACACACGCACACACACACTCAAAACACACAAACACACTCAATCTGCTGACAGCAAAATAAATAATTGTTTTTTGAATTTATATTGTTTTGAAAGTGATGGTTTATATAACATCATATGTGAAATGGAAAAAAGCCCATTCTTGTCCTCAGAAGAAAATGTGTCCGGTCCCTAATGGCATGTGGCCCAGCAAAGAGAATACTGTTGTGGTCAAGGACTATGCCTGTGCGTCTCCCCAGAGAGAGATAAAAGAAGGTGAGTGTTGCATTGTCCAGAGCCCCATTGGGCTAACAAGCTAAAGCTTATTTTTCAGCTAGACAGTCTGAACCAATTTATCCTCTTTTAGTGTGAGTGAAACAGGACTGACCTTACTGCATCAACACAGCTATTTAACTCTCTTGCAAAAGTTACCCTTACATACATGTTACCAAACAATAGGATTCACATTTTTATTTTTTGGATATGTACTGTGCATGTATTTTGTGTCTTGTCACGTTGCCTGCCTCTTGGACCAGGTCGTCACTGTAAAAGAGAATTCGTTCTGAGCTGACTTACCTGGTTAAATAAAGTTGTTAAACAGTTGTTAACATGGTGTGTTTGTGTTTTGGGGGGTTGGGGGGCTGGTTTCAGCTGATGGAGGATGAACACATTCTAGACCCAGAGAGAATTCTGCCCTGGGGCTTGGTACAATATTTAAGAGATTTACACTTTACTGTATTACGATTGTGTAATTTCAGTAGGAAACAACTGTTCTACAGATGAAACAAAACCAAAAAGAGCTGAAAAATTACCAGAAGTAGTATCTGACCAATCGTGGTCCCTTAGGTTCCACACATCAGGCAGGGATTGCATGACAGATAATGGAGATATGGAATAGCTGGGGGCTCTAAAACACCAACCTGCCTCTGACCTACATGCATGCTAACACACGGGCACACTTATAGACAGACACCCACAAACACACACACACACACACCTACACACACACACACACACACACACACACACACACACACACACACACACACACACACACTTATAGACAGACACCCACAAACACACACACACACACACACACACACACACACACACACTTATAGACAGACACCCACAAACACACACACACACACACACACACACACACACACACACACACACACACACACACAGGCACAAATGCACACAATCACAAGCAATCACACACATAAATAGCATCTGCATATGCAAACACACTCACGTACACACCCTCCCCACATCCACACACACATGCACACTCCTTGCTCTGAGGCAGTGATGCATGCCAAGATGAGCAGCACCAGAGTTTGGGAATATATTTTAAGATAGGCGCATGACAGAATAGCCTGTGAAAATGACTCAAGATGATTTTCCATTTGTGAGAAACACTCTTACAGCAAGAAAGATGGCTGCTTGGAAAGGAAAAGAAAAAGGGGGTGAAAAGAGACGGAAAGTCAGGTGAGAAGTCAGGAGACAAATGAGGGGGGAGGCAGTCTGTAGGGGAAAGAGAGAGAGGGAGAGAGAGAGAGGGAGGCAGATGACATAGCAAATGTAGACAAAGCAGGCAGCAAGGAGAGTCCAATCTAATCCTGTCTGATTGAGCATTGAGATCTCTTGCTATACCCCTTGGCCTCATTTTACAGCATTCATTAAAGCCCTGGCACTCAATAAAACCACCTTCAGAGAGAAAGAGGCTCGTTTAGAAAAATCAAAAGCAGCCCTTAACCCCAGGTTAGTGTTGACCCAGCTGGTAGAAAGGATCCTTTGTGTCAGTGGTGGCACTGCCTGGCTCAGTGTTGTACAGAACGGTGTCAATCACTAATTGTTGGGCCTTTGGAACTCTACAGGAAGGTACTAAAGCAAACAGGTTCACATTTAGAGTGGAATACGACGTAATAGTGGAATGACTGAAGAATGAAGTAGGGTTAAAGGAAAGAATATAAATGTATCCAATTAAATTAGTATTACGTTTCACTACAGAACTTTGACCCTTTGTCTCTGGGGCCTATTGACAAGAAGGCCCAGGGTTTTGTCGGAGAAGAAAGTATACTAAATGCCTTGCTCAAGGTTTAAGCTGTGTATTTTGGGTAGTGGATATACTGTTAACCTGCCAACCTACCACCCTGAGGCTACATGATCTGTCCCAGCATATACTGAACTGAACAAAATAAGCATACAATTTTGCAACCCTTTTGCACATAGTGAATAAATAAGTGCAAAAACTAAATAAACAAAGCATTATAATTCAAACACACACAACTTTTAGTGCAGGAATATCAGCTGGTTAGGAAATAAAGAAATACAAACACAAACACACATTAAGGGTACACACATTATAGTATTGAAACACAAAGACATACCTACGCCTGCAAAGCACAGTCATCACAAGTTCTCTTATCCAGTGACTCCACAGAGACTTAAGCGTCACTTCATGAAAATGAATCACAAGCATCAAAGCGTCATCCCAACCTCATATCTCTTCATTTACTCTGCTGTCTACTGGGAGACATGCACACACACACGCACGCACGCACGCACGCACGCACGCCGTAAAGCATCCCGTCCACAGACGCACGTCACGGACGAGCAGGAACACACCGGACTCACTCGTCCACAGCGGAATACACACTTCAAAGTTCCCACGTCAGAGATGGAAAGACGGAGAGGATGCTGGAACAGATGGAGGGAAGTGCAAGGGAGAAAGAGGGATGGATGCGGTAGAAGGGGAGGCTGGTGGGGCTGGGGCTGCAGAGAACGCTAGCATGTGTGAGAGGAGAACCACTACAGTGTGACAAGGACGATGGCACACAAACTCAAACACTTGACATAATATCTGAACTTTCCAGAAGTTTGTATGTATTTATTTATCTGCAGCTTGAACCCCTGTTAGTATCTTTAATTTCAACCAACCAATAGTACTGGATTACTGTAAAACCATGTTACCATTTACGCCTGGTGGACAAGTGAGACCACAAACTTTTCCTGGTGAGAGAATGAGACATTATTGATTTCTCCTCCACGGGTAGATTAAGAATAAGCCTCAACTCCCCATGGAAGTGTTGGTGTAAATATGAACTTGTTTTGTGTGTGTGTGTGTGCGTGCGTGCATGCATGTGTGTGTGTGTGTGTGTGTGTGTGTGTGTGTGTGTGTGTGTTTGTGTTGTGATCGCTGGCTGGGAGACTGACTGTGACATTTGGGTGCTCTCTTCCTCCTCTGCTGACATTTTCCCTGTGAAACAAACAAGGCCCAATCAGTCAGGAGGCAGTGCCTGTGTCTGGGCGCTATCTCTATCCATCTGGAACCATGTCTCCGCACTCTCCCTCTCTCCCTCCCTCTTTGTCTTTCTTACCCTTTCTATATCTCTATTCACCGTGAATTGGCTTCCATTCTCCCTCTTTCTTCACATCTGTCTGATTTTTCTATCTTTCCCCATTGCACTTTCAGATTCTCTTTCACAGTTTGTCTTGCAGCCTCTCACACGCTGACTCTCTCCTCACATCTCCCAAACTCTCCCATCTTTCTCTCAAACAATCTGTAATATTAACGCTACAGTCTATTTTCCAACTAAAATAAAAGAGGACATTTAGTGGTGTGACTTCGTAAGACACAACAATCAACAGGATAACTCGGTGGCAAATGGCAAAAGAGTCTTTTCTCTTTTGGTTGACCTATGATAGCTGGTAGGATGAGTCTTGGTGGATGACTGGTTGGAGCTCTGTGGGTCTGGAACATTCTGCCTGCCTATTACTAGGGCCTTATCCCATGAGAAGCACCAACCCCATTTACCAGGCATCTCTCAGGCCTGACACTATCAGGTTATCTCCGGGCTGATGACATGGAAAATGACAGGCACAAGTCTCCTCCTGCTCCGCAGCGAGATAACCGAACAGGGGGTAGGGGGGAAGCTGAAAATACCAAACAGTCCCCCGCTAATACCCCAAACGCTGACAGTCGCAGAGTTAGTCGACTTCAAATCCTGCTCAGCGGCAGAGCCATGGGAGGTCCATTTCACAGTTTTCTGGGAGAGAATTTGTTGGTGACTTTTGACTGTGGTAAATCCTGGAAGGTGAGTGAAGAAAAAGATCATTGACAGGTTTCCTGATTCTCAGGACTGATGATCTGCGATGAGTTGAGTGACTCTTCATGAAACATCTCCCATCTAGCTAACAGGCGATTGAAACGTATTGAGAGAGTTCTGTTTTTCAAGGCTGATCTTGTTACCTTGCAACAGTAAATGGTAACAAAAGAAGGGATTTGATTGCATCTGGAGTAATTAATAAAAGTTGGCAAGACATTCTTAAGCTTAAATACAGACAATTCTTAACAAATGTTTTGAAAGATAGCGTGGATACCACACTTTACCAAGATCCAAGAATCAGAGATAAAGGCATACAGTTTCCAGGATTAGTGCTCTACTGCACAGTATGTTTAACGAACAGTAGTTCCTGTGATAAAACTATGTTTTAGAAATAAGTATGCAACTTGCAAGTATGTATGCAAGTTTCAACTCTCTTCAAAACTGTATATATTAGTCAGGTGTCAAAGGTATATAATGAGTTGTATGCCAACAAGAGGTGCAATTCGTCTGCTGCCAGTCTTGGTGATAGATAAAACACTCACACGGCGTTTAGTGAAATGGTTAAATTCACTATAGCATGAAAACATACACATGCAAACAGAATGTCTTGCCTACGGTTTACAGGGGTTCAACCGTTCTCTGGGTTATAGGGAATTAGAGGGGGAAATGGTGACTTGTATTGTGGTGGATGGATTTTCTGGAGCTTCTTCCCACGCTACGTTGACACAATTACATTTTCAATTGACTACCTATGAGCAAATGCACAGCGCACATCCATAGACAAAGAAATGTAGGCTCTATTGCAAAGTTTGAAATGCAGTGGTGCTTTGTGTGTGTTTTTGAGTCTGTGTGTTAGCCTCTGTGGGTAGAACTCTATATTCAGTGGGCATCCGTGCTTTGGATATAACTCATTTCGGAGAGCCGTTGCCCGATGCACTGTTGCATCTCCCATTGGCTTACTTTTGTTTTTGTTTTTCTGCTTCTCTAATATTGTTTACCCCGGGTTCATTCAATTGAGAGCAATCTGCCTGAATTTACTGCCGCTGTAATAGCATTTTTCCCCACACAGCAAAGGTGACCTCTACTTCAGGTGCACGCTGTTGTCAACCTTTTTGCTTCTGCCATAATTCATATTCCTAATGACAGCTATTGAGATATTTTGACTATCTGAAGTGTGTTAATGGGGCTTGGAAATGCTGGCAATTCACAAGTGGCACCTGTCCTGACTTCTTGCATGTGTATTGTGAAGCTACGGGAATATACCACCCACAACTACACCGCTTTCTCTTGATTCATCTGTGACAGAGTCATTGTTGTAAACACAGTGGGTTGAGGTCAAAGGTCAACATAGTCTCATAGTTCAAGTTGAAGAGTCCCAAGGTCAGTAGAGAAGACAAAGGTATGGCGATTCAGACACATGACATTTGGGCAGGCTGCTTATAATGAGATTTGTATGACCCGTGTCAGGGAACCTACAGCTTTAATTGCTTTGAAGAGAAACAGGATACTAGAACCACTTCTTTTCAATAATTTGCTAGGACTTTCTTGCTATTTCAGTGAAAATGTGGCATAGTTTTCTAAATAAACAAAGATATTTTTCTGTGTTCTTTGGATTAAACTGTGCCACTAAAACATCAACGTTTTTGCATTGCAGGAGTTTTTCAACACGTGTGTTGCTGTTACTTTAACCCTGTTTCATGTGATGCATAGTAAACTGCCTGTGCCTTTTGCTCCAGACTCCAGCAACCTGAGTCAATAATATTTGCCACTCACATTCAACGTGCAGCTCAAACACAAACCATTGGACTTGTCATTTCTCGACTGCTTTGCTAACGATAACCAAACATTCTCCATTACTGAAGAGAATTCACCCACACCTAAACTGTCACAGGTGCTTATTGCCAGCTGCTGCTTACAGCTCCCCACTCTCATAGCCAATCAATTCAACTCTGCTCAGACTCACAGCGAGTGATCTGGTTTGAACTAGAATCATTTGGAGAGACTGACTGTCGATCCGTTTGACTGTGTTTTGTTATGCTTAGAGCAGACAAATTCTTTGCTCTGCTGAGAATCAACTTATGCTTGAACTTTAAAAACAGCAAACACCAACTGGGTACCAGTATGTGAGGGGGGCTGTGCGCGAGACTGCATGGTGAGCACACCATCTGTTGAGAGTTGACACTCTGACTGACTCAGCCCTCTTGATAGAGTTCACACAGTGGAGTTGCGATGCAGCTGAGATTCACACCCTTACCACTATTGCTCCATCAAGAACGGCGGCTTTTCACCGCTACACCTCCACCTGCCAGTCAAAATAAATGCAAAGTGGATGTGGAAGTTAGCCTATTACAAATACACACAAAAGATCTACAGGCACACACTTGCGAATGTGTGTTCCCTCTCAAGAAGCAGACCTTTTCACAAGGGTTCACATAGAAGGAGCCCGCGGGGCCATTAGATGTTGCAGACACTTGACACTAACATTCTCTTCCTCGTGAAAAGGTGTTGTTTGCTGAGTCAGGGGAAATATAAGGGTATAGTTTGGCACTGAGCGATCTGGGCCGGAGGGGACGCACTATGCAGAACTCAGCCACATTAATAACACGGCAGTCGTAAAGCTGTCGACGCAGCCGCGCGCTCCCTCTCCCCCGTGAAAGTGATTTGTGGGCCGCCCTGTCCGCTCGCTCTCAGTCTCACTAATCACGGTGGGATCCTTTAATCAGACCCTTAAAGGCATGCTGGGAAGAACGATGAGCCCATTCCGTGCTTCGGGAGGTACTTCGTAAAGTTCCCCACCTAATCATCGCCCCTCCACCATCCACCCCTCCCTGAAAAGTAGGGAATAACATAACACCTATCTTAGTGCAGCCTGGGCTATAGGACGTCTCATTCAGTGCACTCATTAAGTGAGAGTACAGTGGGCTAACCTCCACTCTGACTGTTTGGCAGAACAGTCATATTCCTTTGCAGCTTCTTGTGATGGCAAGGGGAGGGCTGCTGAGCGTCCGCACGCTGTGAGCTGTCACATGAACCAGATCTATAATGCATGTGCTATTAAAGCCTGATTCTTTGGTAGCAGGCACTACTGAGCAAGCACTTGTGCATGAATGCGCCGGTCCTGTCACCACGTCAACTGAGGTGCCAGCCAGGGCACTGGAGGGAGCGGGATGGCATGAGCTGTCGCCGGGCGACTTAGACTTGCGACCGCAGGGGACCCGGTGGGGGAGTTCACTTTGCGGTCAGCCATGGAAGATGAGGACCAAGAATATGGAAATGAGCCGGAGTCCCTCCTTGTCAGGGTGTATATTTGTGGGCCGACATGCAAAGTGAAAATAACATGCGCCGTCTTGAGACTTGCCTCAGTACTTAGACCACAAGTTTGCCGGGATAATCAGCAGTGGGTGAAAGAAAAAAGAGATGAAAGCTGAGGGGAAAAGAATGGTAAAGGTTTCATGACCATTTCAAAAACTAAGGCATGCAATTTTTTCAGCAGTTTTTCCCCATATAAAAAATATATATATTTCGTATTGCCGGGCTACTCTATTCCAAACGTCCTTAGAGATCATCCAATTCCACACCCTTAAATGGAAACGGCTGGACAGTGTCCACTTTGGACATTTCCTTTGCAATTCAGCAGAAAGCTAACAATGTTGTTCTCTTTGCTGATCTTTTAGCCAAAGCTTCTTTTGAACAAGGTCCCTTGGTGTACCACCTCTAAGGCCTGAATGTGTGTGTGTGTGTGTGTGTGTATGTGTGTGTGTGTGTGTGTGTGTGTGTGTGTGTTTGAGGGTGGGGGAGATTGGGTGGGGCACATTAGCGTTTGCGTGTGAAAGCATAAAAAGGAGATGGGAAGAGAATGAAGAGAGAGAGAGAAAGAGAGCAAGAGTGTGTGTGTGTGTGTGTGCGTGTGTGAGTGTGTGCATGCGTGTGAGTGTGCAAGCAGCTAAACAAATAGCTGACTCTGTAGTCCTTCAGGCAAAATGAGGTTACTTCTGCAGTGAAGCTGTCCAATAAAGTCTGCAATGAGGTTAGGGTCACAGCTAGACAGGGCTCACACTTATCACTTTACCAGGGCTGTGTGGGGTTGCCGGAGCGTGTGCTTATGTGTTTGTGAAAGTGTGTACAGAGAGAGAGAGAGAGAGAGAGAGAGAGAGAGAGAGAGAGAGAGAGAGAGAGAGAGAGAGAGAGAGAGAGAGAGAGAGAGAGAGAGAGAGAGAGAGAGAGAGAGAGACTGTGTGTGTGTGTGTGTGTGTGTGTGAGAGAGAGAGAGAGAGAGAGAGAGAGAGAGAGAGAGAGAGAGAGAGAGAGAGAGAGAGAGAGAAAGATAAAGAGATAGTCAATGTGCTTGTGTAAGCGACCATTAAAAACTCCCTTTTCAGGTCCGAATTCTCTACTCCGGTGGGACAACCCACGCCACCATATTAGATTTCCCCCTTTATTGCTTCAGCCCAACTCAGTGGCCTCAGGTCAACCGCTTGTATTAAGGATAGATATCAGCTCTCCCTGCCCAGCATGAAACCATCAAGCTATGTTGATTCAAAACCATATCTTTAATATGTTCCCCGAGCCTGCTACCCCTGGCTAAGGTGCAGCCACAGGTTAATGCAATTCAAACCACATTAACAGTGAACATGTCAATATTGAGCATGTGACCCTTGGTAATAGGTAGCCATGTCAATAAGTCGGGGGTCCAGCGCGAGCAGGGTTTGTCTTGACAGAGGGCCGCTTCAGCAGCCCCATCGATACTCATTTAGTTAATAAATGACGAACGGGTCTGTTGCTATAGAGAATCCTCCCTGGCCTTCTTCTATATGCTCAATAAAGCCGGTTTCCCAAGCACACCTGTGTGTGTGTGTGAGTGAGAAGGGAGGGGAGAGGGAGGGGAAGGTATGCAAATGATCATGGCTGCTCTGAACGGGGCCAGTGGAAGCTGATGAGGTGTCAGGGACACGATGACATGATGTGTAATGTCCCCGACAAGGTTAAACAGGAGGACTGACGCTGAAATTGTATCCAACATTGGCAAACGCTGCTCTACAAGAAATTCTAAACTGAGATATGCTTAGATGCAACCATTGTGGGTTTCTATGAAGTACTATGGCCATGAAAAAGCAGCTACACATACAAACACTCACTGGCGGTCATATATAATTGATTAAAGTTACGGCTCCCACCGTGTAAATGATACAGGAGAACTGGCCCGCGATGGCGGGGGTGGTTCCGGGTTCTCAAGGTGCCTGTGGAGACAACATGTGAGAGGACTATGATGACACACTCGATTCAGCCTCTTATCAACATACGTGACGCAACCCAGCACGTAACTTTGTCACGCACACGCGTGTGGTGGCACACAGACAGACTGGCGGGCGGCCCGACGCCAAGGAAATACAGAAAGGCAATGGTGTAGATGAACAAGGTGCTCTCTCCACGTCTCCCTCTGCTCATTTGTATTCAGGAATCAGGCTCTGCAGCCGCCTCACTCATATTACTGGGAGTCACTTAACTTTTCAATTTACTCCCTACCATGCGGAAAAGAGGAGCCAATCTACACTGCGCTTGCCCCGACTGTGAAGTCCATGCGCTGTCAGCCCTCAAATCTATAGCTGAAGATGGAAAATATGGGGAAACGCAGGAGATATGAGGATATGTGTGTCCATGCTTGTTTGTGTACTCTCTGTTGCGTTTTTGTAATTTATCTATCAGTCCATGGGCTTCTGTGAGAGAGTGGCACCATCCCTAATGTGCTTTCACTGAATCTTGTTATTACATACGCTGTGAAGTGTGTATATGTATTTGTGTGAGCTGTGGAGGGAAGTGCTCTCCACTAATTCAGAGTGTGTATTTGGAAGAACGGCTTTGCAACATGCAAATAGGAGTCGGGCATGAGCACCCTTGGAAATCCATTGCACTTTTCCTTTTTTAAATATGATCCCATGACAACCCAGTGTATTATCAGTATGAATGATTTGATTGAACTGAGTGTGTGATGTATTTTTGCCAGGGATAATGTCTGCCTTTCAGCAACTACATCTCCTAGCGCCGTCAAATTGCAGTCGACACCTCTGAAAGAAGTGAATGTTGGAAAAAGCTTCAGATGTGGATCAAATAGAGAAAATGAACATTCCAGATCTTGAAATAGAATAAAGCATGAGGCAAAATAAATGTGAGAAAAATACTGCAAAGCTGTTGTCATTATTTTGGGCACAAAGACAAGTAGTTATGAAGTGAGGCAGATCCATTATCATCCTGGGGTAGCTGCTAATTGGACTAACAAAGAAAAAATAAACTGCTGTCATTTTGATGGCATGATCATTTATAACATAGAAACATATTTTGTATATTTTCACCACCACTCAAAAGAAGCCCCAGGTTAGCAGCTAATGGTTGATAACTTGTGCCGGGTTCATAGGTATGTATCAAACACACTTTAGTTTTTCTGAAGAACTGGCCACTGCTTTTGAGCTGATTGGCCGATGACTAATAGTCAGAGGGGAACTTCCCATATAGGAAATGCAATGTGAAGCAAAGTAAAGAGCCTGTAACAGTTTAACCAATAGAATTTGAATTTTTCAATATAGCGTGGTCGAAAAACTGAAAGAAATGTGTTGCTCTTTTTGTCCGATTCTGATCCCCATAAGCTTTTCATCCCAAAGAGGATTTGGGTACATTTTCCCCCAGAAACTCTTTAATATCATCACATAAATAAAGTAAATACAAATGCCTTCATATTCAGCACTGCGCTCCATTTGCTTGGGCATTAAAAAGCTGACTGTAGTTCAACAGCAGTTGATTTGCTAGATAGTTACATTAGCTCGGGTGAATTAATGAAGAGTGAATGGTAATGGCAGATGTAGCAAAATGAACAACCGGCTACAGATAAAACGTCCTCGGTTACTGTGGAGAAAATAAAACTGCTTCAGTTGGAGCACATCTGGGCTGGGATTAACATTGACCTGCTGGCTGATGAGGTTTGTGTAATCAAGCGCTGCCCCCAACTACGTGCATAACGTTAGCTGAAGAGCTTTCTGGTAGGCGGTGATCAAACCATGTAAATAATGTTGACTCCACTATTGAACTGAGGCAAGATTTAGTTACTGTCCCTTACTGTATTAAACAAAAACACACTTTAAAAAAACTTGAGTTGGTCATTTTCTATTGATAATCTAAAACAGTAAAAATGTATATTTGTATAGTTTTGAATTACTGACTGTGTGTAAAATACTTCAAACTGAAAGTTTGCATTTATTAATCAATGAGCCTTTCAATTTTGTATGGATACAAGAATGCTTTCAATTGGCTTGTTGATTTGCCTGACTGATATGTAAACTCTACGACGTCGAGCAAAGTAGCAAAAAAAAATGTGTCCGGCAGTACTTGTTTTTTGTTAAGTTAATATATGCATTTGGACCAAGCTCTGATTCACCGGGACTTTGTAAACTGGTTTGATGAGTTATTATTCAATTAGTTTTTACGATAGTCATGAGGCCTGTACACGAAAAACGATGTAAACCCATTGACGTTTTCAGATCATGATTTATCATAGTATCTTTCGACAACTGCTAAATCAAAGATTGTGATCAATAGAAAAACAACAAGGTGTATAGGAAGGTGATGTGAAAGGCTCACAGGGGGTTTGTACTGTGTAAAGTTATTATTATTATTATTATTATTATTACTTCATATTTCTATCCTGGCTGTTCCTAAAACAATCTAATGGAGAATATGGTTTTTCATGTAGAGGCTTTAGTTTATGTGTTCCTAAATTAATTTGCACTTCACATACTGTTTTTAACAAGTGCCTAACTGTAGCCTCTATTTTGAAAGCTGGCTCTTGATCAGAAATATTGAGGGGAAGTTACTGCTCTGGGCCCTCTAAAACAGCTCTTAGCACCGACTCTGTTTAACTAATGCTGTTAAAAGTGAAAAGATAACCCTTTTGATCCGTGAAGTATATGCAGGGGTAGTGTCAATAGCTCTAACCTATTCTTGGAGGGATCCTCACACATACACACACATGCACACACTGTCGCGGATTACATTTTTCACATCACAACACACACACACACACACACACACACACACACACACACACACACACACACACACACACACACACACACACACACACACACACATAGAGCCTTGATGTATATGTCATTGTCACATCATTTTGAAAGTGCTAATTACATCAACACAACACAAACGCCATCCACTCCAGAGCACAACAAACACCGTTTTTTTGGTTGTTGTTTTTTTTACTGAGGAAGCTAAACTCTTCGGAACAAAACAATGGTTTTGTAGTTCTTTTATTGAATCAATTTGAACTTTTGTCCTGATCTGCTTTGGGAATCTTAAGGTGAGGAGCAAGACAAAGCTACAGAGAGTGGTGAACACCTGCTCCAAGATAACAGGGGTGTTCCAGCTCAGCCTCTCTGTTCCGTACAACAGGCACCTGGTCAAGAAGGCCACCTCCATCCTGGCTGACCCATCCCACCCCTTGCAGCTGGAGTTCCATCTTCTGCCCTCTGGGCGGAGGTACATTGTCCCTCGGCTCAGGAGCTAAAAAACTCAAGGCTTCTTCCTTCCAGAGGTAATGGCTGCCATCAACCATAAACTATAGTCCACCTCCAATTGATACACTTTGCTATATTCTGACAATTTGCACTTGTTTACATATCACACTTTGTACACCTGATGTTTGCATTTTCTTGATGTTTACAGTGGGTTTTGTTGTTGTATGTACAATATGTTTCTCTAATGTGTTTTACGTCGTACCAGAATTGCCACCATTTCATTTAATCGGTATGATATGTAGTGAGAATATCACAGGGGTTGAGTTGGTTTAAAAGGCGGAAAATAGCTGAGCTGCTAATGAATGGAAAATCTTAGCAACTCAATGTGTTTCCCGTTAACAGGCTTTCACCAGTCCACCATGTTTTCATTTTGTAGTAATAGGCTTAAAGCTGTTATGACACCGACATACAATTTTACACATAGACTCGCTTTAGGCAGGCATTGTTAATACAACTTTGACCATATGGGACCCTATCCATTTCACTAGTGTTCCTCTGGTTGTAGTGCACACACTGCCCCTCCGACCAGCGGCACTCCATTCACCAACACATGACCTAAGAGTTTTGCTTAAAAGAATGTACCTTATTGAGCATTATATCTAACATGGATCTCCATTATTAAAGAATGTCTCACAAAAAAATTCTAAATGTATCTCCAAAAACCTTTATTTCACCAATGTGTGGTCACAAATGTTTAAACTTGTTAAACTACGAATTACTCTCTTACACGTTTTGAAGCACAGGTCAAAATCAATAAATACATGTTTATTGTAAACGCCTGTTGTTGATTTCATGCTTCTATTAGCAGCTATTAGAGGAAGCTCAAGCAAGACAGATTACATGTGAGAGATAGCCAGCTTTAGGATTGATTACAATGGCCTTTATTTTAGAATGGAGTTTAAGATTGCATTGCTTATTTCTAGAGCCATACATATCAGCTGAACTTGCTGAGCCATATGAAGTCTTCTGACAAAACACTATAATCTAGAAAAATTACAATTGTAGGGCTTTTGCATTCAGACTTTTAAACGACCGCCAACTTTAATGTAAATGTCATATTCCTTTTACGTTTCAGCTGTTTCGGAATCACAACAACGGTACATGTGGTCTTCTTATCAACACGAAATGTGTGCATTTCTAACACAAATACTGCAAGTACACATCAGACATCACGATTGAATGCTGATGGAGTCCTCTGTGGTAACAGAAACTCATTAAGAGATGGAGGAATGCATACAGCCTACTCACTAAGAGGAAGAAGCAAATAAAGAGAAGGAACAAATGGAGGAAGCACCATCTCCTGAAAGAAAAAAGGGCCATCTTGATGTGTTTGTGTTTTCAATAAATGAAACACCTTTGTTAATCCTCTGACTTCAGACACCATAAGCTCCAGGCTTTTTACTATCTAATTTCTTTCTCGGTTTGGATGATCCCGGGCAGAAACGTGGGTAGAGTTTTGGCATGACCACGAGCCCATAAAAGGGGCAAGGTGTAATTTGATCTGACTGGTGTCTTGGCGCTCCACTGGCCTTCATGCATTTTGAATGATGGGAGGGCTGGGGTGGAGCAGGGACAGAGCCAAGTGGAGTGGCATGAGAGACTGGCATGGTGCCCGTCCAGACAGGCCAAGGCCAGATGCCAGGCTGCTCTGATGGCCCCGTCTGAGGGATCCTCCTCTGGGGCAAACGTAGCCCAGATGTGAGCAGTTCAGAATGTGACTGACGTGGTGCGCGCACACACACACACGCACACACACACACACACACACACACACACACACACACACACACACACGCACACACACACACACACACACACACACACACACACTAAATTGTCCTACAAGATGAGCTTCAAGAAGACAGCGAGGAAATCATTAATGTCCCATTTGCTACGAGCAGTATCATAACCAAATGTTACTCATAATCAATTAGGCGTGAGCCTATCTACTGTGGTAAATCTTTAATCCATCGTTTCATAAAGTAATGGACTGAAAATTGCTGTGTGCTTTAATTAGCCTGGCGATACTTTAAGCTAGAAAGATGTTACATGTGTTTGATAATGGGTAAAAGTCCTTCATCCAGACAGATTGGATGGAAAATCTAACGTTTTTGCAAGATAAGGAGCTGGGCAATCATTGACCGCAGAGGAACATTACAAACTTTTTGAACTTATTTTATTGTGAAAGTGTTGTTGGGAATAAAAGCTTGATCTTTCCTATCCTACCACCCTTCTCTATATAATCAAGTTTGGTTTAAATGATATATCAACCACTTGAAAAAAGATACACATACAGTGGGGCCAAAAGGTATTTAGTCAGCCACTGATTGTGCAAGTTCTCCTACCTAGAAAGATGAGAGAGGTCTGTAATTTTCATCATAGGTACACTTCAACTATGAGAGACAAAAATTTGAAAAAAAATCCAGGAAATCACATTGTAGGATTTTTAAAGAATTTATTTGTAAATTATGGTGGAAAATAAATATTTGGTCACCCACAAACAAGCAAGATTTCTGGCTCTCACAGACCTGTAACTTCTTCTTTAAGAAGCTCTTCTGTCCTCCACTCGTTACCTGTATTAATGGAACCTGTTTGACCTCGTCATCTGTATAAAAGACACCTGTCCACAGCCTCAAACAGTCAGACTCCAAACTCAACCATGGCCAAGACCAAAGAGCTGTCGAAGGACACCAGGAAGAAAATTGTAGACCTGCACCAGGCTGGGAAGAGGGAATCTGCAATAGGCAGGTTGGTATGAATAGATCAACTGTGGGAGCAATTGTAAGAAAATGGAAGACATACAAGACCATTGATAATCTCCCTCGATCTGGGTCCCCACGCAAGATCTCATTCCGTGGGGTCAAAATGATCATGAGAACGGTGAGCAAAAATCCCAGAACTACACGGAGGGACCTGATGAATGACCTGCAGAGAGCTGGGACCAAAGTAACAAAGGCTACCATCAGTAACACACTACGCCGAGAGGGACTCAAATCCTGCAGTGCCAGGCGTGTCCCCCTGCTTAAGCCAGTACATGTCCAGGCCCGTCTGAAGTTTGCCAGAGAGCATATGGATGATCCAGAAGAGGATTGGGAGAATATCATGTGGTCAGATGAAACCAAAATAGAACTTTTTGGTCAAAACTCAACTCGTCGTGTTTGGAGGAAGAAGAATGCTGAGTTGCATCCCAAGAACACCATACCTACTGTGAAGCATGGGGGTGGAAACATCATGCTTTGGGGCTGTTTTACTGCAAAGGGGACAGGACGACTTATCCGTGTTAAGGGAAGAATGAACGGGGCCATGTATCGTGAGATTTTAAGCCAAAACCTCCTTCCATCAGTGAGAGCATTGAAGATGGAACGTGGCTGGGTCTTCCAGCATGACAATGATCCCAAACACACCGCTCGGGCAACGAAGGAGTGGCTCCGTAAAAAGCATTTCAAGGTCCTGGAGTGGCCTAGCCAGTCTCCAGACCTCAACCCCATAGAAAATTTGTGGAGGGAGTTGAAAGTCCGTGTTGCCCAGCGACAGCCCCAAAACATCACTGCTCTAGAGGAGATCTGCAAGGAGGAATGGGCCAAAATACCAGCTACAGTGTGTGCAAACCTGGTGAAGACTTACAGGAAACGTTTGACCTCTGTCATTGCCAACAAAGGTTATATTACAAAGTATTGAGTTGAACTTTTGTTATTGATCAAGTACTTATTTTCCACCATCATTTACAAATACATTCTTTAAAAATCCTACAATGTGATTTCCTGGATTTATTTTCTCATTTTTGTCTCTCATAGTTGAAGGCTACCTATGATGAAAATTACAGACCTCTCTCATCTTTCTAAGCAGGAGAACTTGCACAATCAGTGGCTGACTAAATACTTTTTGGCCCCACTGTACTCTTAAACCTCTCTTCTGTACTGTTTGCGATATACTAAGAATAGTATAGAATAGTATTTTAGACAAACAAACGTAACTCAAAGTATTCATTTGGTCATGAGTAGTTTGATCTCATTCCTGCGCAAGAAAGGTTGCACATAGATGGAGCCTAAGACAAATCAAACCAAATATTTCCATCAAATTATAAACTAAATCAATATCACTTCAGGTATTTCATCTCAAGGCAACAATTCTAATTAGACATAAAAGCAGCAATCTATACGAACACAATTAAAACGGCAATTAAACAAATTTCCACGGCTTCCCAGAGGTGCAGCTAAATAAATGCAGTGCAAAAGAGGAGGTACCACAAAATGGAGAAACACTTAGTTACTTCAAATTAATGATCTGAAAACACAACAGGAGCCGAGAATAATACCTGAGAGAGAAAAAGCGCAGCAGAGTACCTGAACACACTGTTGTGTTAATTGAAGCTTGTATTTATGTTTTATAAGTAAGAGCTTCTTTTTGATCAGCGAGCTAAAAAGGATCTTTAGGCGTTCACAACCTCCTCCCGGGTTCACAGGGAAGGTGTACATTTGAGTTTCTTTTTGGGCATGTGTATTCAGCCCAGACAGACATGAGTGTGTGGCTATGCATGCGCGCACGCGCATGTAGCACAAACGCGAGAGGGTGTGTGCTGAGATTGCTTTCCAGGGAGCAGACAGAGTTTATCCACAGCGGAACTTAGCACGGATACCGTTCTCTAATGAAACAACGGCACAATCAGAGAAACAGCGGTTTAACAACACTCACGCTGTCGGTTCCAGCAGAGGCGTGTCTATGAGTGGGTTGGGGTGGGAGTTGCCCCCCCTGAGACAAGTCCTGCCCACCAAGAGGAATCATCTTCCCATCCAATGAAAACTCTGAAAAAATCACTGTTATATTTTGGAGCGTTCATAGTTCTCTGTGATTTTGTCAGTGGCCATCAAGAAATGTACTGCTTTCCTATTGGCCATTTTGAAGGAGTGGGTGTGCTTAGTCAGTGAGCCTCTTACATTATCGCCAACCCGCATGGCAACATGTCTCCACACATTCTGTACAGAACAGACTTGATTGCTTGAACTGTGACACCGGTTTGTAGCTACCTTCTCTTGGTAGTCCATTGAGTCCAATTAAAACGGTATTAATACCTACCTGGTTCTTGATCATTATTTTCTCTGGTTCTATAGTAGTGGTATTGTAAAATATTTTATGTTTAACAGTTGAATTTGCATGTTTTGCAAGCTCAGTTTCTTTTAAGTGACCAGCTCACTTGACCATTGGTTACGTGATTAGCCAGCTAGCTGTAAAGTTAGTCACTGGAGTTGACTTGTTCTTAAATCATTTTACTCAAGGCTTATATGATTAGTGCTATTTATCTGGGTAAATATTTAAGCATGGATTGGTGGCTTCTTAAAAAATTATGCATTCTCAACCACATTGTGTGCTGCCTCCACTATCGAGCCCAGCACATCTATCAACACTGAGCAAAGCATTACTGCCTCAGTGTCTGGGGCAGCAAACGTCTGACCTCCTTAAATGTCTGCTCCTGACTTAAATATGAATAGCCAATCCCAGCCAATTTGAAGTGGTTATACTAAGTGCCCATTTGAACAAACTGAGAGGTTTTAGTGCAGGCTGGTATCAGTCTGGACCATGGTATCTATTCTGTCTCGCGTGGCGTCTGCTTTTGTGATGCCTGTCACAAATTCGGTGTATCCAATTCCGGACGAAAGGACATCTTCACGAAACATGGATACACACTAATTGAAAGAGAGCGCTGGAACGAGAGGGTGGTTTCCTTCAACATGCCTTTAGTATTTCTCACGTTAGAGCGATGCCTGCATCTACATGGGAGGAATACCAGCATTGCTCGGAGACAGGTGAAAGTATTGTGCAGTTAGGTCAAACCCAGATTAAAAAGAACAGGTACTATGTTGACTAAAGTCATTCAGCTTCTCACTGTAAATCAGCAAGCTCAATGTGGGCGCATGGGGGATGGGGATGCGGCAGGTCTTTTATTAGGTATAAAGAGCCCAAAGTCGCAGAAATTGCTAAATGCATCCCCAAAAAACGCTAAATGCACATCAAATGTCATTCAAAAGGAAATCATTGAATTTCACCATGTTAGGCTGCAGGCCTTGGCCTATGTCACAACATTCATCATTGGTGTGTCATCAGCTACATGAAAGTTTGTTTTCTACCTTTCTGCATTCTATTCCATTGTAGCCTGAAGATCTAAACCAAAATTTGCTCACAAGTTTTCCTCTCTAGTTCATCACACAAATGCTGATCATAAAATGTAAATCTAAATAAACACAATTTGATGCTGTAAATTGCATTCTCTAAGTCCCACCCCACACCCCTTTTTAGGAAATACTAAATTTGTTGTTGTTGCCCACCCAAAGATGACATCCTAGAATCACCTCTGGGATGCAGCTTTACAGCTCTAGTCTTCACTACAGCTAGGGGGCAAGGGAGCTGGCGCTCAACCTCTCACACACTATGTGTCGAACTAAGGGTTTAAGTGAGGCTCGCAAAGCGTGTATGCTAACAGTGTAATCAGAGGGGTGTTGACTTTGGCTCCCTCCGGTCTCCCTCTTGAGTCACAGCCATGATGAATTGATGGTCGCGGGGTTAGGTGGGATAGGGCAGCATGTGAGAGGCGGGGTGTATGCACAGCAGGCCCCAGGTAGCATGGACTCCGGCCTTCATGACACGTCTATGCTGATAGGTGTGGTGAAATGTGCAGGCGGTAAAATGCAATTCAGTTTAATTGCCCTAATATTTCGGAAGGATGCCTAGTTGCCTCCCGAATGAAAGAGCAACATGCCGCGATTTGAAGAATTTAAGATGTGAGCACATCTTGTTAAAAAACAATGGATCGTATTATATGTCAAACATTCCGAAACGTGCTTGGGTTATTTGTGTCTCTCCCTAAGTCTCCATCAGGAGGGCTACAGTGAACTGAATGGGTTGAACCATAATATTGTAGGCTACACTCATGGTAGCATCAGTGTACTCTACCAGGTGCGCTACATAATGTCTCAAAAAGTGAACATTTGAAGTGTCCTTTTATCATTCGTGCTGTGCTATCAGTCATGTGCATCATGTTACAATTGCTTAGTTTTAAATGTTAGATGCCAGCATAGAGTGATAGAAAGAGTGATTCAAGTCAAATCCCCGTTTATTAGACTACTTGGCTTTGACTGAGACATGCCAATCTAGTGCATGTTGTGGTACGTTGACCCACACTCCATCTCCCCAGACCATGGATACACTGGAGATCATGACACCATGACAGCATGTTGTTATTCTCTCTCACAGCACATAGAGTATGGATTGCATACTTTGGGTTGTTATTTTTTCCTCACTTTGCCAGATTTACTTTGGATCCAAGATATGAATCAACTGCTTGTACTTCTCTCGCGAGCGTGCTCGCCTCAGGCCTCGAATCTGAGCTGCACTTCTGACTTTACCGTGCTCCTATCTGGGCTCCGATTGGGGAAAGCGGCTGGGTCCAACCGTTATGTACCGTGTTAATTAACTCTGAATGAATGATGTGTGTTTGTACGTGCATGTAAAGCGAAGGCCAGAACCAATTAGGTCCAAAGAGATCTTAGATCAGAGGACAACAAGCAAAGAGAAAAGAGTGAGTGACAGGAGGAATGAAGGAAGGAAAAGAAGGTGGAAAGCAAATGGAATAAAACAGCACAGCATCCAAACAAACAACACAGGGGTTTTATAAATCAGGGCCGAGTGCATCCCAAAACATCTCTGCCTCTGACTAAATAAATAACCCTTGCAGGCAATGTCATGCAGCAACCCGAGTTAGTACCAACTAGTAAACCCAGATATTTTGTTCCCCATTGGGCTGTATCGAACACACTCTGAATCCATAATCATCAGTTGAAACGCTATGATTTTCCATAATTTCAGGCGCAAGTTAAAAGTGGGGAATGCATCGGTCTGCTTCTTTGCTATTCTTCATCCTTTCAGCGACAGCAAATTGCTCCCTCCATCCTGACGAGATAAAAATAAATTCCATAGGACATCCAATTCTCAGAATAGCTCTTCTGTTTCATACTCAAATCCAATCGGCGGCCGGTCCCATTCTCCCCCTTTTTCCCCAAGTCCACCCCTACTCATTTGAATTCTTCTAAGAGCCCTGTGGCTCGAATCCCTCTCGCCCCCCTCCATCCTTCCATCACGGGTTCCCATGGGTCTCTGTCTGGTTATTAGTGGCTGTTCCATATTTGTGTGGTGTCCGCAGTAATAATCAGGTCCCGGGCAGGACTGGCCATGTCTGGCTCTGTTAATATCGCTCTCACTCTGGCTCCGTGCGTTCCTCAGGGACCCTCTACCTGCCACCACCATCAATGCACCACATGTTCAACAGTGATACACACCACTGGGTGAAAAGGGGGTGATGGGTAGGGGCTTGGGGGCAGCGCTGCCAGCGTTTTAACACTTATTTCTGTATTTTGTTCTATTAAAACTTCTCATCATTTTTGTATAATTGTATAGTCGGTGTGGACCTTACGATAAGGTTTGTGTGCGTGTGTGTGTGTGTGTGTGTGTGTGTGTGTGTGTGTGTGTGTGTGTGTGCCTGTGTTGGGGTGGTGGTGGGTGGGGGTAGGGGGAGGTTTTGACTTTTATCAGGGTTTCAACCAAGTATGTGCATGCAAAGTAAACCAAATCACACAAAACAACAGGCTGGTGTGAAAATTGCACATTCTGTTTCTGAGATATGGTATAGCACTGAGTACACTGAGTCTTGGGCTTCTGTCATGGAGGCCAAAGCTCTGCCAACAATCAGGGAACTGAACAGAAAGACTCTGTTTTCTCCAAGTATACCATCCAGTAGTAAAGTAAACCAATGTGTTGACTTTTTTAACATATTGACTGACAAAGGCTGAGGTATAATGAAAAACAATATCGTATTAACAATATTACATTATTTTCTGCTTGATATTGCTTTCCCGAGGAGCTCGATGGACGCATATGAAAAGAAGGAGTTCTCGTAAAGCAATTTATATATCCTCTGAGAAACACGTTGTAGTTGAAAGATATGAATTAAGAGAGCCTGGTGGTAATATTAACACCCCAAATGCCTTAAATAAATCAAATGTAATCTCATTAAGAACCCTTTACCCAGGATACACGAGGACACTGTTCAACAGCAAAATGTAACCGAGAGTGAAGTAGAACACTTTTTGGTCTGAGCTGTATGAAGGTTGCTGGAACTAGCAAAACAATCTCCGAGAATCCCGCCACCAGTGGAACAAATTGAGCTGAGATGTGTAGGCTATGGTGATGAATATTGGCTCGGTGACTGGCAGAGTAAAGGTATAGCTAATTCTTATCATTACAATAATTTGACTGACTTTATGAACCCCCGACACTTTAACACTTGATTAATATGTTCTACAAAAATGAAAAATCACAACTTCCAAATGTCCTCATGGTAATAGTTCTAACTGCTGCAATGTCTTAGTGTACTTTGAAAAGCTATCATGCTGATTTCCTGACCTGCCAATGCTCCGTATTTGCTACCAAACAACTAGGTCTGACTACAGCACCAGGCCCCATAAAAACGGCTCCATGACTCTTAAGGGCTGCGTTGTCGAGACTTACTCGGGTTTTAAAGACAGTGAGTTTAGGAGTGCGGCTGTTGAAGCGGCGTATTTCCCTTCCATCGACGCCAGCCAGATGCCTGGGTACTGATGATCCGTCAGGTGACAGCCGCTCTGTGAGGCGCACGGTGTTTCGGCAGAGCAGCGTAATTGTCATGGCTGCTGAGGGGATCAAAGCCGCCTTTGTGGGCTTTGTGATGAAACGTGCCCTTCCTTAACATCCTCGGCTGCCGGAGGTGCACAGACCACACGGGAGGGAAGTGACGTGTGTAAACACGGCAGCATGAGAAAGACCTTGCAGGTCCCCAAAGCAAACAGTGCATCAGAGGCAAGCATTTCACACAGAATAAACACGCATCATTACTGTTTTGACGTGTAACTGATTCGGCAAAAAAAAAGGTGCTCCTGCGATGTCGCTGTCAGAGAGCAGCAGATGGTACTCACCAACACCGCTCATCCACCGGCTCTGCGTCTGCACAATGCTGTGTCTGATGCCAGAAGCCCCCGGCAAACGGCGGGGAGTGCTGGCGGAGTGTGCACTGAACGCAGACTTAGAGACTAGACCGGGAGTGCTAGGATGATGGGAGGCGGCGGGTGGAGGCAGGGGTTGGGGGTCTTGGGTTGGTGAGAGAGAAAGAGAGACGGAGTCACATTTTCTGAGGGGGATGAGGGTTGGGAAGAAAAGCATGTGTTTTGTTTCTTCTACCTGTAAGGTGACTGAAGAGAGCAGCGCTTCTATTGTCTGGGCCTGTTTGTTCTCCCAGCGGCAGGTGGGATCTCTCCGACTCTCGCTTCCTCACTTTCCCTTTTAATTTTCACTCTCATTTCATACATCTTCCATGTGTCTCTTCCTCTGGGACGCTGACTAGCAGATGAACAAAGATTCAAGGCTGTACTCCTTGACTTTCAAATCCACCCCTACGGGAGAGGCTGTACTTGGCTAAACCACAGGCACCCTGCCTACGACAAAGTAAAACAGAGCCAACGCACTCTACAGGGGGTCTTTATGGCAGTGACCCATAACAATTGCCTGTGTAATTTGACTTGTTTGTTGTTGTCAAGACACTGAAATGTGACGGTAAACACAGAAGCTAATGAAGTGAAGCTACTTGACCTAGGATGTAGCTGGCTGTGCTGAGCTTGAAGTGGGTGTAATTTCCTTTTCCTTTTTGACATCTTAATCACAGTACCTGAAATAGCATGGTTGAATACAACCGATCTGAGAGAGTGGTTCGTTATTGCTGCTTTTTTATTATTTTCATAAGTTCTTAAAATGAATTTGTATAAACCAGAATGCATTTGGTTCACCCTTAATTTTTGTAAGAAAGCCACTAAACACCCCACTTTTTTTTGTTTTTATTATTATTAGCAAGGGAGATAGTGTTAAGTTGTTTTAGTTCAACTAGCAAAACAGGGTAGCAGCCAGGCAGGTTGTGTAAGTGATTTAAGATCTATTGAAGGTAAGGGCTATGGTAAGGCATGACAGAAGTACTCCTCCTTCACAGACTTCATTTAAAAAACTAGCCACGTAAATGGCATAATCAAACCTGTGGTAAGCCAACCTCACATCACAGTTTATGACTTGAACTGCATGTTTCAGTTTAAGTACTATAATTTCAAATTGAGAACAGGCTGTAACCATTATGGCTACCCTCGAAAGTTCTAGCTGTTTTTTTTGGCACATCAAGAACCACGCTTACACACATACGCACACACACACACACACACACACACCCACACACACACACACATACACACACACACACACACACACACACACACACACACACACAGAGAGAGCACAGACAAACAGATGCTCAACAACAAGAACCCTTTGGGGGCTCCTCACTTATAAAATGTGAACGTTTATTAAATGCTGACAAGAACATTAAAACATCATATCAAGATTTCGCAAAACAATCTATATTACTTCACCAAGATAAAGAACAAAAACAGAGTTAGTTCTGCGCCCGGGGGTGGAAGGTGGAGACAAAGGGGGAGTGGGGTTGTACTAGGTCGAGAAGGGTGGTAGCAGACAGGCAAGAAGACAGAGAGGAGGGGAGGGGAGTTACGAGGCCGGAGCTGTTAAAGGGAGGCACTAGGCCATAAGAAGAGAGATGGAGGAGGTTCGCTGGGAATGGACAGATCGATGAGGATTCTGCTGATCTGCTGTAATGAGAGGTATAAGTCTGAATGATGACACGGCTCTGTTTAATATCCAGAGCTAGGGTTAGGAAACAGCAGCCGGCACGGAGCAGGGGAGCCTAAGGGGAGGAGAGCACACAGATAGGGACATAGACAGAGAGCACAGCACACAGATAGGTGTGTCATAAGAAAACCAACTGTATTGCATTATATATGAATCTGATATGCTGCAGCTCCACTGCTGATATGGCTGTGCCGGGCTGGCGACGTGGAACATGGGGCCAGAGTGAGGGACTTTGTCTGTCATACCATCTGAGAGTCCCTAGTTCACACACTCGTGGGTTTCTACAATGAAGGGCAAGGTGTGAAGAGTGAGTGGAGGCATGGGGCAGAGATGTGCAGCTGGGGGTGGGCAGTGGGGGAGGTGGCGCGCAGTTCAAAACAACTCCAGAAGGGGGTGATCCACTCCCTATAGAATCAGAACCACATTGATTATTTGTTTATATAGAATGATTTCAATTGTCATTTCTGTTATCAACACAAATGGCGGGAAGGCAAAATGTACACGAGCATCACATACACTGTTCCGAATGCCAGAGAGAGAGAGAAACAAGCACTCTTGTTTTGCACGTACACGAATGTTTGAACTCGCACCCCCACACGCATAATCCATTTCCCTTGACTTGCCACTTGCGGCACCCCTCCGACTCCAACCAATAATGAATCGACTTTGCATTTTCTGCCATTTCAGTTTTCAACCTCTCTCAAGTCTTGCTGTATCGGCGTTACTCGTACCTAATGGAGACCTCATGCCCTCTTCGCTCAGTGTCATGGCAACATGAGCACCTATGGCTAGGATGTTTGGAGCGTCGGAGGCTGGCGGGTGGACCCTCATTGTGCTGGCAGCAGGGTGCTCCTCTCTGCATCTGGACCCAGGTTGAAAGCTGTGTCTCTTGTAGCCTAGCTCCTGCAGGGCCCCCGTGTACACGCCGCCAGGCCCGTGGCCCAAACCTCCGAGGTGACTGGACCGGTCCTGACCGCTGTAGGCCAACAGTTCACATCGGCAAGCCAACTCAGCCCAGATCAAACATGTCCTCCATGACCAGCAGATTAATTTGCTCCAAAATGTTCTCAAAATGTGCTAAATAGGCATGTATTGTTCAGACAGCAAGAGATCACGGATGTCCGATTGAGAAGACATAGTAACATATCAGCCTGGATGTCCCCCCAGTTGTGCCATTCTCATAGCCTGAGTACTGATGAGTTTGTGCTGAACATTTATTGTAAACAGACATGTCCCTGTGTGCTTATTGAGTCCCTCTGTTTTCCTCTCGTACCACACCAACCCCAGGAGAGGCCCAACCCCTCAAAATACAAATACTCTGCCACTCCATTTTAGTTACTAATTCTGCAATGAAGTCTGTATGTTTGAGTTTTCTTTTGTCTTTTGGCATAGTATGAAACAGTTTTACATGCTCTAAAAGTCATACACACTGTACAATAAATCTACAGATATCTTTAAAGCTTTCAGTACACAAGGAAATCAATAAGAAAATTGACAAATGAAACAGAAAAACAATACTTATTTAAAATTGGAACATTTCGTCTCCACAGGTTGTCTTCCATGAATGTTTTTTTTTTCTCTCAATATTACTGTACAGACAAACATATTTGTTTTTGCTGTTGTTGTAGTTTGGATAACACCTTGTGAAGTTCCCATTCAAAAGAAAACGATGTCAGAAGTTTGGTCGATAGTTTCACAAGAACAAAAAGCCCCAGACACTAGATGGATGGGAAAATTACAAATTGGAAAAGCCAAGGGAAGGAAGGGGAGGTGGAGGATTGGACAAAAAGTGAGACCACCAATAAAATGAAATGTTTGTGCTGTCAGGAGACCAAGGGATCGAGATACAGAATTATATGATCAGTGCATGTCTTTGTATAGAGCAAAGCATATTTGTGTGATGGTGTGTGTGAGTTTGTGTGTGTGCACGTGTGTTGAAGTAGTCAGGGTGTTTCTTTTACAAACCAGCAGAAAGGCTCTTTGACCCTCCTCTGGCCTCAAAGATGCTCCTCCCCCTCTGCATTCAAATGCATTATCTAATTAGTCTCCCTCCCATCAGTCAGCTAGACAGTTGAACCATGCCTCACCGTCTGTCAGCCTATAAATGGTGAAGCACATTTTTGTCAAATCACTCATTTTCTTAGCTCTGAAAGGGAATTAAGAGTGTTTTGAAGTCACAGCCACCCACACACACACACACACACACACACACACACACACACACACACACACACACACAGAGACACACACCCACACAAACATACTTCCCGCAGACGCTGTAAGTGCAGGGTTACCATCTGTGTCGGCTGCATCAGTTGGCCAGTGATCAGCTGGCAGCCAGATCAGACAAAGTGCCCAATATGCTCCCTAATGGCTCCGGCCAGATGAATGATATCCTGCTGTATACACTCGTCTACTCATCCTTCCACTCCATCTCCTCCTTCTTTTCCTTCAATCTGTCTCTTCCAATAAGATGTAAACATTTATATTTCTAACTGAATATCATAGTATCTGTCTATACGTCCCACTGCCCTTTACCCCACAATATCTGTACCTGCCATGGCCAATTCACAGAAATGGTCTGAATATCAACTTTTTTCGTATATTCAATGTTCTTATTTCAAACTTCGTTTATTATTTATTTCTTTATATTATTATTACTCTTTTAGACTTTATTCTTGCCTCTTGGAACATATGTTTTTGAAAGACACAATCCCCATTCTTGGTGAGAATTCACCTTCTATTCTTCTTGTGTGTGCCAAGACAACATGGCATAACTCAGCAACTTGGTGTGAGGTCACCTACCCCCCAACCTTCCCTGACCAATTACACAGCCAAGAACAGAGGGATTGGGCTGCTTTGCATGGGGCACAGGAATCCCAGCTGCCAGGGGTCAGAGGTCGCGAACAAGTAGCTGATTTGTGACAGGGGCGGGGTGACGCGAGCGCGCGGGGCAGAGCACATAAAGAGCAAGTCCCTGTCGGCGGTGGAGTGGTAGGTATCCTGTGTTGAGGTCATTAGGAGGAAGGAACACGTCAAAAACAAGGACATCAAGATAGCATAACACAGCAGCTCCTCTCACCGGTGACACAGAATAGGGGCCCGAGGAGGGAAAAAATGCTTGTCAGCATAACACAAGAAGCAGGGGGGTGGGGGGGTAGGGGGGTGGGGGGGGGTCAGTGAGAGACAGCTAAGGAAATAGCTATTCGTGGGATGTCAGGAAACAAGAGACAGTAGATCAAGCACAGACCAATCAAGAGTTTCAGTTCGTAAACAATATCAAGAACAAGGATCTACAGCCTAGCTGTCTGAGTTTGTGGTATTCACATTTCATATATATTTATTTTAAAGATTTGACTCGTGACTTTTTTTTTTCTTTCTTCCTTCCTCGTCTTTTTTTCCTGCTCATTTGCTCTCGTCGCGGGTGGGTCGGATTTTCATCTCGGAGAACTTGAGGGAGTACTGCCAGCCGGTCCAGGAGGACCACTCAATGCCGTCGGCGTAGGAGGTGTGCTGGCCGCGCAGGTACTGCCCGTTCAGGTTGCAGGTGTGGCAGTTGCGGTACCACCAGGCACCGTGGTAAAAGGAGGCGCAGTTGTTCTCTGAGTGGTCGTTGTCCCGGTCCTTGGTGGTGAACTTCATGCCGTTGTGCTTCAGAAGAGAGTCGCCTGGGGGATGTAGGGATTTGAGGGATGGAGGGATTTGAGGGTTAGAGGAGAGGGCACACATGCGTGACGCAGGGCACATATATTGGTTATTGTGCATCCGTGTAAAAACAAACAAACATGCAAACATATTTTGTAAACAAGCATGATTAAATATATATATCCAGAAACAGACATGCACAAAGGCACGCAGTGGGGTGTATTTTAGGGGGGGGGGGGGGGGGGGGGGGGGAGGAGAGATAGGAAGATAATTAGGAGCTGTTGAGAGATAAAACATCTTCAGAGAGTAAAAGCATTTATTTCAAGTCCTCAGTGCTTTGGGCTCCCTTTCCCCTAATGCTTTGACCAAAGCCGCTCTGAATCAGATAACAGCACCGCGGATGAAGAGAGCAGAGCGCAAGCTGCTCTTCAATTCATTTCTTTAAATGACAGCCGAATTCACAATCAATCATTTCCATAAATGGTGGGAGATCAGAGGGAGCGAGCGGCGCTTTTCTCGGCAAAATATCACTCCTCATTACCCAAACCAGGAGGTCGGGATGCTTTGTTGTGAATTTATCAAAGCCCGTACAGTGACCTTTTTATCCTTTTCGTTTTAATATCACCTCCCTAACGACGCCATCAGGATGCCTCTGTTAGCTGACATATATGGACACCTAATGAGTATCTTTGAAGTCCTAGTGACCACAAATACTCCCAAGGCATTTATAGGAAGGCAGAGTGAATTTGCTTAGGGTTAGATTCACTATATGGAATCACCATACAGGGGTATTTCTCTTCTTGTGTTATAACCTAAAAATGGCATTATAGGAACAGTAGCTAAAACTGTGACTGGATCGTTTGCAATGTTTATTTTTTCCCAAGCCTCACAACCAGATGTGACAACATGTCTAGTTAGTGGGTATTATATTTCTACATACAATTGTCAAAGTCTAGTTACCTCCTCTATAACAAGGATGAAAAGATAAAAATGCCATACATGCCACTTTTCCTACTGCACGATATCCAAAATAGCTTGGGCCAGATTTGCCCTGCCTAGCAAGTGGGAGAGAGAGCGTAAAATAGTAACAGTCCACACTCCACTACTCAACCAAACTTGGGTAGCTGAAGGACAACCCTAACACGAAGAGAAACATTGAGGTTAGCTCCTTCCTTGATACTACAGTTTCATGCAAGTGAAAGTTTTACAATGTATTGATTATTTACTGTATGAGGAAAACACAACCTTCAGTGGAAAAAGTTTTGTCCCTACGGTGAAATATTAATACCGTATGAAAAAAAGGATCCCCAGGCTTTTACAAAGGCACGCCCGACACTTTCCCATTATTGTTGGTTGTAAAATGCACCTTTCCTAAAGCTCCCTACCTTCTCTCTGTTACTTATCTCTCCACCTCTTTCTCTGTTGACCTCTGTACAGTTTTTTGGTAAACTATCACCACACCAACATCACTTTCTTTCTTTTCCTACCCCCCCCCCCCCCCCCCCTCTCTATCATTCTTTCCATCTATTCCTTGCCCACCCTCTATATGTATTAATAACAGACATTGTCCACAGCCAGTACGGGAATGAGAGCTGAGTGTGAAAGGGAAGAGAGGCTCTCTTCTCCAGCAGCAAAGTGTTTGCTAACAGCTCATCGGGGCATCAAAAAGACCATAATTGCCCACGGTGTGCCCACCGTTCTTCCTAGCCCTCCCATTTTGCTTCCCTCTCAATTTGTTGTTTCTATGGCAATGCACCACGAGACACGTCCAATGCCTGCTCACGCTGCACGCCTTCCTGAAAGGACTGACAAGGAAAAAAAAGAAAAAAGGAATAAAATGAAGACAGGCTGAAAAAGCAATGGCTTGACAGCGTGATGAGGACCAGCGGATGGAGCAAAATGAAGGTGAGGAGAACAGGGCCACTTAGAGGCTCATTTGCAAGGCGCCTGGTGTCACCTTGGAGGCTGAAGGGGGGCCGGCAGCCCGCCGGAAGTCGATTAGCATCCAGCTGCTCCCCGGCCCCAAATCATCATCTGTCCACTGATCTCAGATCAGCCAGGCACAAAGGAAAATAACAACAATAACGCCGGCTAGAAGAGTTTGGAGCCGGGGCAGGGGGCTCTAATGGCCAACAGTTACCACAGCTCAAGGTCAAGACTGTTAAGGACAAGCTGGGAGCCTTTTACCAGACACTGGATCCGGGCACAGAAGCCATGCCTTTCCCTTCTTCCGCTACCGCCCTGTCTTCATCTCTCTGGTCTATCTGGTTTAGTCTCACTTTCCTCCACTTCTTTGCCTCCTTATCTGGTATCCACCCCCTTTGGCCCCCTCTACCTTGTTTTCTCCTCCACCTCTTTCTCCCCCCCCCCCCCCCCTGCATGCATCTCTCATATCTGTCCCCATTCACTCTCGTGTATTCCGAGCTGAGCTCCCCAAAGGTGCCTTAAATTGCTTCTTTGTTGCGAAGGCAGGTTTTTGTTTACGCTGCGGGTCAAGGCGGATAATTAATTGGGAGTAATTTAATCAGGGTGATGGGTAAGGCTGGCTAGGAAGGGGGCGTCTGGGGAACAGACACACAGACGGTGGCTCTCTGTGGCTGTCTGGACGGCTTAACCGGTGCGCACAAAAAGCCGACAATGGAGACCAGACTAAAGGCACACAGAGCAGGCACTGGCAAAAAAAACAACCACAACAAAAACATCATTCCCCTATAACTGTTGTTCCTTATGCAAAGGTGAGTCGGCACATCTTGATAAGATCAAGGTAAATGACACAACTATATTAGGAGGGAAATGATGGAACATAAGTGGGTCTCTATTGACCACCAGCTTACGGCCATGTTAAGCCAATAGAGCCGATCTTCCTCTTACACACCTGCATTGCCAGAGTAGTCCCCTACGGTCAGTGGGTAGCCATCGTCATCCGGGTCCACAGAGAACAGGCCCACTCCAAAGGTGCCATACTGAGCGTAGGCCGTGCTGTTCTCAAAGTCCTCCAGGTCAATACGCAGCTCGTAGTTGCCCTGTATGGACAGGGCGTGGATCTGCTTCAAACCTGAGGAAACAACGAAAAAGTGTTGACGTTGTTGACAAGACTTACTCAAATCATTACATCTCCAGATGATAACGCGTAGAGTACTGAGCTGCGTTCAGTTGAATGAAATGTAATGGAATTACATTGAATTAAATTGAATTGAATTGAATGGAGTTCAGTTCAGTTCAGTTCAGTTCAGTTCAGTTCAGTTCAGTTCAGTTCAGTTCAGTTCAGTTCAGTTCAGTTCAGTTCAGTTCAGTTCAGTTCAGTTCAGTTCAGTTCAGTTGAATTGAATTGAATTGAATTGAATTGAATTGAATTGAATTGAATTGAATGTAGTTCAGTTCAGTTCAGTTCAGTTCAATTCAGTTCAGTTCAGTTCAGTTCTATTGAATTGAATTGAATTGAATTGAATTGAATGGAGTTCAGTTCAGTTCTATTGAATTGAATGGAATTGAATTGAATTGAACTGAACTGAACTGAACACCATTCAATTCCATTCAATTCAATTTCATTGAGTTATAAGTGGATAGGATATTAACTACATTTATTTGAATTAAATTGCAATAAATTGAGATTAAATTACAAGTCTGACCCCTTAGAACACCTCCCTGATGAGAAGAATTCCCCTGGTTGCTCACAGCATCATCGAATGCTGCTTTTCTACAAACCTTTCTAGGACACAAAACCTTATACTGTGCTTGTAAGAACCCCCCTCCCCCATCTCCTTACTCCTTTCAGTCATCTGACCTGCTGGTCTAGAGTTGACAGTCCCACACTGATTTTGGAGAACCAGCAAGCCTCTCTGTGTATCCCATCCCCCGAGTCACTTGTGGTTCACCTACACATCCTTTTGATTGTGATTGGTGGTGGCATGTGTGATTTCATACATCAAAATACGTGAAAGAGTATTTTTCCAGAGGAAATCCAAATTGATTGATAACCTAACTGAAGTTGGCCCTGAGTGGGAGTTATTTCTGTTGTGCCACCGGTTTGAACCCTCTAGACCTTCACACGTCGTCTACAGAGCAGGAAGGACCAGAGAGCTGCACTGTCCCTACAAGGCACTTACACCAACCGAGTAATGCAGTTAAGAGGGCGTACTCCTGTATCTTTTAACCGGGCAATCGAGACGCTCCGAGAACTCTTGGTGCCGTTTGGGTCAGAAGCAGTCCATGGACCAATATGAAATTGAACTTCGGCTGCACCCTTGAAAAACTCCTCGGACGGTTGTTCAAAGAATTGCAGAGTTCAATTGAATGGAGAATTATAGTTTGAAATCCTCTTGGTGTAACAAAATGGTCAGGCGAAGATAATAAAGCTGTGTTCGGGTCAAATCCCTTCCGTTCAAAAGGCCCTAGTGGAGGTGGTCTGTGTGTGTGAGTGTGTATGTGCGTGCGCGTGTGTGTGTGCGTGCATGTTGTAGTGTTCCATTGAATGAGCTTGGAAGCATTCATGGCAGGAAGTCAATAAAGCAGACACCTCTGCAGATCAACTCCACAGAGACATACACATAGCAACACCCACTCTAGAACTCACCAGGTTCACTGCCATCTTGAGGAAAAGCTCATTAGACTATCTTATAGATGCACTACCACTTTGTGGCTCAATTTTCAGCCTTTTTAAGTCAAGCTCTTATTCAAATTATTAAGTTCTCAAAACAGTAATGGACATTTTACAATACAACGTATCATCCTGGTTAATTTGAATAGCTTGGATAAGGCGCTTGGGCTTTTGTAAAACTCTGCCATTCTCATTACTTTCACTCGAAGGTCATTGCCGTTAAAATAAAATAGTTGGCGTCTTTCTTCCCAAATCATTTTCAATTTCTTCCTACAAAAGGGTTGTCTTAGTGGCAATTTATTAAAAGTAAAAAAACAATGTAACAAAAGCACCTTTTAACATCAGGCCAAGTCTTATTATTAATTATATATATATATATATATATATATATATATATATATATATATATATATATATTTATATACACATATATTTTATAATAATATCACTTTTTTCCTTCTTATTGGTAGTAAAGACATTCATTTTGAGCAGTACATTAGAAGATCTAATGTAGGTTTTATATAAATAGTAATAAATAGGTAAACAATCCTAGGGGCTTTAATTTTGTGGAGAGTTTCAATAAATATATCAGGAGGATGGAACATGAACACATCAAAATCATCTGAGATTTACTCACAGTTAAGTACAAATCAATGTATTAATAGACTTGGGAAAGTATTATTCAAATGGAAGACATATTTTTATGAAATGTGCATGCATTGCACAAGATTTGCGTTTAATTATTGATCTTAACCTTTAATAATTCCACAATCCTGAAATAGCTCTGAAATGATCACTCAATGAATCCATAAAACAGCTGTTTACAACACACCAACATGAACGTTCGCAAAACAGAGATGTCAGCCATGACAGCCGAACATGCACTGACAGCACACATCCTGCTAGCCTGGCTGGTTGAAGTTTAGGCCTGGCATCTTCATATTATAAGTCTAAGATAATCTAAATGAGAGAGTGAAAGAGAGACAGGGAGAGAGATATTTAAAGAGGGATTGGCAGACATACAGAGAGAGAGAGAGAGAGAGAGAGAGAGAGAGAGAGAGAGAGAGAGAGAGAGAGAGAGAGAGAGAGAGAGAGAGAGAGAATGCCTGAGGAAAAAGGTTGCCATCTTCTAAACATCCTTGCCCTCTTTGCTCCTTGTTTTCCCCTGCTGAGACTGATAGCACTTCCCGGGCACTTTCTCTCTGCGTCTGATCAAAGACAGGAGGGAAGGAGAGTGACAGCTAGAGCGGTGCAGGAGGAACATCTCAGAAAAGGACCTGACTCTGAGGTGTGTTTCATTCCAAAACACTCGGCAGCAAGACAAACAAAGGGGGGGATTCCGCCTAAAGCCTCAGCTACAAGATGGCTGCGCTCCAGTCTTTTCAAATGAAATGTGCAGAGCTGGGGTCTTTGATAAAGGGTTAACAATTGAAAAAAACACTTGAAATTGTACGATTAAATGGAATCTTGGTGCCTCAGTATTACAACCGGTTTATATAGTTACTTATTTTACAAAGTAGATAGTATTATTAGAACTACTACTACTGCCAATAATAATAATAATAATAACACTTAGAAACTATTATAAACGATTATAAGCTATACCACCCAATGGTGTAACTTAATCATGATGGGCCCGGGGGCAAGAAAAAAATTCTGGGCCCCTATCACCACCCATATTTCCCTATAATAGCCTAGATAAGATCATAAAATAAATAAAAGTTTAAAATAATTTTGTTGGTAAGGATGTTAATTGCTAAGCATTGTAACAGCAAAGCCAAACCCAAGGGCTCATTTGAAGCTGTTAACACATACATTCAGCATGGACAGCGATTGGTAATACACCCGTAGCCTATTAGTCGATCAGAACCACGTAAAGCACAAAGTGGTGAAAAAGCACTCTATTTTATCTGCTAATTTTAGACAATAGCCATATTATAAAACAATAATATGAATCTCTTGACAGAAACACCAGTTATGTAGAGGCACAATAAAACATTTTGCTGGTTAAACTATGCGCTAGATCATTTATCACGTAGCCCACTTTGAATTCAGAGCGTATTATTTTTCGGTGAATGTGTGGCATTCACGTCCACATTCAATAGTACATGTCGCGGCTAGACATTTTCATCAGGGGGCCCGTGGCTCTGCCGACCTTGGCCTGTCACCGAGCCCCTGTACGTTGCCGGGCCCGGGTGCAACCGTAACGCCTGATACCACCACATACTACACAATCATTAAACAATCACACTGTTTGGAACACTTTAATGACATTTGAATTCTATGCTGTAAGCTACTTTGGGGTGATCCCATCTAGAGTACTCTACTACCTTGACTAGTGGACCAATTGGAGGTTGGTAGCCCAGTGTTTCTTCTTTAAGCACACCATCAGTCTGGGGAATAATTCGGAGTCTTTTTCTATCTAGTAGCTGACAGATGAACGTATACCACACACACTCCTGTGAGTGAATGCACATGCAGCCCCCCACACACTGACACACAAACAGCTAATTGCCTGTGGTTTTAATATGGCAGCCTGTGGAGGAGACATTGGCAATCCCCAAAAAAGCACCTCAGGCAAGCGCCTCTGAGAGTTTCAACAAACTTCAAACGAAAAACCAAAGATGTTTTCTCTTTAGAAAAGGATTTGGAAATATAATACCAGATGTGACACGGCTCTATTTAAAAACACTCGGCTTTGTGCTGCATTTACATATCTTTAATTCCGTCTCTAATTAAAGCCCTGGAGAATCTCTGCCAGACTTAAAACTCGGGATAATGAAACTCGGAGACAGTTTTAAACAACCGAGACTTCCACCCCAGTTGAGACTTAAACGCTCAGGTGTGGGGTCCCCTTAATAAAACACCATTGTTGGGTTATTTCATCTGGGTTCTGCTCAGTGTGAGACGCCGGGGCGTTCCGCTCCTTTATTAGCATGCCGATTGCTCCGCGAGGGGAGCCATTTGCTATTCCAGAGGAGCCCTAGCCCAAAGTGCATGCTCACTGATACGTGGGCTAGGTGAGAAATCAGGCTGAGCATCCTACAAGAATAACTGCACTATCAACACAACCGATAGCACTGCAGAGAAGGGAAAAGATTGGTCAAACAATTAGCTCAGCCAGACGATTAAATGCTAATGTAAAATGAGCAGCAACTGCATGTTATCACCCTAGATACAGTTTGAGTAGAACGGACAGAGGTGCAGATTCAATGGATCACCATGGCCCATTAGTCAATTGGTGTGCATTGCCTGCTAACATAACGGTACACTGATTACTTGCAGATCACCTATTCCAGCATACCTAATTGAATAGGTGCCTTTCCCATCTTCTCATTTCGTATCTATGGTTACTCATGGGACTCCCACGCGTATGCGTTTGCACCAGCTGAATCCAAAGGAGTTGTGAGCTGCAGTGGACATGGCAGGCCACAGCCACTATTGTTGGAGTGGCACAAGGCTCACGTCCCTGAGAAGATGGCCAAGGACCTCCACAATGGAGCCTCTTTTGAAGGAAACCGTTTCCTTTGTATGGCATTTTGCTCCACTGCAGACGTGGGCTGGTCTTTGGTGTCCTTTGTTAACATCAACTGCTGTTACACATCACTCGAGTGCATGTATACTGTACGCTTGGATAGTGCCTCTAAAGTTAAGCTAATCGTTTCTTATCATCTCATCAAGTGGCACGGCCGAATCAGATGTTTTTCATGCGCACCAAGTTAATCCATAATAACTTCCAAAATATTTCTGACATAAAGCCATTGCTTGCCTACATTTTTACTGAAAAAACAAACAAAAAAAGCTTTCATTGAACACGAACAACTGAGCAAATGGAACCCGTACATCAATTTGATACAGGAGAACCTAAATTAACCAAACTAACCCATTGAAAGATTTATCAAATAGGTATAAATATTAAATGGGAGAAATCTTCTATATAAGTTGAATTGCAATTGCTGCTGACCAATGCCATTAAAACCATTTTCAACACAACACGAGTCATTCAGACTGTTCCACACGCCTATTGAGTACAATCCCATCTTCACAGAAAGAGACGCTGAAGACACAAACTTGTTATTATATCTAGGACACAGGCGTAGTCACCTTTTCACCACAGTAATGACTGTGAAAAATGACTTACTAAAAATGAAATATGTATGCAATTACCTCATCAAAATTGGGTCATGGTAATCTATACCTAATTTCTCAGCCCTGGGTTTTTAGGGCAGTGGACAAATTTAACTAGTTTGGGTTGGAAAGAATCTGTCATTTGTCAGTTTCCTGGTAGGGCATGTGGCACGCAGAATTCTGTGTGTCAGAGAGATGAAGGCCATGTCGGCGACATCCATTAAACCATTGCCAAGTGGGATTTGTATTCAGTCACTTAACAGCTAATGAGAGCGACATGAACGTCTTGCGATTGAAAAAGCCAGAGTTCTCGGCGGGACGTCTTTGTGATGCATCTGAAAGGTTCAAATATTAATGATTTATTTGCCCGGATTTAAAAACGATGTTAGGAAATGTATGGAGGGCTTTTAGGGAATGGGTGGCGAGATTCCCTACCCGCTGTCTCAGCAGAGCGCAGGGCCACGGGGCACGGAGGGAAAGAATCAAACACAGACCTTAAACCTGAAAGAGAAATGATTACACTTCTCTTTGCCGCTTGTGACATTTCTTACAGTTAATTATTCATCAAGCTTTCTCTCCCGCTGTGGCTGTAGGGCGGCTCTGGAGACCGCGGCTCCTCCAGAACAGAGAAAAGAAACACTCTCACTTCTCCTCCGTCTCCTTCACTCTCCAATGCACCCTCTCCGCACTACCTTTCTGCCCTCCTTCCTTCTGCCCATTTCTCCTCTCTGCTCGCCGTTCCCTGCCTCTCCCTTCTCTTTGCCGTTTTTTCCCCCCTTTCTTTTCTGCCAAAGAGAGATTACACAGGGAAAGCAGGAGGATGAGCGGGCTCTATAGGCAGAGGAGAGGACGGATTGAGCTATTGGCAGGATGGCTGCGGAGGGGAGAATGAGGAGGAGGAGGATGAGGAAGAGGAGGAAGAGGGTCTTTGAACACACGCCTATTGGAAGGCTTTGCCGTCATCAAGCTCTCAGAAGAGAGACGCGCGGCTCCCCCACTATCATCAAAAGAAGGGAGCCCAGTAGGAGGGGGGCCACAACCCCAGACAGGTGCTGGCTGAACTATTGTGCTTACTCCCCACGTCGATCGAACTGGGATGTCTGACAGAAGAAAAAGAAACTTAAGATCCCCCCCCCCCCCCCTATTTTGACATCTTTGTGTCTCTTTGAAAACTCAATTCCCTTTCCATCAGCGGGCTTTTCTAACTCAACTGAGTGGGCCGTCCCCGCACGTCTTTGTACATGTGTTTAGAGGAGACGGATTCATACACAAACAAACAGATATTGTAGCGAGAGATAGACATAAGCAGAGGCCAGAGACGGAAAATACAGAGCCATACTTTGGATTCTCCGTCTATCCTACATGCATTCAAGTCTTTTTTTTTTTAAGGCATACTAGTGAATGTAGCTGGAAGAGCATCTCAGATGTACTCTTTGCTCACATTGGAAGAAGTCTTCCATTTCCACAGGCTGTCTCTAGCGCTAGTATAATGATCCGGGGGATGTTTGCTCAATGTTTGCCACAAGCTGCCTCATTATTTCTCTCAAGGGTCCCCTCGCGCTCTCCTTTAAGATCTGGAGTTTTGCATTCTTATCATCAAGTATTATTAATACATCTTATTTCCTTTTCAATTGAGAAATATCCTCTTGGGCTTCTGTAAAGACGGCAGAGACGCTGAACAGAGCATTTCTGCCCCCGAGCAGTTTCCCGGGACCACATATCAGTGCTTTAATGGGCGCTTCCTCCAGTGCTGCCGCTAGTTCTAGCTGCGTGTGATTGCCGTTGCAGCACTTTCCGCAGTCAGAGATGTCGGCCTCACTGAGCATCTGATTGGGAAGCTACGCGCTCCCCACAGCTCTCTGTATCATCAGGCCACATCTCCGACAGGTAGACAGCCACAGCTGTATGATCTGGTTACAAAGAAGCATGCAGCTACACTTCTTTAATTGTGAGTAATCAGGTCCATTTCATGGTACAGCTCACGTGTTCAGGTCTCACTGACTAGCAAACAACATCACGCGTCTCTTTGTAGGGTGGGTTCAAAGGTCAGCAGGGATGGATCTGGCCAACATGCCAGTAATAACTCTCTTCTCATGGCTAGGGCCCAAACAAAGCAGGGTTGCGTTGGCTGTCTAATGGAGCCATTAAAACCAAATAGGAGAGAAATGGGAGAAAGAGAACGGGGAGAAGAGGAGACGGATGAAGAGAGGGAGAAAAGGGAGGTTAAAGAAACAATAAAGAGGGAAGATGAAAGCAGGATTACGGCTGAATGAGGTGGAAGCAGGAGCAAATCTTGCAGGCTAACAATTCAAAGGAGAAGTGGGTGAAGACAGCAAGCCTAGAAAAAATAAAAGTTAAGATGTATTTGGAAAGTGGAGGGGGTATGTCTCATTGAAAAGTTTCTATTGGCTTAAATAAGGGCAGAGTTCCATTCAGCAGGGGGCGATTGGAAATTAAGTTTATGACTAAACTTCTGGACAGAAATGGTAAATCAAAAAAGAAAGAATGTGCGATACAGAAAGAGAGAGAGAGAGAGAGAGAGAGAGAGAGAGAGAGAGAGAGAGAGAGAGAGAGAGAGAGAGAGCGAGAGAGAGAGAGAGAATGATGGACAGACCCCCACTAATGGGACTGTAGAATTAGAGCGTGTTTCAGCACCATGGACAGGGCTCACATGGCACTCCGACAGAACAGGCCAGCATGTGTTGGACAGCTCCCGCTACATTGCAGAGGATTTGATTAGCCAAGGATACCAGCTCATGCCTGGCCACAACATTACTCCTCATTCTGATCGGCGAGATTGGATCTGCGCTTGGGTAGATTTAATGCAGCGCGCTGAGGCAGGTATAGCACATTCTAAGCCTTTAAAAAAGAAACAATTATTTATCATGATATTAATTGCCAATGCAGCACAGATCTCCTCCCACTCAAACACGGTGTTTAGCACAAGCTGTTCCCTAACATACTCCCCAGTGCGTGCTTTAATGAGAGAGGGTGGGTGAGTTAATGAAAGTGAACAAGCGTGGGGTAAATATACCTTTGTGAGCACGCCAACCTGGCTGGCAGGTCACAACCAGACGGTGACAATCGGTGATTAAAACAGTGTCGGGCCTTTCCCCTCCAACCTTTCCCTCTCTACAGCCTCCATATGCAAAGCGAGTGCACAAACATAAACAAAAACAAATCACACACACACACACACACACACACACACACACACACACACACACACACACACACACACACACACACACAGCAGAAGTATACAATTTCCACTTGCAGCCCCATTCCACCGATCAGCCCCCTCCCCCCACACCAAAGGCTCTCTTCCTCCATTGCTACACTCCTATTCCCCTTCCATCGTCTCAGTGCTCTTCAGGTAACACCCGCTTAGAGCCCCTCGGCGTAAATTATTGAGTTACGCGTATGATACCGAATGCATAAATCATGACCTTTGTTCGTGGGAATTATTCATGCAGGAATAATTGATCACTGAAAAGGGTTGGCTATAACCCCTTGATTGGCATTAATGATGGAAATGAATGATGCCCACACTGTTTAGCCAGTATTTGGAGATAGAACAGGCAACTACATGGTTATTGCAACATGGATTTCTTGCAGCAGCAAAACTTAGATTATTACAATAATCTATTCTAAACTCCTTAGCAAAAATGTCAAAATGAAACTTAATAGATATTTGCTCAATATCACACGAGAAAACTGTACTGTTAGCTTTAGCATTGCTCAATAAACAAATAATTTTAGTTTAGGTCTTGATATTTGTAATCTAGTGTGTCTTCCTTCACTTACTTTAGTTCTCATCATTGACTATTCGGTCTTTTTGTACGATTTGCGTTGTCCAGCGTCTACCTTCTACATCTCTAACATCCCCTCAGTTAAAATCTGTCCTTCACACTTCCCTCTCTGCCCCCCCCCCCCCCTCCCTCTGGCTCCCTGTGAGCGGTGAGGGCGTACGACAGTGGGGGATCCTGCTGACTTGTTGCAGGCCCCCTCAGCATCCCTTCAGAGGCGCTGGGCTGCCAAACAGATCGATTCCGCGGCCTTGGTTGCAGCCCCCCAGCGGCCAACCCCAGACCAAGCCTCGAGCTCTCACATTTAAGCCAAAGCCCTCGGTCCCAGGCCTACCTGCCCCTAGCCTCCACAAATTAATTGGAGTCGATTTTTGGTAATATCAGAGTTGAGGGGGAAGTGGAAAAAACAAAACAAATGGAGTGCACACGTTTGAGCATTTCCTTTACCTTTGCAGTGCTAATACTAAAGGAAAGCACATCGACTATCAATAGAGCTGCATACGTCAGACCCGCCCAAAAAACAGAGGGATCCAAATAACCTTTCCCCTTAGCATCGAGCTCTACGTGAATACTGTTATTTCGCCAGTAATTTGTCTGAAGTGAGTCAGCAAAGACGTACTGATAGGAGCGTGCATGCATTTTCAAGACAGGCATGTGTAAATAATGGTTTACCACTTCCATACGGCAGGCACATTACAAAAAATGCGTCTGTGTTCAAGTGCCAGAATCAGATCCAGGCAATCCATTAGATGTGAGCGGGTCTCCTCAACAACTCATCTAAACTGATATCATCGCAACTTAACCTCTGAAATGGAGGGAAGGAGAGGACTGGACGGATAAATTGAAATAGGAGGGGAAGAAGGAGGAGTAGAGAAGAGCAAGGGATACATATTAAGGAGGTTGGCAGGCCTTTGAAGCCCTGATTCCAGATAGAAGGCCACATTAATATTCAGTAGGGCTCTCAGGTAAAACAAAATGAGGCAAGCCACCCCAGTCTGACGGGGGTGACTGGCAACGGACTGAGCAGAAAGATACACGGGGCTAAACACAAAACACACACACACACACACACACACACACACACACACACACACACACACACACACACACACACACACACACACACACACACACACACACAGAGCAGGACATAGACACGGCAAACAAAGCACTCGGAAAATCCACAATCCATGACGTCATTATCCCCACAAAGAAATGGAACATTTAGAGCTAACAACATATTGGAGACAAACAAACACATAGGATGAAGTTGCACATTTCCCATTTCAATCCCTTCTGGGTTCAGGGCTTTGGAGGTGGAGAGAGCCAAGTGTGTAGTCAGCTATGGACTAAAGGCTGAGCTGAACCCTAACAGATGGTGTATTCGTAACAGCTTTGAGTTGACATTCAAATACTCATTATCGTACCACTTGCTGTAAGTAAAACAAATGATTGTTGGAAACAAGATGATAAAAACAGCTACATTGGCCTAGACTAAAGCTTCATTAATGATCTGCAAATGTATCTCCCTGGGGACTCTGCTGGATAAATAGCAGAACCTGTAGGCTTAACTCTTTAACCAAACAGCATTTCCAGCGTTTCCACAGCAATGGTTGTGCTAGCACTTACAAATACCTTGAACGAATATGTTTTACATGTGATGTATGTTGTATTTAATGTCTATAATGTCTGTGCAGGGGGCGAGAGCAGGGAGGAGGGGGAGGATTGAGGTATGGGCAAGGAGGAAGACGGCTATAATGAAGAGCTGAGGTGAAGGGTCAGATTGAAAAGTTAGGGAAGGAGGATGGAGAAGAGGAACGCAGTCTGTGATCTGTGGCCTGGGTGGCAAAGTTCACCAGGGGTCACGCTACATCCCGGGGTTCATGACTAATACCTGCGGGTATCAATGGGGTTCATGACTAATACCAGCGGGTATCAACGGGGTTCAGATAACGAGCTGTAGGGAAGACACGGCCCACCAACTCTTTATTCCGTAACGAGGCTCCAGAGACTTCAACGTCTACAACTCGCAGTCACAAGTTCAGCCGTGAGCATCAGGGATGGACTTATAATCTCAACGGCACTGGTGAGGCCTGGGACTGGAAAGCCAATGGTCCATACAGGCTGTAAGGCCAGCAGAGAGTACCCCCTCTCTCCCAAAGCCACGGAATGGGACTAGACAGGCATGTTGCCTCCTCACTATTGTAATACCACTCTAACACAGTGAAATGAGTGCACACATGTAATGTTTCCTTGGGGCTCATTTTCAGTCAAAAGGTTAATGGAAGGATGTGATAAAGAGAATGAAGATAGTGTAGCACGCTGCTGGCCGCCGGTCACTGGTGTTTCTAACAGTCTTGAAAGCCATTAATAAGAGCATTATGGATCAGCAGGTTGCCAGGTCTTTCCTTAATTCAGCAGTGTGCGAAGTAGGAGAAACACTCACAACTGATACATTTGCCTGCTCCTGCACAAATCTGACAAAATGGAGGCTTACGAAGCGTACGGAAGCATACATCAGGAACCAGCCTCTGGATGTGTGAGCTTTTCTGACAGAGAATAGAGAGAGAGAGAGAGAGGGGACGAGAGAGAGAGAGCAAGAGAGAGAGAGGGAAAGAGAGTGTTTAAATCGTTAATCCATACACAATCTCATTTTATAACTTTTCTTTGGGCTTGAACAATGAAGACCCTATTTTGTGTTTCCAAGCGTTCTTTGGTGAAAAAGAGTATCTTTTTACACATTCCGCTGCTGCTCGTTCGATTTAGAACAAAAGAACGCCGCTGTGGGGAATAGAAAAGTGATTATCAGGAAATCAAAAAGACAGAACTGAATACCGGGGACGCAAGAGAGGACTGGTGAGAGAGTCCTCACAGCGCCTTCTTTACCGATCATTGGGTGAGCTATTCAATCTTCAATCTTTCCATCTGTGCTCATTCAACATTACATGTTTAGAATACGCCAATAACATTTTACATCTTCTGAAAAATAAAACTCTCCTCTAAGGGCCTTCATCACGAGCAAGTAAGCCTTGACGTTGATAGTGGAACAAGAGTCAGGGAGGGCTGTGAAGAAAAGGAGAACGAGAGGGAGAAGGAAATTGGGAAAAAAATAGGGCCAGGGAGGAGAGAGACTGAGAGAGAGAGAAAGAGAGAAAGAGAGAGAGCGAGAGAGCGGAAGGTAGATGAATTGGCCCTTACGCTGGAAGGCGAGAGACAGAGGCATCAAATAAAGTGTCCAGGTCTCGCGAAGTGGAGCTCACAATTGCCACAATCCTCGTACATATCAGGATTACCAGTGAATGCTGCAAATTGCTGCTATCTGCACTCCAGCAGTGTGCTCCAGCTTCAATCTGCAGCAGATGGAGTGTGTGCCGGAGCACACCCCAGAAGAGTTCCTACAGTAGGCAGGTGGAGTAGCCAGCGGACAGGGTGTGTAAAAAGCACGGAGGCTGGCTGGCTGGCTGGCTATGGCAGGGAGAGTGTCGGAATCACGGAGCAGGCATTGCCCTGCTGAATAATAGATCGGATATGAATGCGGTATTGGAGGGCCCTTGACTGAAAACACTTATGTGTCCTCTGAATAATTGATTGAGGGGAATTGTAGTTTATATTTCTCTTTGTGATCCGGGGTTTATGTGATCATATCATATCCTGCTTCATCAGTTGACTGGCAGGTGACTTGGTCATTTTGATTGATATGGGCCAATAAAAACACATGCAAAATATGTTTTTGACTTTTAATGTCTGGGGATAAGATGCAGGAAATGCACATTTTCTTTTAGCATACACATGAATTGAAGGACGTGACCGATGGCTGGTCAATGGGAGTGGAGGGAGAAGTTGCTGAAGGGAGAAGACGAGCGAACTGGAACAAACAGCCCAAAAAGAAAACCAACCACGACAGAACACAAATCTTCTGGGAATGAAAGAAGGCTTTTTTCTTGACTGTGGAAACATTGGCGCCGGGGTACATTTGTAACACAATACACAATAGGTGCCACCCACGCCGTGCCAAATACCCCAATGTCCGTGAGAACCCAGAGACTCCACATGAAGCCGGTTTTGGCCAGAACACGGGGCGAACAAGCACAGTCGCACAAACGGCAGTGGGAGATTAAGCCTCCTGTTAGCCTGCCGCTGGCTCTGCGCAATCACAATATAAAGCTTTCTGTGGATGTGACTTGTAATTAGCCATGGCGGCTGGACAGAGGCCATTGGTAGGGGGCGGGCCTCGATGTGGCACCAACCGCATGGGCATAATGTGGGCAGTAGCGCCGCAGGACAGCGGCCAACCTCCCTTACCCGATGGACTCAAGCAAGGCTCATCTCCAAGGGGGAGAAGGGAGGAATAGAATAGGAAAATATTCTGGGTTAGTCCACATCTCTCATAGTGTATGTTCCCTTTGTCCATGTTAAGAATAGGAGAGTTGCATTGAATGCTATGACATCTACAGCATAATATGAAGGATACACGTGTAAGGGAGCAGGGAAATAATTGTTCTTGACTAGAAAGTCAACGTCTCTGTCATGTTCTCCCATTACTTCCTGCCACTAATCAGTGGCTGTTTATATGAACTGGGGTTCTACTGTATACTGTAACATCAAAAGCTATTGCATCTACTGCTTTGTGATACGGATGGCATATGGTGACATCCATAGAAAACTCGGAGTGAAATACAAAGCGGGAACGAGCTAACTGCCAGCGGTTGAGCTTGAAGAGCTCCGTGACATGTCCTAGAATATGTAAACTGACAACTTTTTCCCTGTGGGTGAGCAGGCACCTGTCGCCAACAACTGACAGCCAATCATATTTAGCTCTGCCATTCTCTGGCAGAACAAAGCCTTCTTGGTCTCACTTCTACACGGTGCAGTTGATAGTTGCTAAATTATACAAACTTAACTGCACGCGTGTACACACAATGAGAATAACGAGCTCTTCCTCTTGCCTGTTTCTGTCGTGGGACGTGCCAACAGACGCAGGCTGGTGTGGAAAGGCAGGCAGAATGCAGCACATTTGCAGGGAGGAATGACAGGGCGTTTTTCAAAAGAGCAAAGAAGACGAGCAGAGAATGGATGAGGAGAGGAAGGAGGAATAATGGGGCTATTTATTCAAGCCAACAGGAACAAAGAGAGTTAAAGGCGGGCTGTGTAGAGTGTTCATAAGAGCTCCTCTAAGCTATGACCTTCCTGCAGAGCAGGAGGGCTTATCAGCTTCAGACCAGTTCAAAAACAACCTGCGTCTTTTAGTGTGCAAGCGTGAATGTGCGTGCGCTTGAGTCAGAGCGAGGGGTTGTGTGGGTATGAGGAAAGGGGATATGGTATGGATTTGATTGCAGGTAGTAATTATGTTGCACAAAGCCTTGATGAGGCTCTGCTGTGCTGTGTCTGGACTAAAGCATGCACTGCATGGAGAGACGCCTGCTGTGGGTTCGTTCTCATAACTGATCGACAATGAGTCATTGCAACGGTGAAATCAAAATGCGTCGTACATGAAAAAAAGATCTGTGCTGGGTGGTACATTTCTAACACAGTAATTCAATGCAGTTTACCTTTCAGGGCGAGGCCTGCATTCCTTTTGATAACACGTTCATTTTTTTCAGTTCACAAATGCTCTGGTCTATTTAGGTTGCCGTGACAATGATTGATTGTTGCCCACAAGTGCGGATAGCCTAATCCAAGTAATCTACTAACATCTGTTCTAGTTGTTTACTTTATTAGCTGCTAAACAGGGGTTTTCATATTTTCACTGAAGTCTGCATCGTGTGGATTCAGGGGGAAAGCATGTTTCAATCAAAGCCCACATGTTTGACCTGTGCCTGCTGTGTCTGCAGTACATTGAAGGAGCTTTTCAATACACACTCTTTGAGAATTCCCCTCACAGCATCTCAGTCAGTCGGTGAGTCAGCCTCACCATCACCTGAGAAGGAAGTGGAAAGGGGCCAGAAGAAGGTAATGATGAAAATGGGGTAGAGAGTGCAAAAATGTTGCAGAGTAAGTATGAGAAAGAGGCTGAAGGGGAGCCAGCAAAGGAGACATCAATACTTAGAGTCCGGCTGCCATGTTGAGCTACTCTGAGGAACATAGTACTTTTTTAGAAAGCACTTGTCAAATTATATTCTGTGTACCACCTCTCCTCTTCACACCCTTGGCCGGTCAATACTCACTCCTCTCCTCTCCTCTCCTCTCCTCTCCTCTCCTCTCCTCTCCTCTCCTCTCCTCTCCTCTCCTCTCCTCTCCTCTCCTCTCCTCTCCTCTCCTCTCCTCTCCTCTCCTCTCCATGCTATTTCACCTGCTTTCACTATCATAAAAAAATAATATAATATTACTCTTCACTTTTAAATCTCTCCATGGACTAGCCCCATCCTACCTCTGGCCTCAACCCTACACGCCTTCTTACACCCTCCGCTCCTCTGACTCTGGTCTCCTCACCACCCGCAAAACCACACTCCATGGAGGACAGAGCGTTCAGTGCTGCTGCCCCGATTCTCTGGAATTCCCTTCCTCCTGTGATTCGGAACTCCCTTAACATTTTTAAATCCCGTCTCAAAACTCTCTTGTTTTCCTTAGCTTACCGCTAGTTGTTCTCTTTTACTTTTTATTTATTTCTATATTTGATGTTCCCTGTCTCAATACCCGTGTTTTTTGGATTTCAAATTGTATATGTGCTATTTTTTATGTAAATACTTTGCCATGCATGGTGACCTTGGGTGTCTTGAAAGGCGGCTGTAAATCAAATGTAATATTATTATTATTATTATTATCTTCCTATCTCCCTCTTTTTCCGACTTCCTCACGGAAACCCCTTGCCTCTTGGCTTGTCCATCACAGACTCTCTGACTGTCTTGATCTGTCTTTGATCCTTTGCTGTCCCCACTTTATGTGTGTGTGTGTGTGTGTGTGTGTTTGTGTGTGTGTTTGTGTAAGGGAGAGAGAGAGAGAGAGAGAGAGAGAGAGAGAGAGAGAGAGAGAGAGAGAGAGAGAGAGAGAGAGAGAGAGAGAGAGAGAGAGAGAGAGAGAGAGAGAGAGAGAGAGAGTGTGTTTGTGCGTACTGCACGGCTATGCACAATTAATATGTGGAGCTTATCTTCTAATGAGGCCAGAATATCGTCTATTATTGACTAGAGGACATAACAAAAACCACATTGGGAACTTTAAAACCCCTCTTTCTCTCTGACCCCTCGATCCAACCCCTTCGCTCTCCTCTTAGTAATTGGTGCCTGGCCGTTGACCCTTGACCTGGCGGCTGACAGCAGGGCAGGTGAAAGCAGACGGAGTCTGGCTCTCTTTTCGTCTGTATTGTTTTGAGTCTGGCTCTTTTTTCCTCTGTATTATTTTCCGGCAGAGGCACCGGAACATTCAGCAGCACCCTCTGATGACACAACAGTGAAGGTGGGGGGAGGGGTGGCCAGGTAAGAACGAGGACAGGGTGGAAGAGGAGAGCAGGAGGGTGTGACAAAGGGTGGAAGAGGAGAGCAGGAGGGTGTGACAAAGGGTGGAAGAGGAGAGCAGGAGGGTGTGACAAAGGGTGGAAGAGGAGAGCAGGAGGGTGTGACAAAGGGTGGAAGAGGAGAGCAGGAGGGTGTGACAAAGGGTGGAAGAGGAGAGCAGGAGGGTGTGACAAAGGGTGGAAGGAAGCTAAAGGCCCTGAAAACGGGGAGATGATGTTTATGCAGAGGGTTTGTAAAGCTGGGGTCGACCTTCCCCCAGTCCATGTCAGCCATGTTAAACGAGTGCAATGAAAAGAACACAATAGTCTCTCGTCCTCCGAGGAATCGGGACTTTCTTTTATCCCTGTTCCTAGTTTTTTCTCTCCCTTGCGTGAGCAGACTAGCGAGCGGTTCTCGGGGGGGCTTGCAGCGGGCAACACAGTGGAGCGTCAGTGGAGCCTTGGTGGGCCTTTTAGTGTGCTTTGTGCTTTGTGGTTTGTGTGCTGGGCTGTGAGCTTTACCCATCTGGCTGTAACAGAGAGAGTTACATTGAATTGGAAATAGCACTTTGTTGTACACTGATACAGTATTAAACCTTTTTGACTAGCCAGCCAAACGTATTAGTGGAAATACCAAGCAACAGCCGGAGATGGGATGCTGGATGGTGGAGAGGAAGTAGCTGTTGTCTTTTAAATGAACCCCTTTACAAGTCTGGAAGGTCTGCTTGCTCAGGCAACACAATGGAGATGGCAACAATCAGAAGGCCGGATCTTAGGCCTGTGGCTCCTGTGATGAGGAGCCTGGAGTAGGAGGAAGAGGTCAGGGGGTCGGCTCCACCATGGAGGGGACAGACAGACAACAAGACTCATGTTGACTCTCATACTATTGGTCACTTCACCACTCAATGAAATGGTGGGTTATACTCATAAGCACTAAAGGTTTAAACTGTATCACTTATTTCCATCTAAATGCACCATAAAGATGAATTAGATTAAGAACTAGGTATTTGAAGATTCTATTATTTTGGGGCAGTTTCATAGGTAGTAGGAATTTAAAGTTTAAGTGCTTTGGGTGTCTGAAAAGCGCTATATAAATTAAATTAATTGTTATTAATTATTAAAGTGACAGATGCCTCAAGGACAATTCTATCTGTGTCTATCTGATGGGCTGCATTGCAAACACTAGCAAACATTTCATTCTATAGCTTCCTATGTGTTGTGAGGTGTTACAGAAGACACGCCAGCTCCTCAAGACAGGAAAGATGAGAGGCCAGCTTTTCAAGACATAACATCCATACATACAAATCAGTTATTGAGACAGGCTTGAAGAAGGACATTGTTTTTTTTTTTTTTTATCTTTGCAGTTTTCAACACAATGTTGTTCTTCTTGGAACAAATATATTTTGTGACTTGTGATGGCACTTGGCAAGCAACACATTGTGATCTCATTTTCCTTTCATAATATAAGCAATATTACTATATACTGCTGTGCATCCACTCTTGTGGAGGCCATAGAATACTTGCAAAATGCTTTTATTGTTGTCCAAAATACCCAACTTCAGCTGAAACGTGTTCTTAATGCAGATAAGAACAAACTTTTGTTACTCACCAACTCTCGGAATACACTCCCTCTGTGGTCTCTCTTGAGGTAAGTGAAACAGGGGTTGGTGACTCTTATAAATACCTGGGTATTCTGATTGATGATTCACTCACTTTTAAGCGACATGTGCGGTACGTGATGAAAAGCTGAGGCAAAAATTGTGTTTTTATTTTCAAAATAAGATGTTTTTCTTTTAAAGTAAGTAAGTAAAAAAGCAACTTGCCACTTTCTTTTTACCTGTGTTGGACTATGGTGATATTCTATACATGCATACCTCTGATCAGTGTCTTCATGTGGTTGACACAACTTACCATGCTTCCACGGGTTTCATTACCAACTGGAAAGCTCTGACACATCACTGTGAGTTACACTCTCAGGCAGGATGGCCTGCTCTCCCATCCTACATGCAGTTCCAGTCAAAGGTTTGGTCACACTTTCTCATTCAAGTTAATGGGAAAGTGTGTCCAAACTTTTGACTGGTACTTTATGTGTTTTATTCAGGCAAAAAAAGTGCCAGACAACACTCTTTGCCTTCTCAGGACCTTTTTATGCTTACGGTTCAAGATCCACGCACTGTAATTGGAAAAAGGGAATATATGTACACCCTCGGCATGGAATATGTTGCAAAATGACTGGAAACTAAATGAATGCATTTCTTTAAATGATTTGAAATCTAAAATGAATAAATTAGAAACCTTGCGATGTGTATGTTTTTGATTCATGTTTTGTTATTTTATTTACTTGGTTATGCATTTCTCTTTTTAATGTTCCCGATGCATACATTTGAGCTTTCTTAATGTTCGCTCATTTTGTGTGGTCTGTTTGCAAGTGAAAATCTTGAAAAAGAGATTGTTAATCTCAATGGGACAAATTCCTGGTTAAATAAAGGTTTAGTAAAAAAAAGCAACAGTAAGGTTAAGGTTAGGAATAAGATTAGGGATAGGAATACAAAAACGAAAACTGCCTTCACAACAATTTGAACCCGCTACCATGCCATCCTCAATTCATCTTGTAGGACTGTGAGCCACTCCAGCCGGCTGGCAGCAACTCAACCAACATTACAACATATAATACAGAAGTTTAGTTTTAGAAGTCCCTGCAGACGTGGTGGCGTAAGGGGTTAAGGTGCTGGTGTAATAATCCAACGTCATCAGGCGTGAACCTCCCTGGTGTCGTTTTTTTTTTTTTTTTTTCCCACCTTGAGATATTTCGTACCGATTTGTACGTTTGGCCCTGTACCAATTTGTCATACCACAGACCACAAATCCTATGTGAAACCAGGTTGAGCAACATAGCCACAACTTTAATTAGTCAACAATCATCCCCGCTAACATTGGTCTTTACGAATGTGTTATTTACCATTTGAGATGTAGATCTGTAACAGTGTGTTTGTGTGAGAATGTCTGTCTGTTTGGGATAATACAGCGTCATCAGTCCCGAGCGCGCTCAAAGCCGAGGCGGAGAAGGAATCCTGCTGTGTGCGAAGTCTTGGCCTACTGGGAGAGAGATTTAATTGGCCCATATATTGAGGCGCTTATAATTGATTGGAGGGGAGGTGGGTGGAACTCCACAATGAGAAACAAGAAAATAAAAGAATTTCAGAAGAGTAGTGGGAAAGCGTGAGGACAAGCCTATTCTTTTTTCCCCCTGCTTTTCCAGTTTTTCTCTATTATTTATGTGAAGAGATACTTAACATGTATGGAGACAACGCCTTGTTAACGATCTCTTGAAGACCACTCTCTTCTATGGAATGTTTCTTATAGGGTTAGCCTCACAGCGACTCTACTGGAAGCAGTCTTTTCCACGTCTCAAATGACGTGGCCCCATAGGCACAAGTTCAAACGCCAACCAACCTGTGTTTGCAACACATGGCAGGTGGGGGGTAAGGGTTCATTTATTGTGCGCTATAATGGCACTCAAATTCTCCCCACTTGTCAAAGGCGAGTGACAGGAAAAGTGGTGAACACCTCAAATTGCCACCTATTTTTTTTTCTTCTTTTTTTCATTTTATTCTCCGCGTGGATGAGAAGGAGAAAGAGCCCGCTATTCTTCCTGTTTCCAAGAAAATCGTTACTTCATCCGTAACGAGGCAGCCGATGACCTTTCTGCTGCATTCCATGCACTCCTCACACAGAGAGCAAATTACAGCCATGAACGAGGTACCATGAGGACCGCGCAGGCCGCTGCAGCTCTGCAGACACAGCGAGACACAGGGCCGCCGTAAAACGAGGCACGCCAGGGCCAGAGCGCAAACACTTTCTAAAGGGTGTTTCACGGCACGGAGACAACAGGAGCGGAGCAGTCTGGTCAGTCTGGGATGACCCGGGCAGGCGGGGCGCTCGTCTAGACCTGTCGAACCTGTTGGTACGCTAACCGTTTCTAGCTCCAGCGCCACAGGGGTACGACTGCGGCTACAGGGGACCGGAAACATGAAAGGCCGGGCAGAAAGCGCCGACATCTAAAGATAGGCAGGATAATTGGCAGACGCATTAGCATGTGCGAAGAGTACGGAGCAGCGTAGACTCAGAGGTGACCGGTCAGAGAGGAAAAGAGGAGCGGTCTGAGTGAGGCGGCTGGGATGAAGCTCATCTCATCTCACGCTGCATGGCGTGCCAGCATTCATTTTTCATGTTGGCCCTGGGGGTAATCGATGATGGGGGTGACGTGGAAGCGGCCCTGCCTGAATACGGGAAAGCGCCAGCGGGGTTAGAAGCGGCCTGCGAGATCCTTCTAATGCAACCTGCCCAGCTGCTCTCGGTTTCTCCTGCACACTCCACGCAGTGCACACCCATGTCTGTGCCACGCCACCTGAGATTAATACAAGGTATCCCCTGCAGGCTGGAACAGGCCTGATCCGAGCTGGGCCAGACGGACACAGAGCAGAGAAGGGAAACAGTAGCCTTGGTCTAGGGTCACAGAGTTTGAACGCATCTAGCACATCTACTGGTATGTAGAAACAGACACACACACACACACACACACACACACACACACACACACACACACACACACACACACACACACACACACACACACACACACACACACACACACACACACACACACACACAAACATGCACTTACCAAGCCAGTGCTCTCCGGTGATCTTGCCAAATCCCTCGCGGTAGGAGTCCCAGCCTCGGAAGAAGTTGACGGAGCCATCTTCCCTGCGCTGGATCACCTGCCCCCCCCAACAAACACAGATACCAGGGGGTCAGGGTGCAAAGGTCAGGGTTCCTTCAGGGTCACCTCTGCTGCCCCCAGATCATACGCTTTTCCTCGCCCTCATTTTGGCCTAAGAAAACCCTTAGGTGCTCTCTATCCCAACATCCCACACTCTAGTTCCTTCACAAATAAATAATGCACACAGACTTTCCTCTAAAAAGCTATTCGTCGTAAGCTGATACAAGGAATAGAATAAATCTTGAAGACTAGGATCAAAAATGCCATGCTACATGCTTAATTGAAAGCAGGGGAAAATTTGATATTTAGTAGCGCAATCGGTGGAAAATGAACTTTTTGTCGCTATACTAATTCTACTTGTAATAGCCCAGATACATGATCAAGTTAAATACTGTGAGGCAGATGTATGTATGTTAGAGAGCGCAGTGTAAACAGTGACTTGGCCAGTCCACATAAAAAAGGTTTGGTCTGGTTTTAAAAAAGCAATGGAATGGGCCTCCATTTACCCATCATGGAACCGCGACTCTTCTAAAAAGACAACAAAAGATTGCCAATCATAAAATAGATATAGTTGTCTATATAAATATATGTCTCATGCTCTCTTTTACTCATATTTTAATGAACCAGTGATACAATAGTTATTATTGGTGCTATTTAGCACATTCTACCTGTTGAAATTTGATTTTGAATGTGTCCCTTGCCGTAACGCTTGACGACTACTTGCTCCCTCAATTGAAAAAGAGTCATGCTTTCAGTGCAAATCCTCTCAGCACGTCTTCTTGGCCTGTGTCATCGTCTTGCTCGGATGACTGCTGCTATTCTGTCTGGAAGCTTCCCCTGTGCAAGCAAACGGGCTCCCTGGATAACACCTGCTTTTAAGAGGCTGACAAAAACGTCACCGCAAAACAAACGTGCGCCCTCCCCCGCAGTTTTCATACGGAATACATGTGGAATACATAATCAGTCTCTCCCTCCGCATCTCCTCCCATGTTTTTCTACAACCACTTTTCCCATGACACTTCCATGAATGCATATGTATGAGTGGGAAAAGAGCAACTTGCCATTCTGCGCTACGGCGGCAGGCAGAAGGCGGGTTTAGCCATGTGCCATCTGTTCATACATACCATGCCATGGTTTTAGGCGCATGGTGCGACGAGATTAAGCCTAAAATGGGCGCTAGTACATCTGCCCATGTGTGAATAAATTCAATGAACCACTCATAACATTAAAAACAGAACCAAAGCACTTAATCCTTTTGGGCACGGCATATGTTTTGAAAGAAATCTACTTGACTTCAAAACTTATTGTGACACTGTGTTTATAAGGACACATCATTGGAGTGTGTTTGTGTGTTGTTGATGACTGGAATACCGTGTTTACGTACAGTATATCTTCTTAATACTATAAAATGCGTATCCAAGGAAAACTATCTCAACGTACGGATGAAGGGGATTTGGAAATCTGATCCTGGGGTTTAAATGCATCTAAATGTGAAATCAGAGTCTGGAGGTGGATTAGTGGAGCTTACGCTTGTATTGAAACAAAAAACACAATTTCCTCTGTTTATGTTGTACATCAATTATTTTATAACAGGGTCGTTACATGGACCCATGATCCAAGACATTCCTGCTTTGGGAGCAGTAGGTCATGTAGCCAAGAGGCTAAACCTAAAGTCTTGGTCAAGGTTGTTCTACGAATCATCATACGCATTATCATCATCATTTTTATGGTTGAAATAATCATCATACTCTCAATAGAATTATAATTGAGCTCTTGGTTTTGCCGTAAAATAAATAAATAATTGAATAAATAAATGTATTCAGCTTAGCTAGAGTCTGTCTCTGGTAGCATACAGTATGTGTGTACTGCATGGCCAGTACATGTGTTTTACATATCCAGTACATGTGTTTAACATGTTCAGTACCTGTGATTAAGCATGCCCTGCATTTACACCACTTGAGTTCAGTACGTCTAGTACATTTATTTAGTATGTTTAGAAAATATGTGTAGCATGTTTAGTACAAGTGTTTAAAATGTACAGTACAAGTGTTCAGTGAGTCTAGTACATGTGTTTACTATGTGTAATACATGTGTTTACTATGTATAGTACATGTGTTTACTATGTATAATACATGTGTGACTGAGTGCGCTTATGGGGAATGAAAGGGAGCACTCCATTCCGAAGGCCCCTCTGGCACGCCCACCGGGGCCACCACCTGCCAGCTTGACTTCTCAAGGTTTCGTACTGTAAATATGGCATTCTATGTGTGTGAGTTTGTACGTGTGTGTTGAAGAGTGTTAAAGTGTCAAAGTGCTCATCGCCCCGAAAATATATGACAGAATTGAGATAAAAGGCCCGTGCTATTTCTATTATGGCAGAATTGACTGGCTCTGGGTCTGACATGTAAAAACATCGTGACTGGATGACAGAATAGTCCTACTCTTACCTCTGGAAAGAATTGTTTTAGAATGATCCCCCCCCCCCCACCCCTCTCCTCTCACCCTAAGTTCTTTTTCACTGAAATAGAGGGAAAAGATTCCAGACTGACTGGGGGTGCTGGATGGTGTTGTGTGTAAGAACACGTAGGAGACCGTTTTTTTTTTCCTTCTCTTTCTCGATCTCCTTATTCTACAGTGCCTCTCTCCTCCCCCTCTATCTCTCACTCTCTCTCTCCTTGCGTCTTCTTTCTTTCTTCATCCATCTCTTTCTGTCCCTGTCCGTCTTTTTCTCGGTCTTTGAATTTCACAAGGCCATTAACTCCAGCCTGGGAGAAAAGATTGAGGTTTCAAATGCAACACCGGAGCGGAGTTCTCTCCTGTAAATCAAATGCTAATCACATCCTGCTGAAAAGAAAACTGATGCTCATTCACTCCCGCCTCAAAAGGACTTGGTCGGGTTCCGTCCAAATCTTAGCTTTTCCACCATCACTTGCTGTTTAGCCATGGCCTTTGGGAACATTGTCTACCTCCCGTTATCTTTCCTCCGACACAGACTCCCCCCTGCCTTGGCTGCTACATAGATATGTAGATGGGCAGATATGTCAAAGACAGGCGCCTATTATCTTGCCAAGCCTGCACATATAACGGACACAAAGAGTTATCAGCTTCTATCAAAATAAGAGATTCTACGGCTTGTGTTATATGTACATACTGTATGCCTTTGACCACCTAGCTCTCCAGGTGCACCTAATAGGTAAAGGACACAGAATGGTTCGATCCATCTAACAGGTATAGAGGCAGCCTCACAGGACACAGAATGGCTCCATCCATCTAACAGGTATAGAGGCAGCCTCATGGGAAGGCTGACTAGAGCTAGCGGCCCTGGGTGCCTTGCTGCCTCGTTGCATCACTGAGCCTGTGACAGGCTGACCAGTGGTGGGAGGAAGCAGCTTTGGAGCAGCAGATCAGCGATTAGCCTGCTAGCCTGCTCACAGATTAGGGTTAACACCCCTTGGGCCACTGACGGGCCAGCCGGCCGGGCTGCCTGTCTCCCTGTAATGCTACAGATCCACACTCAGGTTTAATTGCCTATTGACCCTGGAGGCAGTGTGTGCGCTCCCCGGAGACACGCACCACTGACTCACACAGCCACTGATCACTTCCTTTCACACACCATTTGTGTCTCTGCGCGGAGTGTGTGTGTGTGTGTGTGTGTGTGTGTGTGTGTGTGTGTGTGTGTGTGTGTGTGTGTGTGTGAGTGTGTGTGTGTGTGTAGAGGAACTATTGCTGCGGTGTTTGTCACTCTCTTTAGGCGACATGTGTCTTTGTATGGTTGTGTGTGTGTGTGTGTGTGTGTGTGTGTGTAGCCTCGTATGAATTCACAGCACGAGTGTGACTCTATACGTGTGTGGGAAGTTTTATTATACATTTTTATTATAGTTATTTCGGCTTCAAGCCTATTTTTATTGATGCGTCAAAACTGTGGCATAGAGGGGAACACTTACTCATACAAGCAGCCCCGATGGACTCTAACACCACAGTCACAGACACAAATAGGCGGAAAACAAGCTAGATGCTTCAAATCAACTGTTCAAGTCAGTGGACATGTGTGTGTGTGTGTGTGAGTGTGTGTATGTGCACTTGTGTAGAGGCTTGTGCGTCAGAGCATGTGTTTTCTCAGAGTTATGGATTAGAGTTCACTAGGGACCTCATCTACCTTGGAACAGATAGGTCGACTGTCCGCCTACACACACGCCCCCCCCCCCCCCCCCCCCCCCCCCCTGTTGAAACAGGCCCAGCTGGGCGCAGCCTCTCACCCACGGTCGGATCGTAAGCCAAGCGCCGACAGGACATAAACAGCCGGAGCAGCTCTGTCAAAGGTCGCAGTCCAATTCTGTTGAGGTGCCGGAGGTCGCACGCTCTCACAGAACACGGCAAAGATGAGGCGCCAAGAGAAGCTGTCGTCTCCCGCCAGCGAACAGGGGCTTTTCACATGACAGCCATTTTAAAAAGGCTGAACAAGGCCTGTTCGCCCCAGTAGTCCCCACAGAACTGCCCTCCGATTGAGCGACGCTATCAACAATAACAATGTGTTTTCTCTATCTGAGGAAGAAAGAAAGAGAAATGGGACATGGATTCAGGGACTGTCATTCCTTTCGTCCTATCTTCATACGTGCTCCGACTTGATCCAGTTTCTCTGTCAGGGAAAGATGAATTCTGTGCGCTTGCCATTTTACATGTTCAACAAAGTCAAGCATCCTATCTCTCAGAGGAAAATGGCTGCAGAAATAGCACGCTATCGTTATCAATTTTCAACAGTAGTCACCAGAGACAAACATATGTCTGTGCCAGAAAATACATGAGAAATAAAGGAGACAGAGAAGAATAAGAGGGTTGGTTTAACTGTGCTGCGAGCTCACAATATGTGAAGAGGATTTCGAAACAGCGGCTCAAGCAAATGTGGGTATTGCAAAGAATGTTGTGAAATTGAATGTTATGCTTAAAAAATACACTTAGCAGACTATTAGGTGATTATTACCTAGGATTTCCTTTTACACAGAGGCTGAGAATTATTTGTGTTACTAATTTACATGGGGAAATAAAATAAAGCTATAGACAATGTTATGTATTACCGTTATACTATTTTAATGAACACGTCTGATTTAACCCGACAGACACAAGCTTGGGGAATGAAAATCTTATTGTTGACAGTTAATGATACAGAGACATTAACTGGGCTTGTCTATGGAAAACAGAACAGGCTGGCAATCCACTAATTGGTCATTCTCTCTCACCCTCAACCCGTTTCCTCCCTCGTCTTTGTTCTCACCGAGGATCACAGGAAGCAGCTCACTCATAATGTCATGTTTGATACTGATGGATTCTGATCGTTTGTGGAGAGGAGTTGCGTTGATTTGTGGCGCTTTATCTTCTAATTAAGTTGGGCCCGGCATTTCCAGCCCAAATGACACCAATCCGGATGCAAATGTCAACCAAACCTGGCAGACTCATTAAATTGACAAACTCCCAATTGAACAGGAAACCAGAAACAAAATTAGGCAAATTACAGTAGCAGACAGGAACACCTTTCCACAAAGTTCATCCGCTTGTTTGCCCCTCATTTGTAACGTTCAATTTCCCGAGTCTGTTGTTCCGAAAGTTGCATGTGTTTTACACAGCTACACATCAAAGCTGCTCAGACGAACATCGGCAAGTGTCAAGATTACTTTCACCGTCACAACCCTGGCGGCTAGTCATTCCAATATGTCAACAAAAGAAGAATAACACCTACTCACAGAACACACACACACACGCACCCACCAGCACACACACACACACACACACACACACACACACACACGCACACACACGCGTGCACACACACACACTCACACACACACACACACACACACACACACACACACACACACACACACACACACACACACATGCTAAGATAAGAGAAGAGGACCTTTGCCTCACCGCCCTTTATTCCTGCCACAGCCTCCCATGTCTACCGCTAGAGTGAGGCCACTGTTCACAAACAGTGGTAAAAGCCCCGTATCATCTTACACATAGAGTGTGAGGAAAGCCACGGGAGAGCCTCATGGTGTGAACGGCCACCATTTCAATCTGGAATGACCGCTTTACCAAACACCTGCTGGAGGCCTGTTTTACTACCGTGATCCCCATTAAACCTGCTGTAATCGCTGCATTAGCTGAAGGCTACTTAGCACATGTCAAAAGCCCTCCATAGGCTTAGTGGCCACCGACAAGCACACTGACACACTTAGGGACGGAACAGCCGATTAGCACCCTGGCGGGTGATTTGGGCGGCACCTGCTTGACCTGCGGTGGGGGGGTCTGCTCCCAGTGAGCCGGGCTGGGCTGGCAGCCCAGGGTGTCGTAGGATGGGTGTTGGGGTGTCGGGGTGCAGACTGCCATGAGCTGCAAAGTAGGCTCAGGAGTAACAAAGCGGCACAAAGTGGAGACCCACTCCCGGTGCACAACAAAGAGAAAGAGAGAGAGAGAGAGAGAGAGAGAGAGAGAGAGAGAGAGAGAGAGAGAGAGAGAGAGAGAGAGAGAGAGAGAGAGAGAGAGAGAGAGAGAGAGAGAGAGAGAGAGAGAGAGAGAGAGAGAGAGAGAGCGAGAGAGAGGGTACATGGCTTTCACTTTAATGTTTTGCTTCATGGCCTAGTTTATTTTTAGCTCTTCCAGATGTTTAGTTGTGAGGGGAGTCAATGAGGAGATTTAAGGATAGCGTTTCATCAACAAACTGCAGACGGTGAGCACACTTGCAGTGGGGTAAAAGCTTCCTCCTATTCACTGTAATAGGGTGTAATGTAATGTAATGGATCTAAAGTGTCTCCTCAATCAATGCAGTTGGCTTTGTGTTTCAACACCACGGACAGCGCCCTCCCCCTCTTAACACGACTAGATCAGCACCACAAGTAGACAGCTCCAAACCACAGCCAGCGCATTAGGCGGCCTGTTCACTTCCTTATCCAATCCTCCGCACAAGCTCCGACTTGACAGATCTCTTCTTTAGGGAAATAGCAATGGATCCGAAAGAATCACAATGGTATGTAGTGGTGACAAAAGACATTTGATAGTCTGAGAGTTGTACTATGTAAGACTGCCAGAGCGGTTCATGCTATCAACAGGGGGAGTGTGCAACATTTACTGATGAAAGTTCTTTCATATCTTATCTTGCTAAACATGTGAGGACATCTGT
>CM030172.1:29511977-29524477 GCA_017639675.1 Aplochiton taeniatus | reverse complement strand
GTACACAGCTGAGTGTGTGCGTGTTTGTGCGTGATGCTGTGTATGTGTGTGTGTGTGTGTCATCAAATTATAAAAGAACTGGAAACCACAAGCGGCACGGATTGATGAGAAGCAGTTTTATCAGACCTCGTTGAATAGTGACAACATCCGGATGGCCACATACATCTAACTGTAGTCAATAGAACTTCAAGAACATAATGCTTACAACAAACATTGCACTTACAAACCCATTTACCCAGCTGCCCCATCGCTTTCCTGCTCGACTTTGATGCCTCGGGCATGGCCCCAAGCACAGGCGTTGTACCATTGAATAGGAAATCGGCCAAAATAAGGAATAGTTTTGCGTTATGTTTGTAGCCTACATATACAAAAAAATTACTAATTTGAGGCTAAATCTGATTATTTGTATGAATTTCGGGGCCCATAAGTGACGCTCAATTAAACAGCTTAAAGATTTTGAAAGTACATTTGTACATTAGCGCGCCAGGGAACACAGATTTCACACAGGGAAGCCGCAGTTCACATTGTTACCATGAGAGGCAACATTTTGGCTTCCAACCTGCCTGAATGGTCGCAGCCCTGGTGTGTGTGAGTGAGTGTGTGGGTGACTCACGGTCCAGCCCCCTCCGTCCGTGGTCATGTCGCAGTAGACCTGGAAGCCTGCAGGGTAGTGAGTGGGAAAGACTGAATAGATGCCATCCTCCCTCTGGCCGCTGGCATAGAGATCCCCACAGTCACGAGGACGGGAGCCTACGGGGGGGGTGGGTGGGGGGGTGGGGGGTGGGGGGGGGTAGAGGGAGAGAGACGGGAGAGCAAATCAGGTCCAAATAGGAGGTAAGACAGAAGGAGACAAGGTGCTCACGGCTTCAAGCTCCACTGAGTGTTACGTGGGAACACCAGTTCCCAGACTCCCTGCGCCTCCCCCATCCTTCCTCCAACGGCCTACAGTCCTCCTCCTCCTCCGCCTCCAGCCTTTGTGACGGTAACATGGCGACATCAATAGCAGTAGCAACAGGTCGTCAAGTAGTATTCTCTCAAATGGCCACGCTAATGTAGCCAGATGCGGTACATTAAGTAATTGTTTGCTCCAACTCTGTTGCGGCTGTCAGTTATTGGATCTAAATAGCGAGTAAACAGAAAAGCAATGAATAACAGTAAGAAACCATACCATAAATCACAACGTATCTTATCATATCAAAATGTATGAATAACAGTGGTGGAAGAAGGTGATATATATTATATTATATTCTATATCGTATATATAATAAGCACACGCGAACAACTGTAATTTCTCGCCCTCAGCAAAGCTATCCCTCCATATAAAATATTAACGTAGCATGTTAGACAAACATTTCTCCAATTTCAGTGGGAAATCTGTTTTTGCATCAATCTCCCTGTCGCAAGGGTGAAGGAGACGGTGAATGTGTGTGCGTGCGCGTCCGCGTGCGTGTGAAAGTGTGAAGTGTGCTCGTGAATGCGTGTGTGCCTGCATGGAAAAGTGTTGTCCAGGTCGGTAGGACGGCCTGGGTGTGCGGTGTCACCAGGGGGTTGGAATCAGTTACCGCGGTGTCAGAGTAAGGAGGGACCCCACCATATTCCCCCAGCCACGCTGAGATGAAGGGTTCTCATAGATTATGCATGCTAGCCTTTAGTGGGTCACACTCTCCAATTTAAAGCAACAGAATTGTCTCAAAGGCCAAACATGCCTTCCATAGTTCGGCAGCGTGTAAATGGCTAATCCCCTGGGCCTCTCTTCCCCTGCTCTGACACTTTGGTTTCAGACGAGAACATTACCATGGCCTTCATTGCCCGCCAAACGTGCTAGAGCCTCCCCATCTCTCGGGGCGGTGTGAAAGCCCTCTAGTTCCATGACCACCACAGAACACCATTACAGAAACCAATGGAACGCTGCCAGCTGTCGCTCCACGCCCAGATCCTCAGCTAGGAGAGTTGTCTCGGGAAAGGGGGTGAAGAGACGTGTGTGTGTTTGTGTTTGTGTGTGTGTGTGTGTGTGTAAGGGCATGAGGGATGTTTAGGAGCCATAGTGGTTACCGTCACACTAAGACCCGTAGAGCATTATAAAGACTCCCCTCCTCCCCACCCCACAGCCTCGCTGCACAGCATGCGGCTATCAGTCCACCAGACGCAGTGGGAACGAATGGCTCCGTAGAACTTACAACATCCAATATTATATGTATGTTATCCTAATATTTATTCACTGTAGAAGAGAAAATCCCACAAATAAATGTATCTAAGCTCAAAAACCGGCACATTGAAGAGGACTCATAGAAAACACAGGCCGCATTGTCAAGGACTTACACACATACGCACCCAAGCCTACACTTCTATCCTGAAGTCCCAAAGTTAGTCACCACCCAAGACTTTCCAGGCAGTCCTTGTGGTGTGTGCCTGTGTGTATGTGTGGGAGAGAGTGAAAGACAGAGAAGCAGCGAGTGAAATATTCATGGCTATCCTCTAGCTGTGTGTCTCACACCGTTGCCGACCCACTCTCTCTTGGGTGACATTACCATCAGAGTGTGGGATTGTGTGTGGTACACAGGCAGGCCTACGCGTCCTGCTCCATGGCTGCTTACGCACAGCCGAGTCTTCCAGAAGCCCTCCCCTCTGGTCCACCGCTCTCACCGAGGCTTTCCTGAGGGACTATGCCGCAGGCACCATACCCCCCCCGCCCTCTCTCCCTCTCTGTCTGCCTCTCTCTCCGCAGGCTTTCTCTTTCTCACATTCACACAGAGCCAGGCACACACACACACACACACACACAACCAGAAACCACTCAGTACCTAAAAGAAACACCCCAGAAGACATCCTAGTCCCTTCTCATTTAAAATCACACACTGTCTAATTCGGGGAGGGGGAGGTAGGAGAGACGGTGAGCTAAAGCCTAGGCGAGGGAACGGAGCGGGGAGAGAAAGACTTGGCAGGAAGTAGTCGGGAAAATGTGGCAGAACCACCCACAGATAGAGAGAGTGACTGTAAAGGAGACATACCGCATCGTACCATATGTACCGACTGGAACACAACACACACACACACACACACACACACACACACACACACACACACACACACACACCTCCCTCCTCTCAAATAGAGAGAGCATCACGGTGACTGAAAGGTAGACCCACCGTATTGCACCATATGTACCGACTGGAACACCACACACACACACACACACCTCCCCCTCCTTCTTACCGTTGGAGCAGCCCTTGAGGCGGGCCCCCCTGACTGGCGCCCTCTGCAGGTCGGCCTTGACCCGCGCCCTCAGCCCGCCCGTCTCCTTCTGCATGGTGTTGAGGGCGTCGCTCACCGAGTTCACCACCTTGACCATGTTGATCTGGCTCTCCGACAGCAGCTGCAAGGCAACACACACACACACAGTTCTCACTCAGCACTCACGGAGCTCTCTCTGGGCCTTTGCTAGTTAAGCTAAACACACAGCGACTTATCAGGCTCCCCGATGGAGAGGTATCTGTTCAAGTCGATGCTGACAGAATCCGGTAGTTTTGCAATTTCGGTGCAGTCCATTGTCTTTGTCTGTGACTGTGATCAAGGTGCTGTGAGGCTGCTAACAGTGTAGCAGGAGGTTTTTCCCTTGGCAGACAGCAGGGTGGAGATGAATGAGTGGGTCCGCAGAGAGAAAGAGAGCAGCGTTACCTCCCTACTCCCCCACTGGTGTGCTAGGTAGGTCACTCTTCAAGTTGGCCAGGTTCTACACACAGCCTAGGGTTAGGCACTTCTGTTTGAACTCACACACTCTCTCTCTCTCTTTCTCTCTCTCTCTCTCTCTCTCTCTCTCTCTCTCTCTCTCTCTCTCTCTCTCTCTCTCTCTCTCTCTCTCTCTCTCTCTCTCTCTCTCTCTCTCTCTCCCCACACACACACACACAGCCACACCAACATACCCCGAGAGCTAAGAGCAGTGATTCGACTTGGACGCACACATATGGCCGCCCCCTGCTGTGAGTAGCGCCGTGTGTCGTTGGCTGGCGCTAGATGCAGGTGTGTTGGCTAACTGCATTAGAGAGCAGCCCCAGCGGCCTCTCTCTGGCCTCAATACTCACACAACACACCTCGGAGACTCTGTGGGAACCACCACAATCACATTACCCGGGCCCTTGGCCGCCAACACACACAGGCACTCCAAAGGGATGACCCATTTTACACCGGATCCGGGGACAGAGCACGCGGCGCCTGCCTGGGATTTGGGGGCTTTTTAGTGGGTCGGGAGCTTTAGCGTCCATTGATGTGAGCGTGCGTGGAGTTAGTGACAAACGCTGCCAAGAATGGCTGCCGTCTTTCAGCACGTGTCTATCCGCACGCCTATTTATGTTTGCATAGGGAAGAGAGAGAATAACTAATTGTAGGTTCACAAACGCTATCCAATTACTGTCCGATATTCAGGTAATTCTTTGGTTGTGAATCCATTTTCTCTGAGACTGGGGGGAGAATGATGGGAGCTCCTGCCTTCTGCTTTCTGGGTGGAAGTGTGACAGGCTGCGTGCCGATGAGTCATCCGTCATTTTATTTCATTAACCAAGTCCTTCTGTGTGTGTGTGTGTGTGTGTGTGTGTGTGTGTGTGGTGTGTGTGTGTGTGTGTGTGTGTGTGTGTGTGTGTGTGTGTGTGTGTGTGTGTGGTGGAGGGGTGGGGGGGTTAGGGTGTGTGCGTCAGCCAGCGCTGTGAGTTGCTGAGGGGAGCAGAGCGTAGAGAGCTGTCTGCAGCCTTATCACTAAGCCCAGACTGGCGCATCAAGTGATATCACAATGCAATTAGCCCTCATTACAGGCTTCTTTCCAGCCGCTTGCAGAGAGGGCCACGGGAATTCACTAGACAGAGCTGCTGGGCTGGATGGAATACTGTGTGAGTGCAGTATACGTGTACAGATTTAGACTTCTATATCAGTTATGGCATCAATAAGAGTGGGCTCCTTTGTGTACAAGTCCATATGTGAGTGATTGTGTGTGTGTGTGTGAGAGAGAGAGAGAGAGAGAGAGAGAGAGAGAGAGAGAGAGAGAGAGAGAGAGAGAGAGAGAGAGAGAGAGAGAGAGAGAGAGAGAGAGAGAGAGAGAGAGTTAGAGAGGGTGAAAGAGACAGAAAGGGTGATGGTGAGTTGAAACAGAAGTGTGTGTGTGTGTGTGTGTGTGTGTGTGTGTGCATGCCCACATGTGTGTGTGTGTGTGTGTGTGTGTGTGCACGTCTTTGTATGAAGTAGTGTTTGTGTGAGTATGTGCTGGTCGAGGAGATACAAGTGAAAAATTGGTTTCCAGCACAGGAGCATCCAGGCAGATTGGTCCAGAGTTCCTGCCAATCACAGCTCTCTCCTCTTTCCCATTTAACTTTTCACGACAAATGCAGAGCTCTGAGATTTTCATCACATAATAATACATAAATGAAAAGAAAAAAGAAAAAAAATCTAAATGAATGTTAAGGAATGGAGCAACAGCTTTACTATAGTACATCTGGAATGACAAATAAAAGTATCCTGATCCCCAGAATCCATAAGCCCTATATTTGATAAGGCCCTAGGCGTCGGACAGTTCCTCGATGTTGCGCCGTTGTGCCGGGGTGGACAGTGAACACCAGGAGCGGCCCACTCCATGTCCCCGTCTAAATCAGGCAGCCCTGGCACCGTGCATCAGACAGTCCCACTGAAGAGTGTCAGCCCAGAGACAGCGGCGACACCTTCCCCCGGGCCCCCGCTCACATGGCCTCTCCAGGGGAAATCAATCACCCACCCTCCCTGCCACCGCCACCTCCACTCAGCCTCGCCAGCCACTCAGCCACGGGCTACGGCAACACACAACAACCGAGCAACAGGGACAGCCCACCGACATCTTTGATCCACCAATCGGTTGCTTGGGCCACTGCAGGCCACTGGCTCTGTGGTGACCGGTGGGGTGGCTCAGTGGCCACAGCTGTCCACAGCTAGCGATCTGAGGAGCTGGCTGGATACAGAAGCTCCCAAACAGATGAAGCTAAACGGGAGGGAAAAAGAAAAGCGGGCTGTGTGGCTGCCAGCCAAGAAGCCTGCTCCATAGAGACGGGAGTCTACGCTCACAGGACTAGACAATAACAGCATTTGCCATGCGCCCTGAGCGATTCTATGCACATTTGTGACATTGTAGTCAATGAAACAATGTTGACAAGGATGACACTTCAAAGTAAGTCAATTACATGTTAATCCCGCATGGATGTAAAGACGTTAAACAGAATTCCTCCTTCTCCCCACCGTCACCCAAGGTTTGTTGCGGGAAACCTTTCGCCTCCTCAGGGCGCTGCAGAGAGCCTTCTCTACCTGTCTCGGAGATTGCATAATTAACGCTCACATTCCTTCCTCCTGCTCCTCAAAAGAAAAGGGAGAATTCCGAGCAGCTTTCGGATCCCACAGATCGGAGTTCTATTTCTATACTTCTTTGACGACCCCCTACCCCTTCCCATTTCTTTCTTTGCTGTTTTCTGTTCTTGGCCAGGTTCGAAACGTCTCTTTTGAATTAGTGGCTGGATCAGCTCTGTTAAGGGTGAACGGGGTACAAAAAACATCAACACTAAAGACTGGAGCCTATGGCAAGCCGTTTTAACATTTATTCAATATCTACAATTACTATCAGCGCTACTGAATAAATGTTAAAACGGCTTGCCATATGGAGCCCCCTGTCTTCTTTTTTGCCCGTGCTCAGGATTATTTCCTAAAAGGCTCATGAACCAGCAGGGCTCCTCCCAGGAAGACTCCTGGAAGTCCATCTCCAGGAGTTCTGAGGTTCTGTCTGCTCATCGCAAAGAGGCGAAGATGACAGCAGAACCGGAGAGAGAGGCAGAAGTTGGCACATAAAAAGACCAAACTGAAGAATAATCACGCCGTCTGGAACTTTGAAACTCAAACTTGCAGCTACATGAGGAGAGCGCTGTAGGAGACTGAAAATGTAGGTTCCGTCATCGTCAAAAAGATAACCAGAAAAGGAGTTATGTTGGAACCATTTGGAAATGTTGCTGAAATGTTCTCCTACCTGCAAACCAGTACTTAATATTACTGGGGCACAGCCAAGCCTTGTAAAAAGCTGTGCCACTAGTGCCATTTGCATAGAACCCCCAAAACAAATGATTCATGAGGGCAACTCAATTATGGCACAGTGGTATAATTTCAGCATGTACATTCAAATGTTGAATATTGATAGAGCCCTTATGTGTAGCTTATAGGAAGCTAACTGGTTGCAATACATAGCCAAATAGTTTTCCATTTACCAACAAAATGGCCAATCTGAACAGCTTATATTAAAAGTAGCCAGCGTTTCTAATGGTGGACTGGGGTGGGCGTTGACCACCCTGAGATAAGCCAAAAAATCACTGTTCAGTTTTTGAGCATTACATAAAAAATGTGCTTAGTCAGTACGCCTCTTACATTATCGCCAACCCGCATGGCAACATGTCTCCACACATTCTGTACAGAACAGACTTTATTGAGTGAACTGTGAAACCTGTTTGTAGCTACCTTCTCTCGGTAGTCCATTGAGTCCAATCGAAACGGTATTAATACCTTTGGTTTGTGATCATCATTTTCCCTGGTTCTATAGCAGTGGTATTGTATAGTTTAACGGTTGAGTTTGCATGTTTTGCAAGCTGTGTATTTCTTTTAAGATATCAGCTCACTTGGCTATTGGTTACGTGATTAGCCAGCTAGCTGCACCCTACAGTTGATATTTTGTCACTGGAGATAAATTTTACAACAATTAGTTCTATTTATCTAGATAAATATTTAATTATGGATAGATGGGCCATTTAAAAACATGCACCCTCAACCACATTGCTGGTTGTCTCCACAGATGTGCCCAGCACATCTATCAACACCGAGCAAAGCATTACTGCCTCGGAGTTTTGGGCAGCAAACTTCCACCCTCCACAAAATCCAAACACACCGAGCTCCAGCTCTGCCGTGTCCCCTCCTGACTTAACCACGAATAGCCAATCCAAGCCAATTTTAAGTGGCTATACTAAGTGCCCGTTTGGACAACTTGTGAGAGGTTTTAGCGCAGGCTGGTATCAGTCTGGACCATGGCTAGACTATTCCGTCTCTCGTGTTGCCTGCTTTCGCAAATTTGGTGTTTCCAATTCCGAACGAGAGGATAGGCTATACACGAAACGTGGATACGCTAATTGGAAGAGAGCGCTGGAACGAGAGGGTGGGTTCTTTAAACCGATGCCTGCATCTACATGGGATGAATACCAGTGTTGCTCAGACACAGGTGAAAGAATTGTGCAGCTACTGGGTCAAACCCAGATTGAAAAGCACAGATAGGCTACTGTTAAAAGCATGGTTGAAGTCATTCAGTTTTTCACTGTAAATGAGCTAGCTCTCTGTGGGCACAGTCAGGGGAATGGGGATGCGGCAGGTCTTTTATTAGGTTGTTTGATCACACAATTCAAAAAGATCCCAAACTGCCAGAAATTGCTAAATGCATCCCTGAAAATGCTAAATACACTTCAAATGTCATTCAAAACTAAATAATTGAAACCCTTGCCAAAATTATATAAAGATATCGGGGCCAAATATGAGGCAGCTGACTCTCCTGGACTTTGCATTAAAAGTGATGGCACCAGGGATCGTTGTAACATTGAGAACCTATCAATAATAATAAGATTTGCCCGTATCTCCGTGCCAGAACAACATTTAATAGGCCTTTAAGTCAGCTTGATGCAGAATATGCATGTATGTGAAACCAAATTCAGTTATCTCTCTGACCTAACCCTCATCATGCAAATGTTCATCATGTGAGAACTGTTGCCTGACTCTGTGCATTGTAGCCTACTAAAGATCCACAGCCAAATTTGCTCTCAAGTTTACCTCTCTAGTTCACCCAAAAAATGCCCCCCCACGCCTTTATTCACATACTGCATTTAGGAAAAGCAACATTTGTGTTGTTGTCCACCCAAATAATCAAAATGTCCACCCAAAGATGACATCCTAGTAACGCTTCTGGTAGCCAGTATGTGTTTTTTTTTATTTTTTTTTATTAAGAAACCAGAGGTTGTTGAGTCTCGCCAAGCCATTACCCCATGCAGGCTTGATGAATGTATTGTCAGGTAGTATTATTTGTTCTGTCACTCGGCCTTTCACCATCACTAACCTTCCTTTTAACCTCACTTGAAGCTTTTACCAGGCTCTGCATAACTAACACTGCAAGTTACAAAAAAAAGACAGGCTCACAAATAATGCCTGGCGGCAGTTTGTTTGTCGATTATGACTCAGCCTGCTCGAGTTTTGTTGTGGTGAAGAATTGAAGAAGAAAAGCAGCACTGCGACTTCCACAGCAATCATATTACACTTATATAACTATAATTTATAGTATTTGTTATCATCACCCTCACCACCTCTTTACCTCTGGAACATGCTGACTGACAGAGAAAATGTTCCTCTTGTCTTCTGAAACATATAATGTGTGTGTGTGTGTGTGTGTGTGTGTGCGTGCGTGCGTGCGTGCGTGCGTGCGTGTGTGTGTAGCCAGCGGCGACTGACCTGTATGAGTCGGCCCTGCTCTGTCTGCAGCGTGGTCAGGTCCTGTCCCAGGCTGCCCTGGCCTCGGCGGAGGGACTCAAAGTCCATCTTGAGCTGGCTGGCGTGGGCCGACACCTTGGCCACCTCCTCGGCCAGGTTGACCAGCAGGGCGCGGTCCTGGCCCTTCACGGACTTCAGGTCCGTGTCGTGGTCGGTCAGCGAGTGGAGCAGGGAGGTCTGCACCCCCTCCAGCCGCAGGAAGTTGCTGTTGTAGTCGGGGCAGTTGGGGTCGATGAAGATGTTGATGCGCGAGCCGTCGCCCCGCTCCACGGTGACCAGGGCGTTGGCCTCGTCCTGATTGGTGGAGATGTGCGGCGGGCCGTCGGACATGGGCGGGGCCTGGTAGTGGTTCATGAAGAGGATGGTGCCGGTGACGGTGACGGCGAGGAGAACGGCGACGAAGAGCAGGATGGTGCACAACAGGTAGCTACAGCTCATCCTCTGAGAGAAAAGGGGAAAGGCAGAGAGATACGTTAGAACACTTAATTACATCTCTGACTGGCTCACGGAAAACAAGAACGGCTGCATTTTGAACCATAACGGGCGTTCTCCGTTTCACTGTGGCCGATAAGTATGACTCTCCCCCATCTGTCAAAACCTTTGTTAATTTTACCCAGCACAAAAACATGTTTGCAGCTTATCGAGAGTAAACTGTCAATCTCGCCTGAATCAAACCACACCAACAAGCGCACCAGCAGCCAGAAAAATGGAGGCAATTTCTGTGTGACGGTGTCATTTGTGGTGGCATAGTGTGCGGAAGCTGAGATTCCTAGTGAGAGACACCTCTGGAGGAGGAAGCACAGTGGGGAGCCAACATTATAGCTGGTCGTTCGGAGAGAAAACAAAGAAAGAAGAGAGAACGTGAATGAATACATTTATTTATTTATAAGAACATAACAAAGAGAGGGAGAGGGTTGCACAAGAAAACAATGCGGAAACCAGTGACATAAAAGAAGCTTGCGTGCTTTAACGACCCATAGGCCATCTAGAAACTCCACGATCTAATAGCCAGCCTCTGAATTAGAGAATACTATACAGCCCAAATAAGTGGATGAATAAGGTCATGTGCACCACCACATGAATCAGCCTGGATTCTTCGTAGTTACTGATGGATAATGCTCTCTTGGAGTGACGCACCAGCAGATACAGTATACAGTCATGCTTTCTGTTTGAATGTATTGGACCATGTGTGTGGGCACTTTGCTGTTTTTCTTTGTAAGTGTGTGTGATATCCCTGACTACAGTGCCTACATTTGCATGTGTGTTTACGGGGGTCATCTGCGTGGGTTTTGTCTGTGAGATTATACGTGAGCTGGCAAATTAATATGTAAATTGGCACTACAAGCACATTGAAGCATGCTAATGGGCCGCTAATGGTCGGCTTTATGGTTGGATTTTATGGATGCTTTGGTCTCCGGGAAATCAACTGTGTTTTCCAGGAAGCACTTTTATCCATTGTGTGTATTTATAGTCTCTGGGAACAGATGAGAAGACAACAGAACTAAGATGGGAGTTTGCTGAGATGTGTCCCTGTGTGCTGGTTAGAGCACCTAAAAATGTGTATGTGTTTGTGTGTATGTGTGTGTGTGTGTATGTGTGTTTTTGTTGGAACTGGATCAGTTTAAGGTCGGGGATATGCAGACTGTCTTTTCCTTTTTGGAGGACTTTTTGAGGGGCCTTCACGGACATGCCAACTCAGTCAGCAAAAAGAGAGCCGTGGGGCAGTGGTACATACAGGCCAGCAGTGTGCAGTGTGTGTGTGTGTGTGGGTGTGCGTGTGTGTGGGGGGGTGGGTGGGGGGGTCTCAATAAACAGAGGGGGCCTCAGCAGCAGACTAGCCCGGCTGTGAACAATGAAAGGCCCGGGGAGAAACGTACTGACGCCCTTCCATTGGTCCATGTCTTCACTCCCAGCTGCAGCAGAAGGCCATGAAATACATTTGTTCCAAATGGACTCATACATATACACACATCATAACTTCCTTTGTGAACTTCCTTTGTGTGGGTGTACAGGATATGGGCATGTCTCCCTGCCCCTCTCTCAGCCACTCTCTGGACAAGATGTCTGCACACATAATTGCGCATACCATATTTGTATTATTCTTTGCCTCAAGTTTTATGACAGCATAAATATTAAAGCACTAAGCCAGTAATGCATAGCCATAACCGCAGTCAGCCAGCAATTGTTCTTCACAGAGAAAGAGGGGAAACTGGAGAAAGACAACCCAAAATAAAAACACGCATCATCTGCCCATAAAAATGAAAAGGAAAAAAACTTCACAATCACAAGATGGAGGCCCAGTTGATTGAAACAGTGTGTTTGGATCCAGACCATAATATTAAAGACAAGTCAAATCCAGGGGACCAATTACCTGACCAGCTCCGGCAGCACCACTGCTGTTGAAAAGAACCGGATGATATGAGACGGTTATATAATAAAAAAAAAAGATCATAACAGAACAACCAATCATTCATTTATAAGTGCTTAAAAACATGAGTTTCCCTGCCGGCATGGTCACAAAAACAAATTACAGTGCATTGACACAAAATATTAACATCCTCTATTGACTAAGGGCGACGTTTCCTATTTTCTCCCATATGCAGCAAAGAGGATGACTCCTGGGGCACCGTGTCACACATCACTATCTCCGTCTACTAGCTCACACTCGACATGCCGCCCTGCACAATGAGGCCCCTCATTGTGTTGTCGGCCCGCGTTTGTGTTTGTGTCCGTGTGTGTTTTGAAAGTGTGCGTAATGGCCTTTCCCTGCAGAGACGCAGCGACATAACATTAAAACAGTTTCATTGGGCTCTGTCGCCGGCGGGGCCACGGCGTCGTTGGTGAAAGCCATCTCCTGCTCTGCACTAAATATTCATAGCTGGGCTCCTGAACAGCGAGTTAATACGGAGGAGATTTATGACAGCCCAGCCCTGCTG
>CM030172.1:29491977-29506977 GCA_017639675.1 Aplochiton taeniatus | reverse complement strand
GCTAGCCTCTGTGAAAAAAAGTGTTTACTTTCCTAACTGAAGATCCAGACAGAATAATTAATGTGACGTTTAGGTTAGAATATAAAATATAGTTGTACATTGCCAAGTATTAAAATAAGTATTCCTTTAAGATAATCAGCATTAGATGCTTATTGACTGAAAAGTCAGTCTGAAAACTCTCAATCATGTACAAAGTCACCACACTAGACCCTTTTTTTATCAGATTCTTATTCTGGCTTTTAAATATGTTTCCAAGGCAGTATCAAAATGACATATTGATAACTTTTTAAGCACTATTTCAATACTACAAATGACACAAACATGTTTGGCATTTGAAGCTAGAATGCACAGATTTATAGTGCAGAGTGAAGAAAAAATTCTTTGGAAGGGAGATGCCCCCGGACCCCCTAGAAGACCTCTAGAGATATGTGTATTTTTATAGCCCTCGCTGTGGCCCTGATTATGCTTGAGAGCTATTTCCAAGTCAGATTCCTTAGAATGTAAATTGTATAAAGGAATATCTTTAAACCTGAAATAAACAGTGATTTGGGTATTTAGTCCTTCTGTTAGACCCATGACAGCTAGCGTTTTTTTTTTTTTTTTTTTGCATCTGATGCCTACAGGGAAAAGTGCAGTGACTTACTACTTTGAGTTGTTTTGATGTTTCAGATTGCAGCCATTAATAATCACTAAACAAACACGCTAAACGATTAATTGAATCATCTCCAAGAGGTTGTCTGTGCCAACTAGCTGTAAACAGTCCATCAACCTAACTCTTAAAGGGAATACCCTGTATTTACAAAACCTTGACGTCTTATTGTGATTGCATCTTTTCATGGATCAATTTTCAATTTAAAGACAAAATCCAACTTGGGTTGTTGTCTACAGCTAGCTGCTGTAGAAACACTGTGAAACCAAACACCAAGAGCAGCCAATGTGTCTGAATATATCCTACCTCTAAAATAAAGATCTAATTGGTATTAATGAATACAATTTATGCTGTGTGTTCCATTTATACTCAATTGTGTCTATTCAACATAGTTGAATCCAATACATAATCCAATACATAATTCATAATATTAATAACAATAGCTAACCCAATTGATAACAATTACACCATAGTGATCACGGTGCATTCTAGAGCAACCATTTTATATATATCCTACAAACCAAAGCAATTTGAATCAAATACATCTGAGCAGACCACCCACATGCATGGGAGGGACCGAATGAAAAAGTTTGTTGTTGGCCTTTCTTTTGGCATTGGGTGTGGATAGCGCTGTTGACCTACAACTGAATGAAAAGTAGCTTTAAATAAACAGTCGACACACCGTCTACAATGCCGCTGTTTACTTTGAGCTGCGCACACACTTAATAGCTCTTTTTATGTGGCAAGATTCTGAATGAGTCCCAAGTGGGCACTGCCATTTTGTTGGCCCAGCGTTTCCGCTTGGTGGACACACAAGGCCTTGCTACGGTCTGTCAGCGTCCTCCACCAGCCTTGTGCGCTTTTTCAACCCCGCAACAACAAAGTGACGAGAATGCTGGCTATGTGTGTGGCCTCACAGGGCGGCAGGGAGAAAAATACTCTTCACCTTTACAACACAGAGCCACAGAAGGGGATGGGGATGGGCGAAGCGAATGAAAGAAAGAGCGGGAGAAAGGATAGGGATATGAAGGGAGATGGAGAAAGAGAGAGAGAGAGAGAGAGAGAGAGAGAGAGAGAGAGAGAGAGAGAGAGAGAGAGAGAGAGCAGGAGCGAGGCCCCTTTGGGAGCCCAAGGAGAGGTGTTCAATCCTAGGAGACAGATCACCCGCTGCACCCTTCACTGGATGTCCTTGGAGCGCTCACTGCAGGGCTACACACAGCGAGAGAGTCTGTCACCCACTGTCGCCATCTCACACACACACATACAAGCACATATTTATATGACACACACACACACACACACACACACACACACACACACACAAACACACAAATAAATGGCATGTAACTCCACTGGATTTCTCTATGATCTAAAGGGACACACAGAGGACACGAGAGAACAGAAGGATTACAGAACTACGGCTTTTCCGTCCCGAATGAACAGACGGCTCAGGTAAGACCTCTGGCACTCACACCCACTAATCTGCTGATCTAACTAGATTCAATAGGGCAATCTGACCAGAACATCAAAACAACATTACATCAATACCCTGCTCTCATCCTTCACCCCAGCAGTAACTAGGAGAGTTCAGATATAAATCCAATAGCCCAACACACATGTCTGCTGACAGACAGATACATACACAAACTCAAACACATATTCAAAATACAAATGCAGAAGCAGCACTTCGCTGACAGTAAAAACATTTTCATCCCACCATGAGGGCTCTTCAAAAGAGCCTGCCCACCTCGTTGCCAGGGCAGCAATATGCCTGCACACAAGTGCACACACACACACACACACACCCGTCACATATTCACATGAAGCCCATACACAAGCAACAACCAAAAAACCTACGTTCACAAACCATTTGTATCGGACGTTAGAAAAATCGGAGCCATTAAAATCTCTACTCAATAGGTATAAATGGAACGGGCTAATTTCCCCCAGCACATCCACAATAACAGCAATCACATTTCCTTTGGCCTCATCAGTCATTAAATGGCTGTTGTCAAGCAGGACTGGCGGTTGACAATAAGCCTCTGAAGCCTGCCACCCACTTCAGCCAGCCTGTCCACTTTCCATTTTAAGAACCCTTCTCGCTGATTCCCTGATTGGCGGCCCAAGGAAACACTCCAACAAATATAAACACACACACAGACTTAATGCATATACACTACACACCGACAGAAATGTATACCAAGCCACAGACACATCAGCGCGCGCACACATACATCGAACAGCACATGGCATTTAAACAAGTCAACGGATCTCCATCCCACAGCCTTGGAATTTTAATAGGAGTGTGATTAGAGGGCAGACATTTCCTTTCCCAGACAGAAATAAAGTGCCTGGGGTCCGCTGCCTTTCATCCATGTGTATGTATGCATACATGTGAGTGGAAAAACCTTCATGAATAAAGCATGGCCAATATGGGATCTTCCATCTATAGAGTTCATGGTAAACTTAGTCTCTTGACTGAGTTATGGCTGTAGATCATAATCTGTGTGCACGTGTGTGTGAGTGTTTGGTATTTGGTTCCATGCTTGGGGGAGGGGGTGACCCTCTACCACAGCAGTTTGACCTTGACCGAGAGATAAAGTTTGATGCTAATGGTGTCAGATGAATGTGTGTTTTGCTCACACACACGACCCCACACACACACACACACACACACACACACACACACACACACACGACCACACACAAACACCTAAGACATTTGTTCTGGCACACAACATTCCCTTTTTGGCCCACCTCTCCACTCATCTCAGTCCGTAAAATGCAGTATGACACCACAGTGTGGGAGGAGAAACTCTTTTGTTTTCAGCTCATTTGTTGTCTCGTTCCTCTTTTCATTTTACAGTCTCCTGAGTAGCTCATTTGAAATTCATAACATAACATATCATAAAAAGCCGAGTGCGCATCAGCATCTTGATTGCATATGCCTGTGAATAGGCACTTACTCTTGAGCAAATCAAGCAGGGCTTTTAAGTGAGACAGTGAGTGTTTGCTTGTGACTGTGTGTGTGTATGTGGGTGGGTCTGTGTGTGTGTGTGTGTGTGTGTGTGTGTATCTGTGGGTGTTTGTGTGTGCATGTATGTGTCTATGCATTAGTTTATGTCCGTTCATAAGTGTTCCTGTTTTCAGTCTGTGTGTTTGTGTGTGTGTGTGTGTGTGTGTGTGTGTGTGTATGTGGTGTGTGTGTGTATGTGTGTGTGTGTGTGTGTAGTTTATGTGTATATTTGTGAGGGTGGAGTTGTGTGTGCAATAGTACGTTCTGCAGTATCGGGTGATAAGTGCCGTGCGGTATTCCGGCTTGCGAGAAGGTCATTCACAGTGATCAAGAGCCACGCAGGGTCCAGGGGCTCCAATGTAGACTCCTAGCCGTCTTTTTCCACTTTGGATGTGTTATGAGGCCACACTATAAGAGGGGGGTGTCCCCACTTAACCTATCAAATCAGTTGGTGTCACATCTCACCTTCCAAGCACATGCCTCCCCCAGAGAGATAAAGGACAAAACTGAAAACCTAATGGACGAAAAAACGAGAGCATGCTCTGTCCATTTATCTCCTGTTGTCGCTCAATACACTGCGGGACGGTATCCATTCAAGAGGGCTGTGCTTGGCACAACTTTGAGGAGTTCCTTTTAGTAGGCCCACTGCCACATCTGACATTTCCCTCAGGGGAGGACAGTTAGCCCGTGTCTCTTCAGATCTCTGATATTTGCAATCAAGTAGAAAAGGGTGAAATCACAGCACTCTTTGTGGCAAATTACACTTCCATCCTCACATTTACCATGGAATACACTATAATTAGGACAAAAGGATTGACAGTGAACGCAAGAAAATCTCCCGCTCCCTTCTTGCACGCAACCTTGGCATCCTAATGGACTCAACCCTTTCCTTTCACGCTCACATCAACAACACGGTAAATATTTCGTTCCTCCATTTACGAAACATGGCCCAAATCAGATCATCCCTCTCCCAAAGGGCAGCTGCCAATCTCTTTCATTCCTTCATTTGCTCCGGCCTTGATTACTGTAATTCCCTTCTCTTCGGTATCAGTGCAACATCACTCCATAAACTCCAACTGCTACAAAACTCTGCTGCTCGTCTCCTCTCTTCAACCAAATCCTCTGAGCACATATCTCCTGTCCTCTTTGATCTTCCCTGGCTCCCTGTAAATCAGTGCATTCATTACAAAATCCTTCTCCTCCCCTATAGAGCTCCACATAATATGGCCCATCCCTATCTTTCTGACCTCCCCCAGTCAAATCTTCCTATCTTGTCCTTCCGATCCTCCTCAACTGGTCAACTGGTCATTCCCAAAACCAAGCTTAAGACCTTTGGTGACCGTGCATTCTCTAGGGCTGCACCCAAACTTTGGAACTCTCTGCCTCCTGAAATTCGCAACTCACTCATAATCCATTTTGCATTCTCACTTCAAAGCCCATCTTTTCAATCTTCCCATAATTATTTATGTGATCAACAATCTGGTTAACCCTACAACTGTTATTATTTTAATCATTTTTGTTTGTTAATTAATTAATTGTATTTTGGTCAAATAGTAGTTGTTGTTTAGTGTTAAATGTCTTGTGTACATTGGCAAGGGGTTAGTTCAAGCACTACCACTGTGGAGCCACCACCGGTTGAATTGGTGTTGAGGAAAGCCTCCCCACTGCTTAAGATAGGGGCCATGGCATTTTCCACAACAATTACGGAGTTAAAAAATGACCCTCATTTTGAGCACAGCCAGAGCTCAAAAGCACCCTCAATCCCTGTGACAACCAATTCTTTTAGAGCGTTGCACTACATCTCTTAACAGAGATTGAAACTAGCCATTTTTCTCTCACCGAAATGAAAAGACAACTCGTGTCTACAGAGAGGGGAGCCAGAATAAAAGCTGTTGAGACAAACGCACCAACAAAGCTAGAACACTTTGTTCCTGGAAAACTAAAGCATCTTAAGTCAACAGTTTGAATCACCTGGAGCCCGAAAGCACATGAGAAAATAAGTGTCAACCATCTATGTTGCCTCCTCCCTACACTATAAAAGGCACAAGTTGGTGAGGCAATACCAGCAGGGCTCAACACTAAGGTTTTTCAGTGGTTGCCAAGCTGGACAACCATGAATCATGTTTTGGTTGCCCAAATAGACAATGTGGTTGCCGTGCTATCTTATATTAATTATAAGTATAATTAATTGTGTTGTATTATTACAAAGCAATTTATTTTATTTAAAATAATGTTGACACGTCTATCATTTAAACATTAACAATAATTGAACTTAATGAAAGTTAACACAAGTTCAGCATTAGGGTTAGGTAGGCCTACTTGCTCGGCCAATATCAGTCCGATTACTTTCAAGATTGGCCTTGTTTTAAAACAAAGACTTATACTGATTACGGAGGTACCAAACACTTCTGTGAAAAGTATGTGAAATTTCTCGTATAGGCTTACTTTGGTGGTTTAGATATGTATTATTGCTAGCGAGACGAAGTCAAAACACTACTACTATCTTAGTGCTGTCTCGAGTCGATGTGTCATGCTCCTACAAAAACAAAACAAAAACCAATGTATGCAGTGGAACTGGGAGAGCACATTCGGTTTTCTCGTTACTGTAGTTTGTTAGCTCTACATAGGCCTACGTTGTTAATTTGAACACAGTTCAATGACGGTGAATCGGCTTTGATGGTTAAAAAGGCGGGTTTTACCCACTATTAAATCCATTAATTGAGGAAATGTTAATTTAACGTATATAACATAATAATTGTTTAGTGTGGAATTACAATAGTTCGATGCGTTTTGATACACTTTAAAATGTTATAGAAATACACAAAAAAGTGGTTGCCAAGATGGGCAACCAATTAAAATCGATCGGTTGCCTTAGACTCAAAAGTGGTTGCCCCGGGCACTGGGCAACTGTTAATGTCACAGAGTAAAATGGACCTTAGTTCTAAACCCACCGTTCGATAGCCATCCCTGAGGCCTAGCATATTTGCAACACGACATCTCTGTACAGCCTTAATGCAAATATGGAACAACGCTTTGAGACAGGTTTAGATGTCAGAGGAGTGAAACAAACTAAATATGTATTTTGTCTTAATTTGAAAAGTGTGCAGCATCAAAGCCGGAGCTCTAGTTGAGTAAAAACGTCCAAACCAGCCTTGTGGTACAAGAACAGCAACAGTTTACTACTAAAGATCACTAGATATATAAATAGGGCTTGATTAAGATTGTGAAACAGGAAGTGTGTCAATGCATCTGCAATCAGTCTATCCAAACAAACCTCTCATCTTTGTAAAAAGAAACTCTGTACAAGATAACAAATGGTTTGTTCGATAGCTCCTTAAGATGGCTAGCAGATAATATTTATGGAAAAAATGGGTTTTCAGTCACTTTCTCGGAAGATTACATTTTTTCAATAGTGTCCTAGAAGAGCAGGATGGATTTTAAGAGACGAATTGAGATAAAGTAAGAACAAGATAAGAAACCCTTTCAATGGAGTCATTAGGACACAGGGCGACTGTCATTATTTTACCAGAATGCCAGAGGGTTCCCAGTGTCCTCAAATAACAACGGGGGACATCTAATAGGTTAGAGGTTTAGCTATCAGGGTTTTAATTGGTGTTTAAGCCTAAGTAAAAAAAAAGCCCCCTTCATGTGCTAGAACCTTGTGATCCTGGCTGACGCCTGACAAAAGTAATCGCTGATATGCAGCTTCCCCGGTCCTCTCATACAATGTGACGGCTCAGTGGGCCAGAAGTAGATCATGCGTTTGTGACGGGTTTTCACTCCTGGTATTAACCATTCTCTCTTGCAGTAAGGTTGGAACAACAAATAAAGGCAGAGAAGTACACATGTTTGCAGGTTTAACCACAGAACATACAATAACCTGGATGGATGGCCATTGCTGTTGAAGGAGTGGAAATGGGCCTGTGGCCAAATAACTTGCCTCTACCTGCACAGTGCCAGCCAATATTTCACACTCAGTGTTCATCAACTCCCTTTCTCGCCCAAGCAAACATAGGCTGGAGTTTGTGCGGAATGGTTCAACCACTTTGCACCTTGGAAGTGCTTTTCCAGGCCTGTGTTAGAGCAGCTGTATGAGAAAAGTATTCCCTGCAGGTTCACTGTGCTCTGAGACGTGTTCCCAAGCCTTCAATGGAAGGACTCAGGTCTGATTTGATTTTGTATCGTGTTTTTCTTTGGTCACTTATTTCAGTGTACATTTTGTTCATGTGACTTGTTACTTTCTACCCATGAACAACAAAGTCATATTGGGATCTCTATTCCATCCTAGTAGCATACACTTGGATTGCATATTATAAACTTAATATTCAAAAAGCCCAGGATACCATTACAATATACCAGTGGCAGGCAGCAAAACTATGATGAAATGATCTTGTGATTTGCAGGATTTCGCCCATAACAGCTTGTCGTGTAGTCTTCTAGTCTTCTAATGCAACTTGTGTTGATGGGCTTCTGTAATCTGCTGCAATATCCACCACTCTCTTAACCGATCCCATACTGACCTGGATCTTGCCACTGCTACTCTGCTATAATTGTGACCAGCTGCAGATGGCAGCTAAATATGAAGAATAATCTGTTGCCATGGAGATGGTACGCAGCCATCGATCGCCCCTCTTCAACTCCGCCCTTGCGTCCGGTCGGTCATCTGACCTCTCTAAGTGCTGAGGATTAGCGATGTACGTTATCACTTTAATCTCCAACCCTTCAAATAAGTTGCAACCAGAGAGATTGCAAGGGCCCCTCTCCCCTCACTAGCCTGTGAGGGGAGGACCAGTGTGCGCAGGCCTGGCCTTTAAAAACCTAAGCTAAGCATGTGCTATCATTTCCTCTACAGTGTCATCTCTCTTCACTAATCCCCTCCAGGGCCATATGTGTCTGAACCCTCTCTAAATCTGCCTTATATGAAGTTATGTTGTGCTCTGGAGTTAAAAGCTCTGCATGTAGCGAAGCCACTGCTTAGCAGTTTTCTCTGGGAAAAGGGGTAAATAAGGAACATACATTCATTCAGAGATCTGTCAGTATGTGGCATAAAACCAATAGTTTTGTGTTATTGTTTTTTTTCCCCTTTAGCTAGACCTCTTCATGTACAACATGTATTTGTGTTGAGTTAATTTAACATATACTTATGTCAAAAGCCTTAGTTGCATCTAAATTAGATGTAAGGTTAAAGATTGGGATACAAGGCACACCACTAGCTTTAACATGTTGGTTTGGAGCTACAAGTTTTCACTACAATTAGGTGTGTTTATTCTATTATGTAGCCATAATAGATCGACAAACAATTCTGCAACTGTTGATCAGATACTAATTCAAATCAACGTCCTAATGAAACAACTTTGGTCTTTTTCGTGAAGGTTTTTCTTCCAATCTTCGACTAACAACTCTTGAGAAGCTTTATGGCTTTGAGAAAATAAACTTGAATCACTTATTAATCATTGCTACATTTAAGAGTATATCTGTTGAAAGCCTAGGTAAAGTAAATTCAAGAACTTTCCTTTCCTTTGAAATGAGGGGAAACACATGTAAACCAAACAAAGTACTTTCCTCTTAACAAGTGGTCTCATCCTGCATCGCTGTCTCTAAGTATTAACATGCAAACCCTTGGCGAGACAGTTAACGGAGGCAGTCTGGTTTGGAGTCCAACCCACCACCTCAGCCACGACCCTGCCTCACCGCAGGCTGACAGCAGCTGCTCTGACGCTCATCCAGAGCTGAAAATCAAAGCACACAGCACAGTGCTCTCAATCACCCCCCAAAAAACCTCCTCCTCATCACTTTCTCTGCCTTCCTGTCAGATGAGTGACAGCTCTACGACCCTGGGTCAACACTGTCAGCAGGCAGCACTAAATTAGAACAGAGGTCAGAGAGTGTTGGAGAGCCCCACCCCTACCTAGCATCTTTCTCCAGCATAGTCTCCCCATGCCTGTGATTTGAACCGCTGCACACTTTAAGTGACCTATTACAGTTATTTCATGAAATAACAAGAAATTATGAATGAAAGCTTGATTCTTCTTCAAAAGGGTGTGTGAGGGAATATTTCCATAGGCCCCAGAAATCCTCAAAACAACCTGTAGCCTAAAGTGGCAAAAAAAAGATGTCTCCTTCTCCATCTTTAGCATATTTGCAGTGAATCAATGTAAGCTGTGAGGCCGGGGGAGTATACTCATGGCCTGATTGATTTCTAGTGTTGGCACATCAGAGCGCCTGTTACAAAAATATTCCCTTTTTACAGCAATGTATCTACAGGAGATGATGCCTACATGTGGCTTCCTCGCCTTGCCCACCTTCACTCTATGAATGTGGTGGTGTGTGTGTACCTGTGTGTGGGGATGTTGTGTGTGTATCTGTGTGTGTGTTTATTTGTGAGAGTGTAGGTTTGAACGTGTTCGTATGCGTGAGGGTACCTTCAATTGGTGAGTGTGTGTGATGGAGCCTAATGAGAGATAAAGAAGGACAGAGATATTGACAGACGAATAAAGAGCGGAGGTCAAAACAGGGAAATGAGTTAAAAGTTATAACGTATGATCTATGTGTGTTTGTATGCGTGATAATTATCTGTGAAAGGTTGAGTTGAAGAGCAGGGTTGATGTGCACAGTAACCAAAGGCAGCCCCAGAACCACTTAAATGTGTTTGTTAATGAAAGGTTGAGTGACCAGTTAATTACCAAAATGCCACAAAATCACTGTTGAGGCCACCTTAACAAAGACACTCTACATTCCCCTCGCTCTCTCTCTCTCTCTCTCTCTCTCTCTCTCTCTCTCTCTATCTCTATTTTTACTCAATTTGTCTTGCCCTATCTCTCTTCATCTCTGATTCAACATATGAGTCATAGAAAAGGCAAGGAGGAGTTTACAAAAGGTGACAGACAAAATGGCTGAAAGTCTGCTCTGTAAGATTAGTGTTGTAGCATGCCCTGAGGCTTAAGTACTTAGTCTTTCAAGGGGGACTCTGATGTTCATGTTGAGCTTAATCAAAAAGACGTTGCCATCTACAGTGGCTTGCATTGGAAGAGTTTTTGACCAAGGATTGATTACCTGGCATTTTAGAAACTCAGCCGATATGTTTTTCCATTGACATTGACTCCCCAATTTCCCAGCCCAGATTAAGCTCTTTTCATTTCTAAGTCTATTCTCCATGGTTTTGCATGCAGATCAATACTATAGTTGGGCGATAAACATCCAGATAGCTCAAATTGGAAACCACTTGATAAAGGCGGATAAATATTCAAATGCTCCTATTATAGCTGTGCAAAGCTATGCAGTGCTGTAGTTGAGTCACTAACCCTCGAGTCCAAGTGTAGTGCCAAGTCCCCAGTGCTCTGGTCCAAGCCCCCATACAGGCCCAGTCCAAGTTGAGACACAAGTCCCTATAGGTTTAAATCCGAGTCCGGTCATATTATTCTGTACTGGTTCTCACAATAAATATAAGCAACTTAAGCAAAAAAAACACTGATAACTCTGAGAACATTACCTTGAGAATGAGTCCGAGTCATCACTGTGTAAGTCCAAGTCAGGTCACAAGTCATGAAAATTGTGACTCGAGTCGCACTACAGCACTAGTACAAAGTACGGCCAAATAAAAAAGATCCCAGGCCTAGTAGGATGTCTGTAATGCATCTGATAGGCCTGCAACACACAGACATGATATGAGTTTGGAAACTTTTGACACTTACACATTTACAATTTGTTATGACCAGTGTTTATTCACAATTTTTTTTTTAAGTAGTACGAAAAATATCAGCATAGGCCAATCTGATGGCTCTTCTTTCTACTGATACTGATTTCAGTGAGAATGAGGCACACCTTGAAAGCAGCATGATAGTGTCCTAGTATGCATTGTGTCTGCACTTTTCCAGCATCAGCAGAAACTATTTGGGTTGCAATGTCTGATATTTCTATAACCAATCATATTAAGTAGCATTGCCTGCGGGTGCACAATTGTACTAGCTGCAATAGCCAAAAGCCAGAAAACAAACATGAATATGTTGATTGAATCCAGGGCTGGAGAAGGGGGTTGGGTAAATCTAATGAATTAAATTACAGTCAGACAAGTTGATTACAGGGAGTGGACATCACTACTGATTCTGTTTGTTTAGTTGGGGTTATTTCAAGGCCACTTACGCAACGCACGAACAAAGGTTTAAATAAAAGACAAGTAGATTCTTCCAAAATGTGTAAGCAGCACAAAAACATAAAATATAATAATAATATACAATAATGTATATAATTTTTTTTTATGACTTTCAGAAGAAATTCTCTAAACACATCCTTATTTCTCCGCTTGAGTTTTGCTGCATAAACCGGGATAATATATTTGAGAACCATTTTTCTTGTTATTTGATCGATTTGACGTTTCAATCATTTAAAGGAGGGAGGGGGGTTGTAATAACAGGCAAGATGTGGGAGAGAGTCCTTAAACTTCTCATTTATTCAAATGCGCCACTTTTCCCCCCAGCAAGACTGAATAATGGCGCACAGTCTGCCAGATTGAATTTTTGATGCCAAATAAATTATGCATGGCTGAGGATAACACTGTTAATATATTAGCCATGAGTTTGTCATAAGTGTTTAATAGGAGAGCCAAAAGAAAGGCTCAGTGTATCTTTTTGTCTCTCCATCTTCCTCACCCAGGAACTTTATCTCAACAATCCATCTCTGTCAGTCCTCTGTTTTTTTGTATTGTCTCTCATCATGCTCTCCCTCTCTGCAGCTTATATTGTAGTCTTTCACCTAACCTATATCACTAGTGCTTTTTTATCACACTACTCCGAGGAAACTTTTTATCAGTTGGTCTTTGATTTTTGCAATCTAGTCATTCTACATTACAAATATAAGAATAGAACCAGTCCCGCAAGTATTTTTCCTTTATTCTTCACATTGAATTAACAAGGTTTACGGGCTTTTGAAAATAGCTGATGCAATATGTTAGCATTATGATGAAAATATCCAGACTATGTTGCAATTAGACAAGTAAAGTTTTTGATACACAATCATGACGATGAAAAATACAGACATAAGAAATCATTTTAGGTAGCAAATAGATCAGCCATTTGTACTTAAGAATGAGAGTGATAACACATGCAATGTTGTGACTTATTTTCAATGACATGAAAATTCAACGCCATAATCATTTTTAAGATGTTCAACTTACCACCCCACCAGCACATCACTTTCCTTACGTTCCATTAGAGATTGGAACAAAGAGATACCTGCCATGTAGTATGTTCGATGTAGAGCTGTATCCCACACACTGAGACTGTACACACATCTGTCAGTGAGTGTGTTTGTGAGAGTGTGTGTGTGGAAACAACAAACATTTCTTAACTTCCCTCCACGAAGTCAATTACCGCTGCTATTAACCTTGACACACCTGACGGTGGCAGACCCATAATGATGCTATTATGCCTCTCAGTTAGCTTAACTGTGTCATTAACAGTTAAATATATGATACCCATTTACTGAGGAAATGGCTCCATTTGCCTTAGAGAAGAGCCAATAATGTGATTTAGGTAGAAGAATACTCAGGAAGACACCGCTCCATCACTGGACAAGTTTAGCACCAAGATAAATGCACCCTCATTACCCCAGCTGTGGGACAGATTAGACACTCCAACCAAAATGACTTATCTTAAAGACACAATCGGCTGCTTCAGTTAGCCTCAAATACCGAACAGAAAAAATTGTACTTGAACTTAATGAACAGAATAGACTGATAGACCGAGAATCAAAGCATCAACATTGCACAATACATTGTATTTGGAACAAACCTGTCACATTGGCTATGGTTGTTTGTGCATCATATCTTCTAATATAATTCATTTCTAATATAATCAAGGAGTTAAACTGTGCTCGAGTCCTACACTTAATATCTATAAGGAATCTATAAGAAAACATATTTACTAGTACTTTAATATATTGTGGTTGCCTAAATAAAAAGAGAACATTGACTTGTTTTTCTCACTTGCTTCACAATAATAACCATAAAGGCCTCTTTAACAAGTGATGTCAAGATGTCTGCCAAGGTAAAATATTTGAATTATATAAAAGTATATTGGTGACGTATCCTGCATCCTTCGTCATCCAGCATTCTTCTGCTCTACATCCTGTGGCATACACAGATTGGTTGGATGATTAAAATCCTGCCTTTCCATCAATTATTCAATGGCCTTTTAAGGCCTAATTAATTTCCTTATTATTTACCGTTCAGAACGAGCATTCTGTGTCAGATACATTACTGTTCACAAATGGAACTGTGTGTGTGTGTGTGTGTGTGTGTGTGTGTGTGAGTGTGTGTGTTTGCCTGTGCTGTTTTCATGTGTGTGTGTGTGTGTTTGGCTGTGCCTTTTTCATGTGTGTGTGTCTGACTAATGGTGAACCCAGGGAACGGGGGAAGGTCCATTATGTTGGGGAGCTGTGCCGCCCCTGTGCATTCCCTTAAAAGCTGGCATTAATCTCACATCATTATTTGATCTGGCTGGAGCGCTACATGAATGGGAGCTCCATTACTCCTAGATTGAAATCACCTGGAGGAAATTGGACACTTCTCACTCCACTGATATGGAGATGGAAGCCAATCTGTCTCAGAAATAGGCATGGCAGGGTGTCTATCACAATGACTGAACACTACAAGCCTTGCATGGACCTGTTCTCTTTCATTTTCTCTCTATCTCTCCCTTTGCTCCAGCATTCCACACTAGCTCATTTCCCCACCCTCTCTCTTTGGTGTTTTCACTTTCGTCACATCTCCATTTCCGTCTGACGCTTGTCTTTCACGGATGATTTCTGATAACTTTGTAAAAAGGCTGAGTTGTTAGATCTCACTAATTGCAGACAGGTGTTGAAACAAATTAATGAGGACAAAACTTTAACTTCGGTTTCTCAAATAAACAAGGAAAAAAGTTGACAAGTTGCCTGTCAATCTCACTTATACAATAAATTCATCTCTATATTGAAGTCCATAGTGCCCCCACATGTCTGGAACTCGGTAAACCACAGACAAATCTTTTCTGATGGGGGATCTTGTTTGTATGCAGCTGAAACCAGCAAAAACACACACACACACACACAAACTTACCAACTATCACAACCATTAGAATCAATTACCGTCAATTATGGCACAGTGTTTATGGGGTGGAGCTCGTGGTGTAGCTTCAAGGTCTTTACCGTTTGCCTTGTTAAATCTCTTGCTCTGCAAAATCATGCCTTTCCTGTGAGCCGATCCCAGGGCAGTGTGGGATAGATGAGATTGGATAACTCCCTCTAGGATTGACGGTGGAGCTACTTATACAGGAATCTGCCTCATTTGGCATACTACTAC
>CM030172.1:29396977-29486977 GCA_017639675.1 Aplochiton taeniatus | reverse complement strand
ATGCACGGCGCGCTCCTATAAGCAGCGTTCTGACTCTTCCCCGTCCTGCCCTTTTCTCGCAAGGCATGCGGTGCGACTGCCAGACGCTGCCAGCGTACCAAAAATCACTGTAAATGCTGATGTTTCCAGGCAGTGAATGCTGCGCCCCCAGTGAGTTTAAATGCAAGCGCAAACTCAGTTTTGGTACATGCATGATTGATATAATCTAAAGCCATACAACGGGACTATAATGAAACATCTGTCAAAACATGCAACTTTGTAAAATAGGTTTATTTTTATTTATTTTATTTTATTTAGCACATGGTGTTTCATTTGGAACGCTACCACTGCCTTCTTCATTCACTTATTAGCCTAATATGTAAAAAAAATGTTTTTACAATAATGATATGTGGAATATTTTCTTTTCCTTTGTTAACAGATATGTATTGTATGGAAAAGAAATACAAATAGAACATTCTTTAGACAATTTGTGGAAAAGTAGGCTAAATAAAACTGGCAAAGCGAAGACAAAATATTTTAAAGAGAGACAGTCTCCGATATTTTACATTAGTTGATCATTCATTTACAATGATAGTTCAAAGAGAAAGTGAATAACTGCTTTTTAACCTCACCCAGCAAACACTGATCATACATGACCATAGTAGTCCCTTTATAAACATCTTTTCAAGGACAAACGTTTTTTAAACGCCTCTTAAACTTAAATGCTCAACAAAATGAAACTAGCCAGTCACCAGCACATTACATGTTACATGCTTAGTCATATAGGCTTCTAACACATTATCAGTTTCCACTTAAAAAAAAAGTGAATATATGGTGAATGGAACTGCTCCCAAAGATGGCCTCGGATCTTTGTGTTAGCAGCACACACTATAGTTGTATATTTATTACATTTGATATGAAACATTGTAAATGGATTAAATTACGTTGTCATGTAGACCACATTTCACCTACCAGTGACTTCGGAGAAATACCTTCACACCAATCAATATTGTCTGTCTATTAAGCTGCAATACTGAACAAATAGCACAATTATGAAGTTGTGTTTTGTGACTCGTTGATGTTGTAGCCGCATTTTAGCTGGTTGAAAAGAGGGGGAAAAGAGGTCAAAGATGTTCAGACCAAATATCACCCAGTTTTCAACCAGAAATCAACGTTGAAATCCAGGTTTGTGCACCCGGGGCAGATTCATTTGCAAAAACGGTACACTTTGCTGTTTAAATATGAATGTCCTGTAATAGAAAAATAACTGTAAAATGACATTATAAGGCAAAGATCAATATTTGAAACAAAATTTAGGTTTTTCAGAATTTAAATTTGTACTTCTAAAAATGTAGCTTTTAGCTCAACCTCCATTATTGAACAGATAGTGGAAAGGGAAATTGGGAACAGTACTGTCGACAGTGTTTGTCAGTCTGGGATGTATGGTCCTAGAGATGTGGGCTACCTGTGTGCTGCAATGATGAGGCATGACCATAACATCATGGAGATGTGAAAAGCCTAAATGCCAGAGGTACCACGGAGCAGGCCACAGGAACTAGCCTGCTGCAGCTGGCCACTGGTTAGTAGGTTGCTGAGCTGGTGGCATTGTGTCCAGCTCGGCCCCTGCCTACAGAGAACATGAATGTCTCTGGAAACTGATCCGTTGGATGTGGAGAGTGCGGAGCAGCCTTGAGCAAAACACTGCTTTTCACCACTGTTGTTGGGAGAAAAGGAGATGTGCAGCAATCTTGTGTGTGTGTGTGTGTGTGTGTGTGTGTGTGTGTGTGTGTGTGTGTGCGTGTGTGTGAGTCATTGTTCCGCTGGACTATTTTTTTCCCCTCTTGGCGGAGATTCTTTATGCAAGGATTGTGGCAGGACAAATGCAGAGATGTGAAAAACCTACCTAGGGACGTGCCCTTACCAAAATGCCATGGTTGTAATTGGTTAAATAAATTGACTATAATTGACAAAAAAGATGTTTTTTGATTTTCAGAATGATAACGAAAGATGGAATTGAATACAGAGGTAATTTCTGGGAAAGCAAGGTATTTTCACGGGAACCGGGGAACAGCGAAGAGAGACCCAAGTGCAGAGACATGATACCGTTAATTAAGAACCTTGTTTTACCTGAATGAGAACAAAACCAAGCAGGCCTAAACACACATAACAGCTACAATTGATGGACATTGGAGAACACATTATCTTGTTGTGTCCCTACCGATGCTGAGGCCAAACCTACGGCCTGGCACAACGCTAACGAGGACAGTGGTGACCTATGACCGCTGAACAAGAACAGCTACATTTGGCCTCCACAGGCACACAGTGGAGCCTGAGAGGGCATGTAAAAACCAAGGCCCTGTGACAGGTACTTAGAAGTAGACAATGTCGTAACCTGAACTGAGCTTTATTGAAGAATGAAAGCTGCCATATCATATCAAAAACAAACATGTTTACGGGCATCTTGGGTACACATCTCTCAGGCTGTCACAAAGAAATATAACCAAAGCGGCTAGTCCCCATGCTCATAAAAAGTGAAATGTCAACAGTTTCGAGATCACAATTCAGAATCATTGTATTAAATTCAAATCTTAGGGACATTTTGAAAGACAGCTTTGCGAATGTGAATACTACTTTGAATAATATGCGTGTTTTTCATTAGTCCTGGTGTTTTGAAATGTTCTACGCTACGTTAAAGTCAGAGTTGAAACCAGCAACCAGCACTGCCGACATTTAGAAAGCTTTTAATGTGCGAGGGCGAAATACCAGCCTCAAACTGGTCTTGGACCTAATGGTGTGTGGATGTGCTGTTTAAATTCAAAAAGCAAGCTTAATAGCACACAAATAGACAGAGAAAGTTGCATCACTGTGTATGAGTTTTGAATTGAGTCTGGCCACAGACAGAGGTGACATTCACTAATGAGGATAATTACTACCTCTAGTAAGGGACATTACATCAATTGTAATATCATCAATTGATAATTATCATCATCATCAAGATGATGATGATGATGATGATGGTTTCAGTCCTTAGGGTAGAGAAAATGTTTTTCACTGCTTTGATAAAGAAGGACATCAACACCCTGCCTATATCCCCATAGTTGACAATGTCATATAAAAACAGGACATCTTTAATTAAAGGATATTTTGTGCTTTGAATTTGTGGGACTGTTTGCTTTTTGCATTGGCTGATAGATACCCTAATGCTGTTGTAGTCACAGCCTTTCAACTGGCTTCTTGTCCCCTGTGACTTCAGTCTTCTGTTTTTACACAGTCTTGATCCTACTTGATTGGCAGATGAGTTGTTGGTGTTTGGTGATGTCTACCTCTCTTGAGCGCTGTTTGCCTATTGGCTCCCCATAAGTGTTGCTCTGTGTGCTAACTGGTTGCTTCTGGCTGTGACTCCAGTGTGGTGTTTGCTGACTGCCTGTGTTTGCTGAATGGTTTTGTAATTATCCGCGGGCCTCCCCTGGGCAACGCTCCCAGACACCTCGGCGAGCGGGTAGCTCTGCCCGCAAACGCTCGCTGCCTGACAGAGCTAAGGGAGCAGCGGGGAATGGGGAACAGACACATAATAAAAGAGATGTGCAAATAAGTATGTTAGATCCCAGCACCAGAGGGAGGCTCATTATGTAACGCGCCTGGCATGTAAAGCCCATCTCTGTGTGTGTGCCTTCTCCGAGGCACCTTTCCTCCCTCTCCCTGCTCCACTCGGCATTCCCATCTTTTTTTTTTTGCTTTGAGCTCCACCCTCACTCCCCTCCTTGTGTCAAGTGGCGTTGAACACTCACCTGCTGCCCGCGCACAAGGACTTTCCATGTTCTGTGGGAATTCTATCTATTAAAATGTTCTTTTTCATGGAGTGCCAGGCTCTCATAGCGGTTCAAGTCCCCTCGGTAGTTCTGCGGTGGTGGCTTGGAAAGCACAGGTGGTGGGGAATCCAAAAGCGATTGTATTTCATATGTCTCATAATTCCATTAAGTGTCTTTACCCCCTACCGGCCCCTCCAGATCCCCTGCCGAGTCTCATCTGCCTTACACGGAAATCCCCCCCCCCCCCCCCCCCCCCCCTCTCTGTCTCGAGGGATTCTTCCATATGCTAGCGTTTTGGTTAATCCTTACTGCTTTAGGAGACTCTGTGTGCAGGTTCTGTGTTACTGGGATACGTGATCACCAGGAACAACACATCATTCCTCATAAACGCTTGAGCATGGCCTGGATACCTTACCAGAGGTACTAACCACGAACCTAAAATGAACATTATTTAGTAATTGATTCCTTTATATATTTATTTTCCAATATGTTTGCTTGTTTTCTCAGGCGTACTCACTCAATAGGTTGAATATCAGGCCTTAAGTGAGAGAGACCTTGCAGTGTAGTAAACAGACTTTTGACTGTGAGCCGAAAAATCAAATATTCCACCCAAATCAAAGCTATGGTCAGGTGGCCTCATAGGGGCTAAGTATGTCTAAAAGTCGATGAACATTCATCGATTCACAACACATTTTTTTATTTTTTACAAAACGAGCAAAACTCGGTGAGCTACCCTCAGGAAAATAACAACCTCTTCAAGGGAAAATGTTGATGATTAGCCTGTTCCTGTATTTAACCACTGAAAGGAATGGAGTTCTGAGAACAACTCCCCCAGTTGTTAGGGATAGGGAATATAGGTACTCCACAACCCCAGAAATGACTATTAGTTTTCAGCGAGTGCAATTCAATTCTATGGTGATTGAATCAAAGAAACAGCCATTCACACGTCAAAGGATTTAAAACGGTACCTCACCATTTAAAAAACCTATTTTAGTTCAGTTGGCTGTTGGTTATTGGAAATACAGGTAGCAGTTAACATTCAATAAGTCAAAGGTTGCCCAAGTAAATGTTTAACTCTTCTTTGCAATACCTCTTTTGAAATAAATGGCAATATCTAATAGAAATGTCAATTTTCATCTTCTTGAGTGTTTTCTGTTGAAGACCCACTTCAGGTCAGGCTGGCATAAGCAGGTTGGGGTCTCTCATTCCCTGTCTCACTCACGTGCAGACACACAGAGAATCAAACTGACTACCCATGACACTATGAACCTGGAGTGGGGTCAGTGGAGTCAGAGAGAAGCCTCCTCCAGCTGTGGTTCGAGGTCATTTGTGAAGTTACTAGAGCAGAAGATGGAATTCCAAATTCAGCCTCACCTAATCTCAACATTCCATCAGCTGAAACCAGAAAGACAAATGAAAAATACATCATGTGATTATTTCTTAATACATTTCCATTTCTGAGGGTGTGAAATATTGTGTCTATCGCAATTGTATGTGGACATGGTGTGCCTCTGGGGTGTTTTGTCAAGCAGCTGAATCCATCCTTCGCTCGAGATGCAAGAGTTATTGGGATGGATAGGGGTATGTGTGGGTTAAGGGGCCACGGATGAAAGAGACTCAAACACTTTCATCTCAATGTTGAGTGATAAACTGTCAAAGGTACAAATAATTGAACGGAGGAGTAGGCCAAGAGGTGAAAACAAGACTTATAATGAAATAACAAAGCTCTTAGACTGTGTGTGTGTCATTCTAATCCAAACTCGGCCAGAATATGATGAGCAATTAAAAAACATTCAATAAGGAAACAATCTGTGGTTTCTGCGCTTCAGGGTGTTTCAATATATGTGCCTTTTTTTGAAGTGGCGTTGTTAATAATGGGATATTCTCATTCAAGGCAATAATTACATAAATGTGCTGAATGTTACTGGAATCTACATTGGATGTCTAAGCAAATGTTATATTGGTGTTTGGAGCTAAATTTAGTCAGCAAAAGACTGTCAAAATTCCTTCTGAATGCTTATACTGTAGAGGGGCATCTGTACCTTGACTTGGCTTACATTAGTATTTGTGGAAGGGTCAGAGGGACTCTGTGAGGGACTCGGTATAACTGTATAATTTTATACAATAATTAGGCTCTTCAGCATCCCTTCCCTGTCAACACAGTTTCACCTGCATGTTCCATTCCCCTTGTGTAGTGCTAAAGCAAAACTATCCCTGGAACTCGGAAGCAAAGTGGAACATACTCCAATTCAATTTTCAACACTAGACTCAACTTTGCTGCTATTTAGATCTCACAAGCAAGCCAGTGATTGTGGCACCACGTACAGTACTCAACTTGTAAGGACAACTATCTTAGTCAACATTCAAATCAGATATCTCTGGGTTCCTAGACAAGGAGCTGATTCCATCCTCTGTGCCTGTTGGGTAATACGTTTATTTCTTTAACATTATAAATAGTATAAAAGCATTTGAGATAAAGTTTGAGATTGGTTCCTTGGAGGTCTTTGCCCAGATGGCATTTTTCCTAACACCGATTGAATATAACATCTCTTGGTGTTACCACCTCCACTCCTCCCCCCTGACACCCCGCTGGCAATGTATTATCATATTCTACAGAGCGTGTGAAAGAATAGCGGCACTTTTTCACAAATAGATATGTCACAGGGTGGGGATGATGTGGCCATTCACAGACAATTAGTGAACTAACTGCTCCCTCAAATCATATTAATTGCAGGAGCATAAGCCAATTATCAGATGTAAGAGATGCATGCCTCCCCAATTTAAAATAAACTTCTTTCATAAGAAGGGAGGGTTTTGCATATCATTCAAATGGCAGCTCCAGGGACACACTTGACACAGCTTCTACTTGGGAATTGTAATGTCATTCCATATGGATCGTTTTTTAGGAAAGAAGTCCTATGGGGAAAAGTGTGTCTAAAATATTGTGTTAGAAGGTAATGCTATGCGTAGATCAAATAATTTTATACTGCCCATAATATACTACCATGGATTTATGGATGACTTGTTTAGTCCTTCCAGCACATTGCCTTCGATTGTGTGCAAAAGATTTTACAGACTTCACATACCATATATACATACCATAAATATAAAAATTGCCCACTCACAGGCAATATCTGCACTGCAACCTTCAAAGTTACTGGAATCACAAAAAATCAAAACATTAAATCAAATCAACAAATTGTTTTCTCCAATAAATAATAATGGGTGAATAAGAAATGGATGAGCTACTTTGAGAACATGAAATTCCATTAATCGGCGAGTCTGGTGGGTGTTTGGGAGAAGCGTATGCTGTTCCTCTCTGATAAGGACATTTCTGTTTTTGATTCGGTTATGGAGAGAAGAGATTATCGCTTGGCGAGGGTAAGCAGTAGGCCTTAGTCATTAAGTGGTGGGTTACTGCCAGTCCTTTATCCCAATGCCAAGGGTCTCAGTAGTACATTCTAATAGAAGGCTGGTAATAACTGGAACACTACAGGAAATCAGGCCAGCTTTTGACACAGCAAACTAAATGGCCAATTTGTCAGGCTTTAATTATTTACATTTGGCCTCCTGCAGTGAAAAGAGCGTATTCCTTCATCAGACCTGCTGTGCTGCGAGGATGGACAGCAACGCAGATTTTAGAAGTGAGCTGTTGGTTTTGTTTTGCTAAAGCTACAAGTTATAGGTAAATAAGCAGGATTAGCTGCTGGAGTTTACCATCATTTTGATTTATGGGACATGGGGAAGCTCGGCTGCAACAATGAGAGAGACAAAGCGCCAATTGATGTATTATATGTTGGCAGAAACATGTGACTGTTGTTGGAGTTTGAAGCTGGTAATTGGTGTCCTGAGGTAACCAAAGGAGCTGTATGCATTTTGTTTTCTTTGAAGACTATTACTTCTTGCCATTAGAAATAGCCACAGGCTGTTGGAGTGGAAGTTGTCTTGTTTGTCTAGGAAATAGAATATACTGTCCGTGCAGGCAATTTAAAAGGAGACTTACATATGAAAACAGGTTGACAGAGGAGAATCAATTAGTTTAATCAGTGGCCTTTGCTCAATCATTTAAAAGTATCAACATGAGCCTTTTGACGGAGGTCCTTTTATGTTACTTGTCTCCTATAGGCACACACGGTGAGGGGCTTCCATAGTGCTTGCCCCACCCTGATATCTTAGAAACGAAAATGCCCCGTGGTGTGTCATTGGTCTGCACATCATTTTGCTGGCACCAGCTGGGACCCAGAGTAAATACAACCTCATGATATAAAAAAGGAAGGGGAGAAAAAGTTCCTATTCATCAGTCCCCTGTCACCAATGAGGCTGGCGGGGTCGGTCGATAGGGGGATGACTCTCCCTATGGCCCTATGGGGGGACCAACGGAGAGAAAGAGACACCACACTGTGATGTCACCAGAGAGAGATAAAGCAAATGTGTGTATGTGTGTGTGTATGTGTGTGTGTGTGTGTGTGTGTGTGTGTGTGGGGGGGGGGGGGGGGGGGGGGGCTGGATGGGGGGGCTGGATGGGGTCAGAAGAGTATAAGAAGAGAAGAGACTTCATGAATGTTGCACAGACAAAATATAAAATGTCTCGTTTTCCTGGGACAGCGGGAAATATGACAAAGGAGAGAAGGAGGAAGAGAGAGATAACTGTACTCGTGTCAACCAAGATGTCACAGATGGACATTGGGCTTCATACAAAATACAGGGATTTGTACCTCAAAGAGATTTCAGTACATTTAAGCACAATTATTTGTATTATGCCGATGCTATGAATAGGCGCTCTTACTGTCACAATGCTTTTACAATCAATACCTGTGATATCATATTAAGATAATTTGGAAGTTGATTGCAAATTGCTGTTCACTAAACTTTATTTTTCCTTGCAGCTGTCTATGTTGGCTAGGATCAACTGTAATATAATGCTGCATGCTATGTTACTGTAGACTTATCTCATTTCTCTCCAGAGTCCATCATATCCTGTATATATTTTTTTTATATTTTATGAATTATGTCTTATTAGATTCACATGGGCTACGTTAGTTTTATAATGGCTGCCAGATTAGAGTAGAATGATCATTGACATTACCTGAGGTGTTCCAACGAAAGAGCGAGACAGATTTTTTGATTGCCCAGCAGATTTTCCTCAAATTAAAGCCCATAGTGTAAGTTGCCCAATAACTGGGTGTAATTGTTTGGGTACTTCATTTTTTTGTGTATAGAAAGTAGAGAGCGTAAGAACAATTTGAACATGTGCATATTGCATTGATCCCACAAAGGTTTTTTTCAAAGCGAAATATTGTTGCACAAGGTTAACTCTTTCATAAATTGTTTGAATCTCATTCTTATTTTCTGACTAGTTATTTGCAAATAATTGATCTGATCATGTATTTAAATGATTTTCCCTTCACCTCTGTTCTTCGGTGGTCTAGAATGTGGGACAGTCAGTACTCTTTCAATAAAATTAGGGTTTTGTCAAGTCGAGTGGGAACAGATAAACAAAGTGTGTCTGTGTGTGTTAAGGAGAGATGGGTAGAGAATGAGAGAGAGAGAGATCAGGAGAGACGGCTGATCGTTCAAGCGTAATTCCATTTCAGTTGGTGGGTGCTGTGAAGAGGAACCATTAGATGTTTAATCAGGATTGAAAGATCGAGAGCAGGACAGAGATGGGGAAGGAGGCCGGCTGCTGAGAGATGTGGGGCTGATGGGCTGCAAGAGAGCCTTAACCTCTGACCCCCTGCACCTTATCATCACAGCGAGGCAAGCCACAGAAGACGTGTGTCACATTAACAAAATGGTGGCTTCAAAGGCCCAACTCTGTCTCTTCTTCCAAAACAATAGAACTACTTTACCAAACTTTGTATAATGTCATTGGGGCAGTTTGTGAAATTGTGGCTATCTAAAGAGTTTGCTGGCCGTCTCGGTCCTTGTAGGGCTTAAATAAATGTGTGAACTTGTAGACTGAAGGCTTTGGGGTACAATCAACAAGACTACATTTTACAACAACAATTAGACTGTGGCCTGGGCTCGACTCAGTTAGCTACTAAAGTTGAAGTGGACGGTAACTTAAGCCCCTTCAGGACAGGGATTTAGAGGCACATGTCTAATTATTACATTTGTGTGGAACTACTCAGCCTCTAAAAGCAGCTTTCTGCCTGCACAGATTTACTTTCCGCTGGGAAGTTGTACAACAGAAAAAGAAAAAAAAAACGTCATTGGACTTTAAAATCTTAGCTGGCCTGCTTGATTCTCCCTGGGATGTGAGGATATGGCTTCAGTCCTCCACTGAACATCCCAGGTAAAGCACCTAGAGGATGTTTATGACATGCTGGGTACACCGTGAAGCTCCATTGATTGATGTTCTTTTGCAGACACAAAGAGAAATGCAAGCAAAACAAGAGATGTTGAATGCTAGCCATGGGTGCACTAAATGGCTTTAGGACTACTCCATGACTTGGTAGTCGTCTGATTCATCTAATCACGGTGTTGATTGGAGTCATTTATGCTTAGTTCCTTTCTTTGGGGAACAGATGATTGCAATCATTAGGTGGTGCGGTTTCTTTCACCCACTGGAGCAAGGATAGACTGTCGGCAGATGGAATGCTACTCGCTGACTAAGGCTTCCTATGTTTTGCTCTTGCTGTTTTTGGTGTCAGGCCTGTTAGAGGTATATTGTGGCTTTGAATGATCCTCGGTCTTAAATTCAATCAAATCTGCTATCTCTAGCAGGGTTCACTCCTAAGTACAGCAATTGAAAATATGGAAGAGATCAAAATGTGGAGTAGAAAATGTGGGGTATCTCTAATTCAATGGCATAAGCCCTCTAAGGGTAATAACAGGGCATTGGTTTGGATCTGGTCAGCCATCACCACCACTAAGCCTACAGTTCTGCATTAGTAAACATTTACAAAGATGATCACCCTGAGCCAAGGGGATAACTGAGACTTATTTAAACTAGATTGGATCGACTGTTATGTCTACTGGTGAAAGTCCTACAGACCGACTGATTCTGACTGATAAAGGAATGAAGTACATTATACTACTTTTATCTACAAGCAATATAATAATAGACACTACACTTAGGAATGCAAACGTCGAGCTCAAGCTAGACAAAGCTCTTGATTTATGTTCATTTTGCCAGAGTTTGTGTGAACAGTGTGTTCTAAGAATTAGTTTTAAATACATTGTGGGACAAAACATTGTAGCAGCATGGTAGAGCAAAGGGCACTGAGATTTGAAGGGCAGGAATTTGCAAAAATCTACAAATTACTCAATTCTCAACCTGCACCAGGAATTTTCAGTAAAGAGTTGCAAATATAGTGTTTCATTTATTCATATGGGTGATCAAAGTGGATTGTCAATACGGTTGTTTGTGTATTTCCTCTAGAGGAAGCATGCATACTATTTTAAATGTGCTGGTGCGTTGTTTTTTGGCCAAGCCTTGGGGTATCATAAGGAGTAAGGGTGAACAAATTGCAAACATCTTTTTTTTCGTTCATTGGGTCAGTTTTTCAACGTATTATTTTTGCGCTCACCAAATGCGCTCTCACACACGTGTAGACGCAAGCACTTCTTTGTGTTTCGACATTACAAAAAAAAATTGGGATGGATAGTGAATAGTGAAAGCAAGTAGCCCCTTATTTACCAACGTTGAAAAGTGCAGTTAATACTGTTGATTAATGTCTTGCCAATAGCCCTAATGACATGCTAATTCACTTACCTATTCATCTGTGGATAAGATAAACATTATCTTTATCAACTAGCAGAGAGCCACACTCCATCAGCTGATTATGGGGCCTAAGGATGATTTTCTCGTGGGATATCATGCCAAGAGAGGGAATTATCCACAAATTTGTAAAAATAGCTTTCGGGCTAAAAAGTGCCTTTTCACTAATTGATGGAAGACTACTTATCGGTATCTTTTAGTCATAGTGTATGAATCCATAATGAAGATTTATGGCCATAACCAAGACCCCTTCTCTGAGTACTGAAATTCATCTACTGTGTAATGTTTATGTTCCTCTTAAGAAACAGACCCTTCATTAGGGTTAAGTGCTTGATGTGTGCTGAATCCAGCACTTCAAACTGAGTAAGGTAATGTTAGAGGAAGAGTTTTTGAGGATCCCCTTTGGTACTGTAATCCCCTGTTCACATACCATCACTTTCACACCAGGCTCAGTACCATGAAATATGTCGTTTTCCCAGTTACACATCCATACTGTATATGACCAAGATCAAGATAAGACAAAATATTATATTAAAGAGAAACTCACTATTGGAACCCATAGCACCTTTTGTACATAATCTATTGTTTGGAACAACAGTGGAGTGTATGGAATATTAAAAGCTGTTGGTTGGACTAGCTACCTATTTGGTCGACTAGATATTGCAAATTAAGATAAAATATGTTTACCATTGTATATTGTCACTGGCAAATTAACACTTCTATATATTTCTGTTAATGCTATCTCAGCATGCTTGATTTTATCGTCTCATAGTTGAAAACACTTAAACTGTCCTTAAATGCACACGATAGGTGTTATTTTGCCACATAACAGAGAGTTCCTCTTTACGAGATACTAGTGTGGCATATTTAGTAATGCCCTAAGGCTCCTTTGCTAATTGGTCTCCAAGCTTGTGTCCCTTCACAAATCTTGTTATAATTTACTCCATCTAACATTTACTAAATAGGTATTTTAGGAGAAATAACCTTGACTTGACCTCCCCAGGTTAGGTTCTAATAGATGACTATAGATTATAGTATGTCAAAATATAAAATTGCTCCATGTAATGTAACTTAGCATGGATTCAGTTATAGATTTTACAATAAAACTGCATCGCATAATCCTAAATTCAACACCAGGCACATGAATGAGAGCAGTCATAAATAAGGGGCAAAATCACCTTACCAGCTTTACAGCCACAATTACCCCTGTTTTAGTAATTTTCACAAGCTTGCAGCAACACAGCTGCTGTGTTCAGAATCGCCTCCTATGCATTCTTAACATACAAAATATGACAAAAAATGTGTATACATGCAGTATGCCAGCAATACATCGTATGTGAAATTTTAGTATGGGAAAGTTCCAGGATGACATACTATATTTGGAAAAATGAGTAAACGAGAGATGTTGCTGGATGTTTCACGCCCCAAGATACAATGTGTCTGCTTCCTTCTGGCTTTGACAGAATAAAAAACAATGACAGCATTTTGAGCACATGTTTCAGTTGATTACTATCAATTTAAGCAAAATTTAAGTACTAAACTAGATTTCGGTTTCAGTATTCAGTATACAGTATGTACCCATTGAGTATATAGTAGACAGTATTTAAGTGAGTGGTTCCGAACATAGCCATTGCGTGCCGAAAAATCCATTCAGCATCTTAGGTTGACATTGAAAATGGGCTGCTTAAATGGAAGAGGGCTCATCAAGACTGAAGGGCATCTGTTTTAGTGCAGATTACAGTGATTATCATAATCACAGTGATGACACACAGCTGTGGGATAGTGTTCCATCCACGGAGGATCCCCTTGGCCTGAGAGGGCATTTTCCCCAAGACTGCAGAATGTCAAATGATTTTGTAATTGAGGCATCGCTCCATTGAAATGTACCTATTATTATTAATAATAATAATAATAATAACACATTTTATTTATTGACATTGCTTTTCTAAAACCCAAAGACGCTGTATGAATGTGCAGGGCCTGGTGGAGGGTGGTTGTGTGTGTGTGTGTGTATGTTTGTGTGTGTGTGTGTGTGATCTGAGTTTGGGGCACATAGGCAGAGCATGAAGGAGAATACAAAAAGAGAACAAAAGTAAGGACATAAAGAAAGACTTAAAGGAAGAGTTAAAAAGTGGAATTTTAGAAAATGAATGACCTCCTGCTGGTTAAATGGTGGTGGTAGAGATGGCAGCAGTATTGCACAAGTGACCTTTTCACAAAATGACTGCTGATAAGTTCTAAGATGGTGGTCGCAGTTGCCACGGACAGACACAATAAAATGGAAGTGCTAATCATGGTGAAGCTGTGAGCCTTAGTTTCTACAGTATAGGCCTTACCTCGGATTAAGGCTAAGGGCAATTATAAGAAACAGATGAGCTACCTCTTTTTGCCTTTCTGTAACCAAATGATCATGACATGAATCAATACGTTCTAAGAAATATTCCATGCTCAATTTTACTTTCACCAAAGCTGTGTGCACCTCAATTAAAGTAGAAAACCACTCAACTTAGGTGCAGAGAGTCCTTAAAGGCGTTTCAAAGATACATTCTAAAGCTGTCACTGGTACCACATCCAACATAATAGACATTTACACTGCCGGAGCCTGCACTCAGCTCTGCTCTTGGTAAAAAAAGCTCTGCTCTTGGCAAGACTTTAACAATAGCAAAGCTCGTAAGCACTAATCACTCAGTGAAATCGCATGGCCTACTCTGTGCTTCTCATTTCCAGAAAAGAGTTGAAGCTGTCCATCAGATGTTCTGCTTTTTAGGCGTCTGGATTTACCTATTCATGACACCGTCTTGATTGCAGTTTAATTGGTATTTGTCATCTACCATAAGGGATAGGGTTTCGTCACAAACAGGTCCCAGTTGTTAGTTGGCAAACAGCCGAAGTTAGCCTGACACTAACTGGAGCTCGCTCTAGCTCAGTAAAGTTAACTTGAATACGATACAACTAAGAAACACAGGTGGTTCCTTGAACCCACTACAATCACCGCAGCTTCCGTGAGAAAATTGGGTTAAAAGACTAGTGTGAGCTGGCTAGCTCAGTAAAGTTACCAAAACGTCTTAATTTGTGTTCAACATGTAAAGGGGGAGCTTTTAAACCATACAGTTAAGCAGCTTATCTACCCAGTACATCTCTGTTTTGTCTCCACAAACATAGGGGAGGCTGTTAAATGCAACAGCACACATTTCTCATGTGTCCCCATACTCATGTGAGACCATAGACTTTATATATTGCAGTATGTTACCATACTTAGTGAGTGTTAAGAGCGAAATGCAAAATGGGATGTAAATCACAAGGTAGCCACACCCTAAAGCATACCCTCTGTTATTGACTATTTGACTCTAAATGGGACCATAATTTAAAGCTACATCCACTAATTTACACAGTCTATGTGTGAGACATGGGCAGACCATTATAGGAGAAGGACATGAGAGGCTCACAGCATGACATGCAGCAATGCAGTCAAAAAGGTCCAGGTTCAAAATACACACATATTAGATTATGAAATCGAATTAAATAAAATGAGTGAAATGCATAATAAACAGGTAATTTGTCACCGGTGTTGTCATATTATAACATCAGCATAAAGGGAACCTTGATTACAGAACAGGTGAAGCAGCTTCTTCAACATGGAGGGCAGGAGGACAGGCCCAGGAGAAAAAGAGCTGGGAAGAGATGATCGACAGAGAGGGAGGAAGAAAGTGGGATGGAGAGAGAGAATCGGTGAGTCACAGAGAGGGTGTCAGAGCGGGGTGCAGCACTAAGAGTGTCTGGAGGAGGAGGAGGAGAAGGAGGAGGAGGATGGGGGGTCACAGGACTAAAGCCAACAATGAAAAATAAATGGACTTCAACTTGTATAAGTGTTGACGTGTTTATATGCCTGTGTGGAGGTGGAAATAATAACTAATAGTATTAGTATATAGGAAAGTATATTAGAGCAAAATTATTTCTCACATATCTTAAACTATGTGAGACTAAATGCAGCACAAACAAAGTGTCACTCACACTTTTCTTGCTCCAAGAAATTTAAATGAATGTGCACAGGGATTTTGTCAGGCAGAGGTTATTTACCTTGATATTAATCACTGTGGAAAAATGGTTCCTGGACTGTTTGACACCTTTGCATTGCAAAGACTTTGGACTGCCACTGAATATGGTTAATGTCTTCATGTCATTGGGGAAAGCTGAAGTACATCAAACATCAACTTAACCGGCTTTCCAACGGCCTCCTTTAGGAATATACTACTAAGAAACAGGCTGATGGCTTGTATCCCCTACAACCACCACAGCTATGGTGGCTCCAGAGCTGCATGAGCCCTACAGTTTTCAGTTCAGTCCGACAAACTCATCCGTCTCAAGCATTTATTTGATGTGAATACATTTAAGTTTCGCATGGTTGGCGTTTAAATAATAATACATTTCCATGCTATGATTTGCATAATTATTGATTATCATATTAGTTATTGCAGTGACATACAATCATCTTCTAAGAATACTAGTACACCACCATATCCAGTCTGTTGATAACGGCTAAATGTTTTCACTCAATTATTTCACCAGTATCACCTGTTGGACTAAGCTAGGAAACTGTTTTGAACATGTTGTTGCCGGAGTGTAAGTATTCTGTGAAAGTCCTTGGACACCACAGTCATCTTCGGTAGAGGTCGGCATTGGAGGGTCCATGGACAAACGAATGATTTTTCCTTTGTCCATGAATGTGTTATGATTTCACCCTGAATAAATTCTTACGTCTTAACTATCCACGAAAAGAACTTGAAGACCCCTGCCGTAACATACGTATCTGGGACAACACTCCGAGGCAGGGAGCACACATACATTGATCCCCTTTGGAACAGATAAGCAGATCCTAGGTGGCAGTTGGGGAGGAGGTGGTATGATTTTCCCCATCACCTCTTCCGACAAGAACTAAACCTAACTTTAAATCCTTAAATACCTCTCCCCTCCCTCATACATGGACATTTGATTTTGAACAGGTTTGTAAAGTGCAAAGTGTGCATTGCACATGCAGTATGACGGCTTACATCAGCAGTGCACTGACTTTGAGTTTTCTTCCTGAACTTCCACCAAAGTGCCATTAAATAGAGAGAAAATAGGACCATTAAGTATTGCTTTAGTCAAGTGAGTATTCAAATATTTCATATATAACATTTTATAATTTTTTGTAAAAGCTGGGCCCGCAGAATCTTAAGGTCGAGGGCTATTGTAAAGGGGGCTGGCTAAAGTGTTTGAAAAAAAGGACTGTTTGATTCTTTGTCATACAGGTGTGTGCTTTACTTTTTCTTCTCTTTGGTGACCACAAACAATATTGTTCGAAAAGAAGCCTAACTCTTAAGCACTGCTTATAAGAGCATATACTTCTAGTAACAAATGTCAGTAGATGCAATTATCGCTTTTTATGCCTATCTCTTGAATGAGCATACTATGAACAGAGTCCCAGACAGTAGAGATATGTTAATCTATAATGTCAGACTAAATATACCTGCATTGCCCACCAATGTGTGTGTGTGTGTGTGTGTGTGTGTGTGTGTGTGTGTGTGTGTGTGTGCGTGTGTGCGTGCGTGCGTATGATATCCAGTCTTTGCTGGGGATTTGCCCGAGTGCATACATTATATATGTTTACTACGGATTTGCACTCAGTCCCACAAGCCCAAGGACTTCTACCATCCCCGGGGTTGCCATGGGGACAGCTGTTCCTATAAACTAAGCAGGTGTTGCTGGTCTCAACAGAGGATCCTCCATTGTTTCTATGGCTGCTCGTTTCTTCTCTTCCTTCTTTTCCTTCCTCTCTCCAGTTCACCTTGCCCACACCTTGCATTTCCCACAGGGCTGTCCCAGACAGACGGATCCCCTCCAGCTCTCTCTTGGACATTTTGGGGGACAGGGAGGGACCAGGGACCAGTAATCAATAGTTATTCTAATGGATTCATCCTGAAAAGTAATGTTATGAAAAAGAAACAAGCCATCAGAATATTTATGCAGCTTCTCGCATAATTTGTTTTCGTTTTTTTTGCTTGAGTGGAGCGAGCACGTTTCTTTTCTATCTGTTCTGGGAATTGCAATTGGCCTTTTCACTTCTCCCGTTGGCATTGCATTAAAGTCATGGTTTGCAAATGACTTTCCCGAAACAATCTTTTATTGTACCCTAACCTAATTGAAACAAAATTGTTCTGGTGGTGATTCATGACATGTGTGTATTCACAGGTTAAGGGTTAGCAGGGGTGGCTGCACAGGAACAGAAAGGTTTTCTTTCATCTCTTTATTTCATTATTTTGTTCCACAAATGCGCTCTGTTTTCCCATGCAGAAGAAAATGAAATGTCAACACAACAGATACATCCCTCACTGTTTCTCAGCCAATAGCGAATATCGAATAGACGCCCTCATTTGTGTAGGATAAAACACATCAGGGCCTCAGCATGCAGAGAGAAAGGATTGGTGGCTATATCATTATGCCTCTACTGTAGTATTTCACAGATTGACGAGCTTATGTGGGTGCTGCATTGTGGCCAGAGAGTAAATACTGTTAATTGCCACTGCAGTGAAGCTGTCGGAGCACTTCAATGGTGGAGGGGAAGTTTAGGTCACAAACATGGGCGAGAAAAGCAGAGCGATCGATGTGGCTTGCGTGTGTGATTATAATGACTAAAGGAGGGAACACTATTGATCCATACAGCTGGTTTATGTGTGTGTGTATTTGTGTGTGTGAGTTTGTGTGTGTGTGCTTTGGGTGTAAAGTAATGACATTGAGCTGAAGACTGAGCAATGAAGGATTTTAAGATGGCTTGATAAAGATCCCCCAAACTTCCTGCTCGCTCCCCATTCACACTGTAACTTCTCTTTGTGGCTCAACCTGTACGCACCAAAGTTATTCAGCCTTTATGAATGCTTATTATGGAGCACATTTACTCCGCCGACACTCACTCTCAGATGGTTTATGGCAAATTGTGAGGGGAGTTTATGTGCTCTTGGGCAGAGCAGTAGAGAAGGCACAGAAAAGCTTACAGAGTTAGACGCGAGTGTGTCTAAGCTTCTTTCCTCCATTTGAGTAAACTCCAGACCCACTCTCCTCCCTATTTTCCTGAGAGCAAAGAAAAGAGTGGTGCTAGTGAGGCTTGGAGAATCTGTTGAGGGGCATTTTGGATTTCCAAGGATTAGGTTGTGTTAGATCAGCAACCTAGGCGTTAAAGAGCAGAGGGGAAGCTGCTGAGGGCCATCTGAGGCTGCAGCACTGCTACCCGGATCTACTGTAGCACTCACCCTAGATGCATGATTCAGAGTCACTGTTTAAACACTAAGTTGGAAAAATATCTCACAAGGCTTAATACATGAGATCATTAAACAGCTACAGAAATGTCTCCAGAGGAGTCAGTTGTGGGTCTTTGACTATGGACTGGATTTCTTGAAGGTCTCCCATTTGTTGCATTCATGCAAAGCAGGACAGATCGAAAAACTCAACATGTGAAAGGTGTTTACAGTATCCATAGAACATTCCTCTGTCATACTTCACTGAGGAAGTCGTCTTTCAAAGTCAGCTCACACAAACGACAACTTCTGGGAATTCGATCAATGTTTGGTCATCCCAAAAATGAGTAATCAGGCAGAAATAGCATTCGCAATGACGCGCACTCATTGTTTTGAATCATTGTTCACAGCATCCACCCTGTGTCCCACCAGACCCATCCCGCCATCCCCTCCTCTCCTGCTCTGATTTGGGTTCGCTGCCCTGGCTTGCGCAAACACTAGCAGCATCTGTTACTTCCTGTAATCCACCCAGAGCTGAGCCCGGCAAGCATCTGCTGCAGCACACACCCCAGAGAGGAGCAGCACCAACAGAGACGAGGGAGCGTGTGGAAAGACCGGTGGGAAGACATCTGTAACGTCCTCGGAATGAGCAGAGAGTAAGATGGAAGACTGAGCAGCCGTTAGTAGACGAGACCTGGATGTGACCACAGTGAAGAGAAACGTGAGCACAGAGAAACACAGAACACACAAGCAATCCTTGCCTAACGCACGGCATTAAGATATCGTCTGACCATGTCCGTCCGACATGTTGTCATCTTTCCAGCGTACTCTTGTTGAATACAGAGGGGGATATTCAGATACTGTTCAATTACGGGACCATATTTATGAAGCTTAGTTTCTTTCAAAACACATTCCAGATACACAAGCCTTAGTCAGAGTTGCAAGACAAACTCATGTTTCACACGTTCATATATGCCAATCCTAAGCTTTGACCGACCAAGAAACGTCACAGGACTTGTTCATGTGGAAATGGACCAAATTTAAGATGGTTTCATTGGTACCAACTAGTCCTGAAAATCCTGCTTAGGCTGGGAGGTTAAGATGATCTTTGTGGATTTCGTGGGGATGTATAAATGAGGCTTAAGAGTATGCTCATTAAGCAAAAAGCCTACAACTTTGGTTTACTTAGGAAGACAGCAGAAACAAGAAACAAATCTTCTTAGCCTGGTCGGATAAGCTAATGTGGGGTCAGAGTTCCATCTGACATCAAATTAGCTGTTGATGTGTGATAGAATATATTTTTTTGCGCTACCCCTTGGTACTCCAGACTTAATTAAAACTAGTCATCTCTTCAAGGGCACGATGTTATGTGTTGTTTCATTGAAATTATTTTAGTAATAATAGCTCTTAAATCTTTTTTCTGTGAACACAGCATGATTTCAAGATTGATTCGTTCAACTCAAATGGACACAAATTGACAACAGACTTTATTAATACAATGTACAGCAACAGCCAATTTCCTGTGACAACAGACACTGTTACATTGATAGACAACATGTTCACAAATATAATTGAAAGTAAAATAGAAGGTTGACTACTCACTGATGACATAAGTGATTACCTTCCAGTTCCTTGCTGCCTTCAAGGTGGACCTTAGGAAACAAAACTTGGTTTTGTTGGAACAAGGTTTATGCTAGTACAGGATTATTTATATTATTGGTGATTCCTAAATATATTTTTGAAAACACATCTTGAATTCTTGTAGATCTGTAGCCTTGCAAATGACTAAGATGGAATTAGGAACAACACAGGCCCAGTTCTGATACCAGCTTTTAGATCACTGGCTTAGTATGATCTAGTCCATTGGCAGCCTGGATGGAGCATGGTGCCTGGAACACCTTGCAAAGTTTTGAGTGTTTTTTCTAGGTTGTCTATTTCTTAAAATAGTTTTATTTTAGGTTAAGGTTAGGCTTAGGGTTAGGGTTCCACTGTGTAATAAAAGTAAGTCTGTAAAGGTGACCAAAAGCCCATAATTTTGCAGACTTTAAGATGGTGATAGTGGTGATGGGGAGCGAAATCTACTGTGCTCATTGCCACTGCCCCCTGCGGTCTGTGGGCCTCACGCAAGCTGTTAGAATGTGGCGGTGGCAGCCTTCTAGGCAGCCAGATGATGTCTTGGTGGAGTCCTTGCCATTCCTCCTGAAGCCTGACAGATTAGGTCAAGCTCCAATCAGACCAGATTTGCTTGAGGAAACAGAAGCCAAAAGAGAGAAAAAAAAACACTAGTCCCAGATAAACCAAGTGAACCAGATAACCAGTGGCTTGACATGGTGATTACTGGTATTTTTTTTAATACAGAAGTAAACAGTAAAACAGGGCAGCGCGGTGGCTCAGTGGTTAGCACTGTTGCCTCACAGCAAGAAGGTTCTGGGTCCAACCCCACCTGACCTAAGGGCCTTTCTGTGTGGAGTTTGCATGTTCTCCCTGTGCCGGCGTGGGTTTCCTCCGGGTACTCCGGTTTCCTCCCACAGTCCAAAAACCATGCAAGTTAATTGGTGACTCTAAATTGCCCATAGGGTGTGAGTGTGAGTGGTTGTCTGTCCCTATATGTGTTGGCCCTGTGATAGACTGGCGTCCTGTCCAGGGTGTACCCTGCCTTACGCCCTGTGTTGGCTGGGATAGGCTCCAGCCCCCCCGCGACCCTGTAAAACAGGATAAGCGGTAGAAGATGAGAGGGGGGGACAGAAGTAAACAACCTGGATGTACAATTGTGGTCCAAAAAACACGTCAGCTGTTTTAGTCTTAAAAGGATATTTATTTGGATGTGCCCACAGTTTCTATGTTGAATTGTAAGCATTGATGGAAAAACCACATTACTGAACTATGTGGGAACATATGGTTGGCTAATGGAGGCATCTATGTTTGCTTGTTCAGAATGACGTTAATGGCTAGAGGACCTGGAAGGGGAGGAGGGTATGCAGATGTGTTGCGAGTGTCACCGAGTACCAATCCCTGGCCAGCTTTGTGCAGACAACCTGCTGAACGGGGTGGATGTGCGCCTGTCTAGCCTCACATCATTAATGCAGCGGATCCCAGATCAAAGAACAGCATCTAATCCAGCCCAGTAATCCCAAACACAGGCCAAACTCTTAACCAGCAGCACTCACACTTGCCATAGGACCCAGATGGTTCATGTATCCATGTTGTAGGACAGCGGGGCATAAATAGTCAGAGGGTGGAATTCACGCCCACATGCCACTAAACCATCTGCAGATCGACCAGCACTGACACAGGCACAGGGAGGACGGCAGGGGCCGAGCGCGAAGGGAGATTATGTGGCACGTTCTCAAGATGGCACAATTTTCCACAGCTTCAATCTCAAACCAGTGTGACACGATGCTTTCATAGCATCCCAGGAGAGGTTGGAGTGATTCAAGAAGTGGTGCTTTTGTCCTTGAGGTTTTCTTTTTTCAAAGTATTTTGATCAAATGGAACCCTTATGTAAAAGGCTCAAAATGTGCCTTCAAAGGAAAGCAACCCTGGGTCACTCAAGATGAGTGGACCTTCTTTTTCAGAGAAACCATCCAGCAGCAGGCAAAATAACACTAATTGATGCTCAGAAACACGTGCGGTTAGAAATTACTCTCGAGTTGGGTGTCTGACTCTATGAACTGCACTGCTGCCAAAGATTCAAAAAAGCCTTTTTTTATGTCCTCTCGATGGCATTCACTAGATAGATGCTTATTTACTGTGCTACAGTGAGATAAATAGCTGTTATAAAGTGGCAAGCATGTTTATGGGTCTCAGATGGTTGTTGTAAACATTTTATAGTCCCTCATTCGGAGAAACTCTAGTATAAATATGGATGGATGGATAGGGAGGGTATAAAGAGAGTGTCAGAGAGAAATAGATTGTTGTAATGTAAACTCAAGTTACATTCCATATCATCACACCGTAATGTATTTGCTGTTACCATGTACACAGATAACCTTGGTTGTATGGGCACTGTATGGCCTAAAAGTGTTCGCTGCAGAATCCCTATCCCCTAAACAGATGTACAGGCTAGAGAATTGTATTTCAACATGTTCTGTTCACCCTAATAGTGCTTTGAGTGCCTTTGTGTCTCATTAAAGAAAAAGTAATAGCCAAATTAATATCTCAAATTAATGAATGGCAAGAATTTTAACCATGATGGATTTAACCTATTTATGAACAAAGAGAACACATATATAAACATAGACTGTCAACCACACAAACATGGAATTAACCAGCCTATGTTGCCCAACCAAGCCCCATCTCGGCCCAATCTTCCAGCTTAATCAGGGAATGGAGGGGATAAGTGGAATCCCCTCCCTCTTCATCCGAGAAAGCTCAGTGATTGGAGCAGTGTCCATTTTCTCAGGGGTTCTCTGGAGAACCATCTGTGTGCATCTCCTTAGTTAGAAGACAAGATGATTACAGCTGGTGTGCAGGGACATCAGGCATAAAGGCATCAGCCTCACTCAGGAATAACCTTAATTTGAAATTGATAATTCAGGGAAGAAGAAGAGGAAGAAGAAGAAGAGAGACAAGGTCCAATGAGTGCTGTGAAAAAGTAGAATGAGGTGGAGGGAGGCGGGGGTAGCTTATGATCTGGAGACAGCTAAATCAGGAGGAAAAGCTGTCCAACACAGTTCCCCAGCCTCTCCCTGTGTAGATTCATGCTGGTATACAGAATCCAAAGGGGAGTCCCATGCAGCCATCTCTATCAATCACCCAGTGCAGCACTCTTAACAGAGTTGACTGCTCCACCTATCTGTCTGTCATTGCCTGTGGGCAAACAGACCAGAGTCCCTCTGCCAGCCCAGACAACACCAACCACATCCTATCTTCACACAACGAGTTACTGGTGCCAGCCCGCCACCTAACACCTGCACCTAGCAGGCCATTTCTGGCACTCACTTTTAAGTCCCAGTCCTGCAAGTTCCTCAGCCTCTGCCAGAAAATGGTTGGGTAATGTTTAAAGAGACAGTAGGCCCCATCTCTATGGCTCGGTAACTGCTTAAATATGCATCCACATAGCTGACAAAATTCAAATTCAAATGCATTACTGTAAGTAAATTGGGAATGTAATCCTGAGATTACATCCATTTCCAACTCACATCAAAATTCAAAGGAAAATTCCGAGTCAAAAAGGGAAACAGAGCTTACTAAAATTCATTATGATAAGTCTCATAATATCTCTTCTGGAGAACTATTTTCATTTATGGTTTTCAAGTTTTCATAAGTAAGTGGAAATTGAAATGCATTCTGAAGATAACTTTGACATTATTTATTGCATTTGAATCTGAATTTTGACAGATATATGCCTCCATGGTTAGAAAGATAACCTCATTTTTCACCCACTAACTGTTAGTATAACATTGGTCAAAAAACAAACATAGAGGCAGAGAGGCTGAATTTCTGGTGTGCTGTACATGGACACAGCTTCTCAGAAACGCTGCAACATTGACGTGATTTCAGAAATGCCCTTACATCAATATGTATGGCAAAAGCCACAACATTGATTTACTGTAGCGAAGATACAGTAGCGTTCTTTTCACATATCATATTGATCGTTAAATATGTTAGTTTAGCTAACATTAATGAAGCTTTTCTATGATTCTGCCAGGCATTCTATCAATCAGATGTAACTGCCTTATGGACAGACGGATCAGTAGCCTGATCAGCATCTGGTAATTTCTGTTAGATCCCATTTAAACACACTGTAATACTAATATGCTGTCTTTAATCAACTGGTAAGTTCTGTTAGACAAATCCCATTCAAACACACTGTCATACTATAGGCTGTCTTTAATCATCTTGTAAGTATGAGGTGCTGATTAGGCCAAAATTGTTTTTGTGTGTGTGTGTGTGTGTGTGTGTGTTAGGGCGCTTAATAGTAAATGTGCATGAGGGTTTCACTTGTCTATGTAAGAGGGTTCACTAGGTAATGTAAGAGTGTTTAATGTGTGTATGAATGCTTTCAATAGTGAAGGTGAGGCTGTTTTGTGAATGTAAGTACATTCAGTAGTGAATGTGAGTGCACTTTTGTGAGTGTATGTGTTTGAGTTGTGAGTGTGAGAGTGTTCAGTAGTGAATGTAAAAGGCAAGTTTGAATTTTGGCCTAATTGGCACCTCATAGTCAAGTTCTGTTAGATCAATCACATTTAAACACATTGTAATAGTATAGGCTGCCTTTAATCTAATCTGTGTTCACTTTGGTCACTATTGTTTTGTGATTCCTTTCCGATAATACAGTGTTTCTGAAAATGTAGTGCCTATGTTGAAATATTGTTGGCGTGTTCTAAAATGCTTCAGATATGTCCTTCTTCCACAGTCGACAAAATATATTTGGTACAGGAAATAAAAACACAATTGAATATATAAAATGTACATCAATTTGACAGTGTAATAATAGAATCCTCCACTTCCAATCATTCTTAACTGTTGTAGACATTAACTAGTATGAGTGTAATGGAATGCTTATGGAATTGAATACGCAATTTCAATTGTACAGAGTTGACTTTGACCACTCATTCTTATTGGCGAAGATGTGTCTAGACTCGTCAATATCCATTACATTCGCACCAGTTGTTCATCCATTTTACTATAAAAATGTAGCACATGGTATATGCCCACAATAACGAATAGTATTGAAGAGAAGAAATTCAGATAATAGCTAAACATTTCACTGTAATCACTTCTTTTGTAATAAATGTTGACTGGCCATTTTCTCTTTTGTGCATGGTTGAAAGGGAGCCATTCGAGCAGCAATTCCTTTGACTACCCCACACTCATTCCCCAATCACTTTTTCAAAAGCAATTTCACTCCGAGTGCTGACGTAAGTTGTCAGTAAGTGCAATCAACAATTAAGAAACAAGCAGAAAACAAATCTAAAATACCTAAGACAAATAACATCTTCACCAGCTCAGGAAGTTGAACCAAACGTGTTCCCTGCTCCTGGGTGCCAGTAGTGTGTATCCTGTCAAAGCTGCAGCAGTTTCTCAGCTCTGCAGGGGTTACTCCCCTCATCCGTCAGCTGCATGCCCATGCATTACCTTATCGACATTATCAATAAAGGTAAAGTATCGCCCAGGCAACAGGCAACACTGCAGAGGGTTTAGGGTTGGCCAACAGCCAATCGGCTGCACTGCAGTATTTCATAATTAGTACACCAGTAACTCGAGGAGTCTTGTGTGGAGACGAGTCAGACAGATGGGTTATGTTCTCAAAACACTGCGAACACTGCACAGTCACATTGGAAGTATCTCTATCTGCACCAACTGCACCCTCAAATCTGATATTCCGCCAAAATATTCACTAATACTAACAGCAGATATAGGTTAAATTTTACAATTTTCCAGCAATTAGTTTTGAACCTTCATTTATATAGCTAAACAAAGATTTCCAGTTTACCCCTGATAAACGATAGCACAAATGAACCAATAACAACAACAAAATCTAAAAACATAAAGAGGACAAATAGTAGCTACACTCCGAGCATCCGTTCAAAAGATAATTGCAAACCACTGAGTACAGTTTTCCTAATTTCAATAGTAAAAGAAATTGAAAGATCATTTTTGCTGTTCATGTGAGACATTCTGAGTACTGTACCAGCACCCATGTACATATTAAAGTGACTGCATTGCAGAACGCACAAATAACAACGAGACATTGTTATTGACAATAATGGCAAAGCAGCAGTTCATATTGTTTTGACTGCTCATGGGAAGAGGAAAGAAAAGACGTGGTTGATTCAATGCTGGAAATTTGGTGGAAAATGTGTCACCAGAAAATTGGATATTCCAGAAAAGGTGAGTAATAGAAATAAAGAAACTGACATGAATAGTCAGACAATAAGCATGAGCAAGAGTATTTGTACATTTCAGTGAAGGTGAAGCCATGGCTTCAGACAGTAAGCCTGTTTCCATATTAAAAAACCTTTTTCTCTAGTACATGATTCTAAGAGCTGATACAACGTCGTCAGAAACTGAGTGAAGCATGAAAAAAGAAACCCCACAAATGTTGACGTCATGTTGACGTGGAAAAATCCTTTTCTATTTGTAAGCTCTCTGATTTCATTAATATGCTAGTCAAGACTGGTTTTCATATCACACAAGCTAACTCTTTTACCATCTTTTTAACGTTACCACTTAACAGACTTATGATTAGACCATGTCTTTGAATCGTACATAACGTTCCCTCTTCTAAACGGTGCCCTGGGATATATACATTTAAACAAAATATAGCACAGTTAATATCATAAACATATTTAAACTAGATATAGCACAGTTAACATGATACATATTATATGATATGATACATAACATTAACTTTTTGGGGGGTTGGGGTGGCGGGTGCAGGTTATTACAGTCTTTTTCTCTTTGCTTAGTTCTTCTGGGATGGACGGTGGTAATAATCCTCATCAAGCTCACTAGACTACCCCTACTTAATTAGACATCCTTAAAAAGCCACTGTCTCTTAATTGTTCTTAAGTGAAAGCTAAAAAGACAGTCTCCCACTACGATAAAAACATGCAGAACTCAAAAATCCCAAATCCTTCATTTATAGAATTCTTCAAGAAGTAGTTACCTATTGAGGTTTAGTAGATGGCTAGCTACAGTGGTTAGCTATCAATTGGGCTATTGCACAAGCAGCCTATTGTATGTATCAGTATAAATTATAGCATCTAAGTACACATTTGGGACAAATACAGTTACACAAAACTCGGTTTCACCCTTGAAACTTGCACTAACTAGGAGGCAGATAAAAGTTTGGATTTAGCTCTGGTGCGGAAAGCACTGAGTTCAGCTTGTTGCTCCTGCACTTGTGGGCTGGGATGGAGCTGCTGTATTAAAGGCTTGTTTTCTAGGGCTCAAAGAGTAGGAGGGTCCGTTTCTCTACCGGCGTGGCTGGGCTAATTAGGGTTGGAGTGGAGTCAGTCTCCTGTTTACTTTGGGGCATGCATGAGGGTAGTAGACAGGCTCATTTGTTCCGGCTCCGGGAGTCAGAGGGTCTCTTCCTATACCAGCTTGACTGGGATTAATATAGTTTGAGTGTAGTGAGTCTCTGTTTCCCTCTTTTTTTTCTCAGGTTCTCTCATATCCTTTGGCATGTCACTGTAACATTCTTGTTTTTATCGGTTTTCACTTCCCAGATAAAAAAAATAAACAAGGTATAGCATAGTCATTACCCAATTAGCATGAACATTTTGCATGGGGTGTATTCCTCTCTTTGTGTCAATTGTGGACGCATGGGGGACGGCGGTAATAATCTCGACAGACTAGCTAGACTAACCCCTCTAACATACTCTTCTGCAATGACAACTGACAGAGCCCTTGTCTGTCTCTGAAGTGTGTTTTTAACCAGTAGTAGGACAGTCAGTGTCCCACTAAGATAACCAGACACAGGTCTCCAGTGATGATCCAAAGTGTTCATCATATGTCTTCAGAAAACGTAGGATCTATTTGCATACATTTGGACCCCCTTTGGGAGTTTGGTCCACCATCTTTTGTTGGATCATCCTTCTTTCCATTCTAAGCACGCTGTGGCCAGAGGAGGCTGGATGGGGTCTCGCAGACAGATCTAGATTGAAGTAGAAACTTTCTATATAGCATTGAAAGGAGAAGGGGACACCTTCCAGGTGAACTAAAGCGCTCATTAAAGTGAAATGCACTGCAAGATTCTCAATGGTTACTGATATCCTAATATGACTCTGCAGTTGACGGAAAACAGACACATTAGTTTACTATTGAATAGAAGCCATATGGGAGCCAAATAGATATCGATATTTGAAAAATAATAGAATAGCTTCTCAAACTAGCTGCTTAATATACACTGGCAAAGCGGGTCCGCATTCATGCAACAATCAACCTTAAATGTTTTGGAGACAATCGACTCTTTTCTGTACAGTGGAAAAGATGATAGGACACAACTTACAGCATAATATCTGTTTAGGGACCAGCTGACACATACATCGTGTCTTTATCTTAGTTATGGTCATACTTATCCCGTTTTTTCGTCTCCCTCAGTGCTGTGAAGACAGTAACCAACCATGGAAATGAATAAATTAGGCACTTCCATCAATTCTGAGGAACCCTGCAATAAATTGATTTAATGGCATTGTCACATCTGTGATACATTGCCTACAAGGTTCCGCTTATAACATCAATGAAATTGGTCGGAGGAAATGGATATTGAATTTATGACTGAATAACAAGGGACCTCTTTTCATATTGGCTCATGTGATCTATTGCTGGCTCATTTTCTGTTTTGCTACAATAGGATGCACCAAACCAAATAAAGCATGAAGACAACATCAATGTTATGACTGGAAAATGAATGCAGTGTGAGACCAACAACTGGCCTCTCAACACATGCTATTTATGGATAACTGGATAACATTACTGACTAAATGTACTCTGGGCAGAGCTATCTACAGGACAGGCATACTGACCGAGAGCTCTTCAATGTTTGTTACATTCTGCATACTTGATGCAAATAATTGCTATATGCCATTACATCCAATTACCATTTCAATCCAAAACCTATTATAGAGGGACAGTATTTCCGATAATATATTTCATATTCTATTGGGACTTTTACTATCCGGTGGTCTGAAAGTCCACCATTCCCGTCGGGTTCAGTTTTACAGTGAAACTAATCTTTTATGAATTATTATTGGAAAAATTATTCAAGCAGCAGAAATGTCCTACTTGTTCACATATGATATGACATAAAATGATTTGATTATATAATGCATATATCTTTGATGGAATAAATTAATACATGCATGGTATGCAAATGCCCCAGACTGAGAACCCGAATACCAAGCTGGTTATTAAGAAGGTTGGGATACTATACAAAATAAATTATAGTATAGAAATTCAGTTCAGGAAATAGGGATGGCATTATAATTTTTATTGTGACAACAAGAGAGGATGTAGGTAGAGACGTGGGCGTGAAAAGTAAAACAACAATGTATCGTGTGTGAATGGAGAGCTGGACAGGACAGGGAACAGGCTGAGGAGGGGATTGAAAGATATCTCTATCTCCAGACGTATGCACAGGAGGGTCTGGAACATGAAGGTATAAGGTTGTGAGTGTTAGACAACCTAAGAAGGAGGAACACACACACACACACACATACTCTCATAGTGATTATCTCTCTCTTTCTCTCTCTCTCTCTCTTTCTCTCTCAATCTCTTTCTCACACACACACACACACACACACACACACACACATACATTCTGCTGTGTCCCATATGAATGTTATTGGCTACACAGTTTGCACAGGCTTTGGAGAACAAAGACACTTGAAAGCCTGTTTGAGAGATGAGAGCGAAAGACAGCTTGAAAAAGGTTGTAGGAGAGAAAACTACAAAGGCCCTGGTAGGTTGGAGACAGGGAAGGAAAAAAGGTTGAGGAGTGGCTTGCTCACACATTTCACATAGCAAGGTCTGTACAAATCACATACAGTGTAACCAAATACTGACGTTGGAAAAGTATGTGAATATCCCCATAGCACATTTTAAATTTAGCGGTGATTATTTCAGCATTATTTCAGGTGGAACATTTCTCAAATTGAAGCTTAGCTTAACATAAAGACACACACCTAGCTTCAATTCAATTCATTTTACATTATGGAGATTAACTGAATTAATTTGAGATTATACAGTGCAATACTTACATTGTCCTTCTCTGAGTGTTGGTGTCAGGGGTTATTCCTCTGATTGACAACTGATGGGAATTTTTTTTTAAATCACCTGAAAAAGTGCCTTCCTCTAAAAATCCATCATTAACATCCATTTATCCAACCATCTATTCCTCCTACTGTCATTAAAAGATAGTCCACTCTTCGGTACAGAGAAACATTCAGATTGCAAATCTGTGTTGCAGAACTACGTCAATAGATTATGTAGATTCTAATTTTGAAAAATGCCTTTTGAAAATGGATCATTCTATGAATGAATTGAATGAAGTGAATTTCAAGGAATGCATAATCACTCAGGGGAAATTATTGAGTCTATATATGGCTTAATCATTAGCCACCTAACCTTTCCAGTCACTGAAGCCATTATCAAATGGTATGTATGTGTGGTTTATTTCTATTTATATACTTGTTAATAGCTTCCATCTGCTTTGTTCATCTTTCTTATTGAAACAGCCCCCTTAAATTTTAACAATTTTCCCACAATCTAATGGTCAGAAATACTTTATTAACGTTACATTCCGATTTAAAAATCTTCACTCACAAATCATCAAACAATCCCAGACTGTTGCTCTTCCACTGTCCAGGAGAGAACAGTTAAGTCTGAGGGGAGTGCAGTTAAAAGAGGGCTCTGAACATGCTAGTAGGTTCTCAGACAAACTAGGCCACTGCTGTCCTGCCCCAATATGTTGGCCAGCCTATGAGATGTGCCATTGCTGTTGCTCCTCTTGGCACTACTCTCTTTTCATTTGCCAATGACTGAAGATAATGCTTTTATGGAGGTTGAGTTCACCTTATTTAAAACATTCTTACACCATTATGTTGAAAATAAGTAACTTTCCATTTAAACAGATGTAAAAAAAAAAACATGTATCAATACATTAAATCACAATAACATCACAATATTCACAGGTGACATTTTTGGTTTTATAGGTATTAAGATATGGCAAGACAACACTGTACATTATAAGAATGTCTATTACTGATACTGCATTCAATCAACCCAGAGTAGAAAGTAAATACAACAGTACAAAGACAACCTACCACTTTACCTAAGTGTTTTCGTGAGATGAAAAGAGAATGCACTTAAGGAAACTGCATGAGTACGGTGTGCTATCTGTACTGCTGTATGATTCACTACGAGGCTATACTGTGGATATTAGCTTTGACCCTTTTGTGGTCCCAGAATAAAACAAAATCCCCAAACTAATGAACAGACATTAAACCATAGCTCTCTACAAGGTACCATCCACAGTAAGGAAATGCCAGCTTCTGATAATGATAGTAATTTATATGCCCTACATACACTGACAAACTGAGAGGAATTAAGCCTCAGAACAACAAAAGATCAGGCCTCTTTACAGATTCCAGAACCAAGGTCACAATGTAAAGCAAATTGCATCTGATCAGACTGTGATAAACCATGTCCTGGATCTCTCAAAAGCGAGGAACCTCAGTGACGCTGTGGACACAAGCCTCCCAGGTGGCTTCTTATCATGTCTGCTCAAGGAAAGCATCACAAAGCCGTGTGTCCCTTAATACTGGCCCTCGTCAGGCTGTCTGACTCCTAGGAAACCACAGCATGACGCCAGCGGCGACAAAAGAAGAAAAACACGGTTTGGAAAAATGAATTACAAAGTGAGATGGAACAATCTCAGGCCGCCTTCCAGCTCCTAAATGGATGGTATCTCCTAGATGGAAACAAACAGGAGTTTGGAAGAAACAGCCTGTGTTCAAGTCTTTCATCTTACATCAAATTTTACACCATTGTTGCCTAAGTAATCGCAACCAGGTTCCTCCTATTAGATGGGTTGTGAAAACGAATTCAACATTGAAAACAGAATGTTAGCCTTAATTCAGCATTATTGATTAAATACAGACCACATGGATTTGAATAATGATACATGTAAAGTGCTGTTACACTGCAACATTCTTTCTTTCTTGTCTCACTCTTCACTTCAATGTGTAAAAGAATACAATACACATACAACAAACAATAATTGATTGGATTGTAGCTTTATGCAGAACATGTTCAGGGATGAAGACTTTGAATTATTGTTGGAGAGGAAAAAAATATTGATTGTTCACCAGTAAATCTAGGCTGTTCCTAATGTTTGTTGTAGACTGGATAGTGTTCCTTGTCAGTGCATAGACTACTGAGTGGCTGGCAGACATAGCCAAAGTTCTGAGGGCCATGGCCCACTTTGCAAAGGAGCGACGAGGCAAAGAATCTAACCCAATAACGTCTTCAATTTAGTCGAAGTCTCCTAATTACTGCTTCCCTTAGCACTTTCTAGCCGGCACTTTATGATGACAAAGCAGAAAAGACAAATGACTGCCTGTACGGCATTGACCCCTGTTGTTTACATCCGTCTTTTTACTATTCAGAGCAATTAATCTATGGAGCATCAGAGAATAGTGAATAAAGTTATGTTTGCTGAAATCGAATGGAACATGAGGAGTAGTGCAAATGAAAAGGAGGAAAAGGGAGAAGGAAGGAAAATGAAGTGTTATTGACTACTGATATTGCGGTAAAGAGATAAAGAGCGATAGAGAAATGAAAAGAGAGAGACGGGCACATCCTTTGGGAGAGTAGTGCCAGGTACATACTGCTGACACAGGCTTTCCAGCATCCATTCACAGAGGCAGCACCTGAGAGAGGTACGCACTGGCAGAGCAGCACAGCTTTCAGATTTGGATGAGTGATTTCTGCATATGTATTGCAATGTACTGCACTGCAATGCAAAATATTTATATTCTCTGGTTCAAATTCCTCAATTCCTCAAAAGAGGAGCCACAAACAGGTCTCTTAATATTTCACCATAAATAACTTAAAAAAGTTGTTTTAGAGAGTGAATAACTACAAACAATTGTTTTGTTATATCGTTTGGCATAAAAGGATAATACTAAAGTATATCGCAAAGATTGTTTTGACATCCGTCTTTTGACTTAGCTATCAACAGAGTTCGTTGGCAAAGAACCACTTGGCTTAAAACCACCCTTTTATTTGGCACATATAAGATAATAAAAACCTCAGCATATTTGAAGGTTACTTTCCCATGGGTCAATGACCCAGTGACGGTTGGTATGCAGACATCTGCAATGTCATTGCAAAAAAAATTGGAAAAGGCATGAAACCTAGGGGACAAAGGTCTGCATTGTTATGGTTTTACACTGTACTGGGAAGTGCCTTTATATTGTAAAGATTTCCCCATAAAGTTGCAATGGCCCTCTCAGTGGGTGGTTAAGGTACAAATAGTAACCCTGTCCTCCATATACAGATACACAGATATCTGATAAAGGTACAATTTGTTGCTTGCTCATTTATACAGAAATAACAACAAAACAAGTAAACAGATGATTTAACATGGAACAGGCAATGAAACAATACTAACTACATAACCAAGCTTTTCACCAATATAGTTCTTGGAAGAAGGCCCTTTGAAATTAGAATTTCACATAACTTGCATAAATAGGCATAGCAGGCGAACATATAATATCTGTCTGGCAGTCCCTTTTATTGTCTTATTGCATTAAGAATAGTTGGAGGTCAGATAACATTTACTCACTCAAAAACCGTTGTGATATATTCCCTCTAATAGACACGAATGGACACCATTCCCCTCTACTTAGAAAGCAAACCTTGTACGTTTACCAATGTGGGATTTAAAATCCATCATTTAAAATGGTTGTATATTTCCAATTAAATATAGGACATGTGACATCAAGGAACCAAATCACTGAAGTTTCTAACCTGATGACTATGATTATGTATGTGATATTAGTGTTGGAACAGTATGCAGCGTTTAATACATTCGCATTTGAGGATATAAGACAGAGGCAGCTAAGTTTGGGCTAGATATTCTAATATCGCTAATATACGTTTAGAAGCACCAAGGCACACAGATGCCAAGAAATCTAGCCTAGGTCTCTAATGAGCTATCAGCTTTTGTATCCCTACTTGATCACACTTTAAATGTGTTGGATTTCCAGACTCAGAGATAAGAGCATTTTTTAATTGTGAGACCAAAAATCACGGGCCGTTTCCCTGTAATCTTACAAGATTGCCTGAGAACCACTTTGATTCCTAATGGGAGTTTAATTCTCTGTGTTTTAATTGCAACCCGTGTTTTGTTTCATAATTTTTTTCAAGCCTGATCTAAATTAAAATGAAAAAAGACCAAAACATGATCAAACTGAATGGACTGCTTCTTTTTTGCTTTAATTATCTTAAAACAGTTCAGAGGTTGTACTGGCCACGGTTCTATACCGTATACTCTTTCTGAATTTATCAATATTCAAACCTCTAACTTAACACTGCCCTTTTTTCACCTCTACTACATGACAGTTAACAATTCCAAGAACAAAACTGACCTGAACATTGTTCATTATTTGTACCACAGTCTGCTGTCAGCATCCATTAAATCTAGCTTAAGTAGTAAACCAGATCAAAGAAGTAAATGGAAAGGCTGACCATCTTAGGCTATAATAAGTTACTAAGCCATTGAAAATAATGTATAATAAACCTACAGTATTCTATTCTATTCACCTATTGAGGTGAGTGCCTGGGGATGTATGGACAATATGTTGTGTGCATTTTACAAAAAAATGAGCTTTCAAGGTGGTTGATTAGTAGAATTGAGTGCTCTATAAAGCTTCTAAAAGTATGGGGATACGACAAAGCTGTTACTGTGTTGTAAACCTGGGATGGGGGGGGGCATTCTGATGCCCCAACAGCCTTCAAATCTGAAAACTGGCCATAGAAAAAGTAAGCCGCAGCTATCCCCACCATTACTTTTAATGGGAATCCGATGTAATTAATCAAATTAACCAACGAAGTATTGAAATAGGTGGAGATTCAAAGAGAGGTGTGTTACTGCTTTAGGTGCCCTCTTATTGGATCAGTCAGTCGCACAAACCAGGGGGAGGGTGTATCTTACAATGAGGAGGGTTTTGCCAAAGAGTGAGTGGCTTCTCTGAGTACAAAACGCATGTCTTCTGATTTGGAAGGCCCTGAAGGAGAGATTAATCGCGCAGGAAACTCCACACCTCCAGTTGAGTTTCAAAGAACAAGATTTTGAGTGTTAGCCATGCGAGACTAACATCCACCAAGTACGGCTAACTTCAAAGCCAAAATACTTATCTATTAAATGAAAACATTCCCCAAACAATCTAATATGTTACATCTGATTAAGTTGTTTTATTGTTTCCAATTTGAATGGAAAATGTGCCATGGCAAGCTTATTATAAAAAAAAAGTGTTTCATGTCAATGTAGCACTTATCTCAACAAAATACCTATCTATCATATATCGTATCTTAGTTGTGTTAGGCAGAATACAAACTAAGTATCTTTGTGAGTATGTAATGCAAATATAATTTTAGCCTTCCTCTGCTTATTTAGATGTCAACTTAGAAAATAAGTAATTGAATGATGTCTCCCTATGTATACTCACTTCTCAAATGCTAGAGTTATAATCAAAGCGATGAGCCTCATTGAATACTTGGTGGTTTGGCACAGGTAATTATCATGTTTCATGATTCCAAGCAAGTCTCCCACAGTATTAAGAAACAGCAGTTGTCACACCATTGTGCGCTAGTTTGCTAGAGTGTTTTTTGAAGTTATTCGTGGAGTTGAAGTCTCAGGGATTAGAGTTCTGTGAATACCTGGACAATGTGACACGTCAGATGGGACAGCAGCCAGAGTTCCAGACACCTCTCATGTTATGTTTGTCACGGCAAGCATAATGACCCTTCAGGAAGGTAGGGAGTCTGGAACAGGGTGCAGTGCCTTTCTTAAAGTGCCTTTAAAAGCTTAGTGACTGAGCTTGTCTTACCCCTGGTTTAAAACTGAAGACTTCCTGGTCTCTGTAGCCCACAAACAGAGAGATCCTTCCCTGACCCACTCAGTAAAGGAACAGATTGACCAGAACCCTCACTTCCAGTGTCCTGACATGTCTGCTATGATGAAGCTAAGCCAACAAGACTGGTCTTCTTACACCGGCTCATCATACCAACGTCTATTATAATGATTACCCAGCTACTTTTTAAACTCCGTATAGCCTGTATGTATATGGTCACAATACAACAATCATTAAACATTGATTCAGGCAGTGATGAACACAGTATTAAGTAGTGAGAGATTACCACGTTTTACAAAATGTCTCCCTGTGTTTGTGTTGTTCCCCCTTCCCTGTTGTCTCTTGTGGTTCCCTGTCTGTCTCCCTGTGTTCTTGTGTGTCTGTGGGCGTGGCTACCTCCTCCTGCTTCAACCTGCTTCAAACACGCTCTCCACCAAGTCCTCTACCTACCGGCTCTCTGCTCTGCTTCTCGCCGAGCTCCAGCCTGCCTGCCCAAACTCCACCGCTCTATCAAGCTCCACGCCTGCATGCTCAGCCTCTGGTTCACTCATTCCCTGCAGCTCTACTCTGCCGTGCCTGCCTTCAGTCTCCTGTGCTCCCCTCTCTCTCCAACCCGCCGCCTAACCCTCATTTCACATTTAAAGATCTGCAATAAACCTGTTAACCTTTCCCCTGTGTGCTGCGTCCGTGTCCACTCGTTGCTGCAAACATAACAGAATGATCTGGCCACAATGGACCCAACAGACGCTGATCCCCTCCAAAGAGCCATATTCAGCCACCGAACCCTCCTTGGAGAATATCACCAGCTTCTTCAGGGCCTTATGGAGACTCAACAGTCGATGGGCAGCCAGGTGACACAAATTGGCAGACTTGTTGAGACAAATGCTAACCGGCTAACCCCCTCTCCAGGTCCAGTTCCAGCTCCCCCACCCCCACCTTCTCCTGAACCTCGTCCCAGGGAATCTCATGTGCCTCCGCCAGAACCATATGCCAGTGATTTGGGAAGATGCAGAGGCTTCCTGCTCCAGTGTTCCCTTGTCTTTGACCGGCAGCCACTCACCTATGCTTTGGATTGTTCTAAGGTATCTTATGTTGTGGGATTATTGAGGGGAAGAGCTCTGGACTGGGCAGAGGCAGCATTAAGCCGGGATAGAGCTAACTCTACCATATCCTGAGTTTGTGGAAGCATTAAAGAAGGTTTTTGATCATCCTGTTCGTTCTGGTGATGCTGCTAAAAGGCTGCTTAATCTCCGTCAGGGTCAGCAGAGTGTTGCGGATTATTCTGTGGAGGTCAAGATTCTGGCTGTAGAGTCTGGTTGGTGGGACGAGTCCCTTCGAGGAGTATTTTTGCATGGACTTAATGAAAATATGAAGGATGAACTAGCTCCACGTGATACTGATTCACTCGGCTCTCTCATTTCTCTGTCTATAAAGTTAGACAACCGCCTGCGGGAGAGACGACATGAAAGATTACAAACCCCGCTTCTCCTCCAGCTGTCGCTCTTCACCTCCAACTCCTGCAAGAGTAATCCCCAGCCTTCAACCAGCTCCCGGCTCGTTTTCCAGCTCTGTGGCTCAGAGAGAGGAACCTATGCAACTAGCCCGAGCCCATCTCTCTCCCACCGAGTGTCTAAGAAGAATGAGCGCGGGTGAGTGTATCTACTGTGGCCGGTTGGGCCATTCCCTGGCTTCCTGTCCTGTCCGGCCAAAAGACAACGCTCGTCAGTAGCTGTGGGGGTACTGGTGAGCAAACCAAACATACCAGCTAACAGCCCGCCTAGAATGCAGATCCAAGCCAACCTTTGTCATAAACAGTTGTCCCTCCCGTTGTTAGCTTCGGTGGATTCCGGTGCTGAGCAGAATTTCCTTGACTCTAGTCTTGTTTCCCTGTCGTAGATCTAGACTGTCCCATAAAGGTTAACGCTCTTGATGGTAAACTCTTGACTATACTCACACACCAGACTGTACCCCTGCTTCTCGTTCTTTCGGGCAACCATCGTGAATGCATTCAGTTTTTCAACCCCCCCCTAACCCCTCTGGTTCTAGGACACCCTTGGTTGGAACGGCACAATCCCCACTTTGACTGGTCAGTGTGCAAAATACAGTGGGGCCAAAAAGTATTTAGTCAGCCACTGATTGCGCAAGTTCTCCTACTTAGAAAGATGAGAGAGGTCTGTAATTTTCATCATAGGTAAATCCAGGAAATCACATTTTAGGATTTTTAAAGAATTTGTTTGTAAATTATGGTGGAAAATAAGTATTTGGTCACCCACAAACAAGCAAGATTTCTGGCTCTCACAAACCTGTAACTTCTTCTTTAAGAAGCTCTTCTGTCCTCCACTCGTTACCTGTATTAATGGAACCTGTTTGACCTCGTCATCTGTATAAAAGACACCTGTCCACAGCCTCAAACAGTCAGACCCCAAACTCAACCATGGCCAAGACCAAAGAGCTGTCGAAGGACACCAGGAAGAAAATTGTAGACCTGCACCAGGCTGGGATAAGTGAATCTGCAATAGGCAAGCAGGTTGGTGTGAATAGATCAACTGTGGGAGCAATTGTAAGAAAATGGAAGACATACAAGACCATTGATAATCTCCCTCGATATGGGGCCCCACGCAAGATCTCATCCCGTGGGGTCAAAATGATCATGAGAACGGTGAGCAAAAATCCCAGAACCACACGGAGGGACCTGATGAATGACCTGCAGAGAGCTGGGGCCAAAGTAACAAAGGCTACCATCAGTAACACACCACGCCGAGAGGAACTCAAATCCTTCAGTGCCAGGCGTGTCCCCCTGCTTAAGCCAGTACATGTCCAGGCCCGTCTGAAGTTTGCCAGAGAGCATATGGATGATCCAGAAGAGGATTGGGAGAATATCATGTGGTCAGATGAAACCAAAATAGAACTTTTTGGTCAAAACTCAACTCGTCGTGTTTGGAGGAAGAAGAATGCTGAGTTGCATCCCAAGAACACCATACCTACTGTGAAGCATGGGGGTGGAAACATCATGCTTTGGGGCTGTTTTACTGCAAAGGGGACAGGACGACTGATCCGTGTTAAGGGAAGAATGAACGGGGCCATGTATCGGGAGATTTTAAGCCAAAACCTCCTTCCATCAGTGAGAGCATTGAAGATGGAACGTGGCTGGGTCTTCCAGCATTACAATGATCCCAAACACACCGCTCGGGCAACGAAGGAGTGGCTCCGTAAAAAGCATTTCAAGGTCCTGGAGTGGCCTAGCCAGTCTCCAGACCTCAACCCCATAGAAAATTTGTGGAGGGAGTTGAAAGTCCGTGTTGCCCAGCGACAGCCCCAAAACATCAGTGCTCTAGAGGAGATCTGCATGGAGGAATGGGCCAAAATACCAGCTACAGTGTGTGCAAACCTGGTGAAGACTTACAGGAAACGTTTGACCTCTGTCATTGACAACAAAGGTTATGTTACAAAGTATTGAGTTGAACGTTTGTTATTGACCAAATACTTATTTTCCACCATCATTTACAAATCAATTCTTTAAAAATCCTACAATGTGATTTCCTGGATTTTTTTCTCATTTTTGTCTCTCATAGTTAAAGTGTACCCATGATGAAAATTACAGACCTCTCTCATCTTTCTAAGTAGGAGAACTTGTACAATCAGTGGCTGACTAAATACTTTTTTGCCCCACTGTAATTAGTTGGAGTTTATTTTGTCACTCAACCTGTTTGCAGTCTGCTCTTCCTCCAATGGAGGTCTCTGTCGTCACTCCCTCTCCTGAACCTTTGACTTGTCTTCAGTTCCCGACTACCATGATTTGGGAGAGGTTTTCTGTAAGGAGTGAGCTCTCTCTGCCTCCTCATCTTCCCTACGGCTGTGCTATTGAGCTCCGGCCTGGTTCCACCCTACCTTCCAGTCGTCTTTACAACTTGTCCCGTTCTGAGCGTGAGGCAACGGAGAGATACATTACGGACTCACTGCAGGTCTTATTAGACCCTCTTCTTCCCCCATCGGAGCTGGTTTCTTCTTTGTGGCGAAGAAGAATAAATCCCTACGCCCCTGCATTGATTATCGTGGTCTCAATAACATAACAATCAAAAAGAAATATCCTTTGCCCCTTATCAGCTCAGCTTTTGAACCTGTGCATGGAGCCACAGTCTTTAGCAAACTGGACCTGCGAAATGCTTACCACCTGGTCCGGATCCGAGAGGGCGACGAGTGGAAGACGCCCTCAGGGCCACTTTGAGTACCTGGTGATGCCTTTGGGCCTCACCAACGCCCCCGCAGTCTTCCAAGGTCTCGTAAATGATGTGCTTAGAGACTTCCTGAACCGCTTTGTCTTCGTCTATATCGACGATATCCTGATCTTCTGCCGAGATCTCTCTGAGCGCCAGCTTCATGTCCGGCAAGTCCTCCAGAGACTCCTAGAGAACAAGATGTTTGTAAAGGCGGAAAAATGTGAGTTTCATGTGAGCTCTGGGGGATTTTTGGGTTACATCATCGAGAGTGGGCAGGTAAAGACAGATCCAGAGAAGAGCCGTGCAGTGGCAGAACTGCCCACTCCCTCTTCTCGGAAACAGCTGCAGCGGTTCCTTGGTTTTGCCAATTTCCTCCGCCAGTTCATAAGGGATTACAGCCGGATCTCAGCCCCACTCAACAGACTGGCCTCCCCCACCATTTCCTTCTCCTGGACCCCTGAAGTTGGACAAGCATTTTGTTGCCTGAAGAGACGCTTTAGCTCCCATCCTCATTCAGCTTGATCGCTTCCGGCAGTTCGTTGAGGAGGTTGATGTTTCTGACGTAGGAGTAGGGGCCGTCCTCTCTCCATGCTCCAGTCCAGACTCAAAGCTTCACCCCTGTGCTTTCTTCTCTCGTCGCCTCTCCCCTGCTGAATATAACTATATGACGTGGGCAACAGGGAGCTACTAGTGTTGCATACTCACTAGCAGTTAAGCTCGCCCAGGAAGAGTGGAGGGAGCTGAGCATTTATTTATCGTATGAACCGACCACAAAAAACCTTGCTTACATTCAGTCTGCCAAATGGCTAAACTCTCGCCAGGCTCGCTGGGCTCTGTTTTTTGGGCGATTCAACTTTACCATCACTTACCGCCCTGGCTCTAAGAATGTGAAGCCTGGCACCCTCTCCCACCAATATACTTCCGAGGAGGTTCCTGCCTGTCCTGTCACCATCCTGCCTTCCTCTTGTGTTGTGGGAGCCCTTACCTGGGAGATTGAGTCAGTTGTTCGAGAAGCGAAGCAGACCCAACCTAATCAAGGAGGTAGACCCCCAAACCGTCTCTTCGTTCCGGATTCAGCTTGCTCTCGAGTCCTCCAGTGGACCCACATCTCGCCGTTCTCTTGTCACCCTGACGCTCTCTCTCTCTCTCTCTCTCTCTCTCTCTCTCTCCTTAAGAAGCACTTCTGGTGGCCTTCCTTGGATGCAGACACCCGAGCCTACATCCTAGCCTGTACAGTCTGTGCCCGGAATAAGTCCTCCCATCGTCCGCCTGCTGGATTGCTCCGCCCCTTGCCAATTCCTAGTCGTCCCTGGTCACATATCGCCCTGGACTTCGTTACCGGTCTACCCCCCTCCAAGGGCAACTCAGTCATCCTCACCATCGTCGACCGCTTTTCCAAAGCAGCTCACTTCATTGCACTACCAAAGCTTCCCTCTGCCCGTGAGACCACTGATCTCCTGGTCCAACACGTTTTCCGGCTCCATGGCATTCCTGCTGACATTGTTTCAGATCGAGGTCCCCAATTTATATCAAGTTTGGAAATCCTTTTGTCAAGTTCTGGGTGCCACAGTCGGCCTGTCTTCCGTCCGATGGAAAGAACCGACCAAGAACTGGAAGCAGCTCTCCGCTGCGTTACTGCCTCCAACACCTCCTGGAGCACCCACTTAGCATGGATTGAATATGCTCATAATTCCCATTCCTCTGCTGCCACTGGCGTTTCTCCCTTTGAGTGTTTTCTAGGCTATCAACCCCCATTGTTTCCTACCCAGGAGGGAGAGATTGGTGTTCCCTCTGTCCAGATCGTTCCGTCACCCACTGTGGATTCCTCCTCGTGTGCCAGTCAGCTACAAACACGCTCTCCACCAAGTCCTCTACCTACCGGCTCTCCGCTCTGCTTCTCTCCGAGCTCCAGCCTGCCTGCTCAGCCTCTGGTTCACTCACTCCCTGCAGCTCCGCTCTGCTCTGATCTGCCTGCCTTCAGTCTCCTGTGCTCCCCTCTCTCTCCAACCTGCCACCTAACCCTCATTTCACATTTAAAGATCCAAGTTTTCCAATAAACCTGTTAACTTTTCCCCTGTGTCAGTGTGCTGCATTTGGGTCCACTCGTTGCTGCAAACAAGTCTGATGGCCAAATGTTCATTTCCATTCCATTCCATTCAGACAGGTTTGTCAGTCACATTGTTTTCCAATTAATTGAACTCCCACTTCACAGCTGTAAAGTGGCAGTGAACAAGGTATACTGATAACTGAGATGTGAAGCTATCAAAACACACAAGCTGCTACAGGTGATCATGTCTGCCCAGCTTCAGTTTGCTCTTTTCTATTTACTGTATTGGGGGTAAATATTATATCACCACCATTACCACCGTTATGATTACTGGGACTAGCTTTTTCCTACAGGGCATTTGTACCATGACCTATTTGGTGACATCACAAGGTTGTGGTCTTGATTGACAAATTACATTTCTGTACATTTACTTCACGAGTGGGTATTAGAGGGATTTCAGATCAGTTTGCACAGATTTAAAACAATTTAAAACTGCACAGCTAAAATGTAGACTGCCCCTAGGATTAGAACAACATATGGAAAGAGCTACTGTGGGGATCGTAGCAAAGCACATGTGGATGATAACATAGCTTTAGACAGGTGAGACAGACTTTATAGAATTACTTTGTATGCGGCGGATCCTGAGCTTTGTGTCTTAGTACCAAAACCAGGCCGGAAATGGATTCCCTGGGTACTCAGGCTTTCCCAGAATGTCTGGTGTGACAGGGCTTGGTAGGGATAGTCCGGGGGCTTCAGGATGGTTGTGTCACTACTAGCCAAACCCCACCTTAAAGCCGCAGCAAGAGGTTTTGTGTCAAGAATGAATAGCCAATCGCAGGATGAGTCCGTTATGATGGTAATAACGCACAAGGCGTGGCCAACCCGTTAAGAAAAAGAAATGCCATCGAAAGAAGACGACAGTCGCTTAGAAGAAGGGTAAACAAGTTAAGCGCAAAGCAAAAACATCTAATAGTGGTATATTCAAATTAGAACACCCGATGGCACTGTTACACAGTATGTGTGGAGAATCGTCAAAGACTGAATTCGATTTGTTCTGTGTGCCCTGCATGCACAAAGACCTCAATTGAAAAACAATACATGTATTGAAATATAGCCTCACGTGGCTCTGACAGAGACTGGGCCTATAGAATTCCTTCTGGCTTGGTCACACTCTGCCGATTTTGTCAACAGCTCGCAGCTTCATGTACAAATGAAAATGAATAAGCCTGACAGAACAACCATTGACGTAGACACTACAGTTGGACATGTAAACTATCCAATCACATCGCTGTTTTATCAAGGGGGATAGGTTGATATCTCAAAATGCAAGTATATACTGTATCTCGATAATAACGTGATCGATTGTGTTCTGAATTATGGAAAAGACACCCTTGAAACACAGTTTTCTTCTAGGTTATTTTTTAAGGATACTCCTGGTCAAATGTATGTATATGACAGACAATGTCACAAGAAGGGTCGCCACTGGCCCAGCTGCTGGCTCACGTGTTAGAGGTGCAGGAGCTGCAGGTGGAGGTGAGCCAGCAACTCAAGCTGGCTCAGGGGGAGGACCGGAAGGCTGCACCATCTTATTCATATTTTTCATTGATTAGGGCCAGGTTGTATAGAGTCAGTCGTGACAATCAGACAGGAAGATGTTTCACAATTGTTGGTACCTGTAAGCCGTTGGGAAATGGTATTTCAGACGGCTCATTATAACCCGATAGCGGATTATCCTAGCCACCTAGGATTTGCTAAGACACAAGATCGGATTAGTTTCCCCGACTAAGAATTTGCCTGCCGAATCAGATTTGACCATTCTTGCTTATAGTTGACTAATCGTCAAATCATGTATTGTTTGTTTTTTTTAGATTAAAAGCCCAGCCGAGATGCTGCTTTGATGGTCCCTCAAAATTGGTCCCGCAACTTAGTATATCACAGTGATTTATTCAGGCACATTAAGGTGATTGATTAAAAGCACATGAGCTATTTTCCAATTTTTTATTAACAATATGTTACCTGTAAACAATATGAGCATAGGGTTTACAACTAATTTAGTGCTGATAACGGAATGAGCTCACAAAAAGTCACGGACATACACACTCAACAGAGAATGGAGATCAGCATTAGCTAGACTGAATTGAAAGGACCTCATTGAACTGTGAGGGTGCTCCCCGTAACTGCCGACAAAAATTCCAAACAAATGTTTATACCAAAATATGCTACAATTTACTGGGAGACACCAAGCAATTACATTTACCAGAGTTTAGTGACCGGAGATTCGGGCAGGAGTGTGTATGTGGTGTGCTTCCTGCCTGGAGGGCCGGCTAGTGAACGCCCTGGCGATCCAAAAAGCCCCCTTGTGCCCTGTGCCAAGTGCCATCGAGAAAATGTGCATGGATATTATCGGGCAATTAGACCGAAGCGTACAGGGCTATCAGTTTGTGCTAGTCATTATTGACTGCGCAAACTGGTACACAGAAGCAGTGCCATTGCACAACATTTCTGCCAATAGCATTATTCACAGGCACTGTTTAAGGTTATCTCCCGAGTAGTAATCCCCAAAACAATTTGTACTGACCAGGGCACTAACTTTATGTCACATGTTAAAGGAGCTTTACGAGTTGTTGGGATTCAGGCGATTAGGACAAGCGTTTATCATCCCACCACAGACGGCTCTATGAACGCTTTCATAAGACTTTAAAGAATATGATAGTCGTAATTGGCATAAATGGCAATATTTCCTTTGAATTGACATGAGAGAAGTACCCCAAGCTTCCACAGGGGTTTTCCCCTTTGAATTGTTACACGGGCACAGCCCCAGGGCGTCCTAGACCTGGTTAAAGATAGCTGGGAGAGTGGGTATAGTGGCAGTGACAAGAAGGAAGAAATTGTGAAGTGGGAGCTCAAGGCTATGCTAGAGATGGGCGCAATAGAGGAGTCTCACAGTGCCTGGACCAGTCTAATTGTGCTGGTGGTGAAGCAAGATGGGTCAATTCGGTGTTGTGTTGATTACTGTAGGGTGAATGAGGTTTGTATGTTTGATACATTACCGATTCTGTAGGTTGACAAACTCCTGTTCTCCTGGACCGGCTTGTATTATACCAAAGGCTACTTACCGGCAGATTCCCTTGTTGCCAGAAGCCCGCAGGAAAACGGCCTTAGCTACTCCCTACGGTTTATATCAATTCACTAAACTACCGTTCGGGTTGTTCTGGGTTCAAGCCACCTTTCAGCGCCTGATGGACCGGGTGCTGCGCCCTTACGCTGCATGTGCTGCTGCCTATCTGGACGGCACCCGGGCTGAGCATATGCAGAGGGCAGCAGCCATCCTAGGGGCACCGTGAAATGCAGGGCTCATGGCTAACTCTAAGCAGTGGGTGATTAGTGGGAGCGAGATACGGTATTTCAGGTACCACTTGGGTAACGGGGAGGTGTGGCCACATATAGAGAAAACTGCAGCAATTGTGGCTTCCCCTGGGCTCAAGTCTTAAAAAGAAATGAGAGGGTTCTTGGGGTTGGCTGGCTATTACCAGCAGTTTGTTCCTGGTGTTTCAGAGTTGGCCCTACCAGGAATGGTATATAAGGGTGTCAGGGTTTTTCCCCCAAGTTTTTTGGCTGCAGAGGGACCAGGAAGCAGGTGGCAGTGAAAAAAGTGACAAGTGCTGAGCGACGCTACAGAGAAAAGCACAGTGGAGTTGAAGTCTGGTGCTCCAGGAGTCGGTCTGTCTGTCTATGTGTCAAAATAAACAGGTAAATCCCAAAGAGAGTTCTCAGTGTCAAACTCAATCTGTGTGCTGGAACAGCATTACACTGTAACAGTATGATCAACGCGTAGTCATGGTGTTTTATGGTTTGTAGTTGTAAGTGTTACGTTAAAACAGCGTGATTGAAATTTTTCTTTGACAAAGCAATCCAAAAGAATTTAAGAATCAAAACTTGAAGAATTGAGCAATGAACGTTTAATTTTGGCATTCTAAATTTCACGACCCGCCATAGGCTATGTAGGCCTATTATTAGTGACAATATTATTAAATGGGGGGGAAGGATTTATTCTTACAACTTTTCATTAAATATGTGCAGTCTAAATACCCTATTCCCATATCACAATACTGCTGACAAATTTGACATGCCATTTAGCATGCCATAATACGTGTCTTAAATCCAGTGTCTGAAATACGGTTGATAGACTATTGACTGGGGTTGATTTAGGTTTTTAAAAATGAAAGACTTTTACTTGTATAAACAAAAAACTAAATAAGGAACTCATTGTCCCAGCTAGCTGGCATTTTGTTAATGCTAAGATAAATTACTTTTAAATTACTGTACATTTACTGTACCTGTCATTTCTTTAACTCAAAACAGGTGCGTTGCTTGTTTTCAGTGATGTCTAGGAATTGGCCCACATTTGCAGTTTACATTAAAATTAGCTGAATTAGCTTAGAATTGAAGTAAGATAACGGCCGTCAAAGCTGAGGTGCAGGCTTGGCATGTCGGTCTGCCAATGTTGACTAATATTAGCGAACTTGTTAACATTAGGTGGCTTAAGTTAGGTTAACGTTACTGTTTTTACAGCCCAGTTTTTACAGAAAACATTGCCGGTGTGCACGCCCAAGCTAAATATAAAGTTTTTAGTATTTATTCTTTTTTTAATAATTTATTACAATTTTTCTTTTAAGGAAAACTGTTTAGGCATTATCAGTGTTTCAGAATATTGCTAACTAATTGCTAACTTATTTTCTTCAAAAAAAAAAATATGTAGGTCTATATATGAATTAAAAAATGCTGTGTCATGACGACCCATTTCGAAGCTTTTAGCAACCCACCAATTGGGAATCACTGCCATAGACTGTAAGTGATTGGTACCATAAATAGACCATGCAATACTACTGCATTGTCCGGCAAACTGGTGTGACCTAACACACAATGTTTTAACACTGGAACCACCAGTATACCCTGTATACCTAAAACCGGCAAACAGGTCATATTGACCCATGTGCCTGGCTACTGTGTTTCTAGTACATAAAAATGGACTTTGTCATTGTACTAAGGCAATGTCCCCACAAATGATTGTCTCAAGTTGTTACATTCGTTTTTTAATCATCACTTGTGTTTTGGGCCTAGTATTTTATAATCTAAGTATTTTACTAACACGAATTGCTTTGCGTTTTTGTCACGGCCAGTCAGTATAAATCAGTTCAAAATTACACTGAAAATGTGGTTATTAGAAGAAAATGTGGGCATATTTGGGTGGTGTGATATTACTATAAGACAGCATTCATCACATACAAGATAACCCATGTTATTTAAATGTCCAAAGCACCCCATATTGACAATTTATAAAGCCAGAATTAAATAACAATAAATATCCACCGCATGGGTGATTTAATGTCGCAACCACACTGACATGACAAAGTCAAGCTCACAATTTCACCAGCACCATGTATAATAATGCATAATAAATCGATAAATTATTAACTTAGGCCTTTCAACGATGCGTATACCTTAAACTGCCCATGCGCCAAAAATGAGCGCATTTCTTCATGGGTAAATTCTACTCGCTGTGGTGGTTATAGTTATAAATGTCCGTCATTTTAATCTTATTCTTAATTCATCTTAATTATCTTGACTATATTTAACAATAGAAAATGCAACAAAACACAATTTTATAAAAAGTCAAAGAATGGGGGACTTCATTATATTCTTTAAACATAGTTGTGCACAATTGAAAATACTTGTGTTAAACTGGTTCAAGATATACTTAACAGGGAGAAAATTTGCTGCCACATTAGGAGAACATGGTTAAGAGAGATTACCAGTGGGGTACCACCAGGATCGTTCCTTGGGCCAATTCTTTCTCGCTATACATGCTACCCTTGGGACAAATCATCAGGGAACATGGCGTCAAATTTCATAGTTATGCATATGATACCCAACTTTACATATCAGTAGACTCAGAATACCCAGATTGTCTCTCCCATCTAACAAATTGTCTTGTCATGCCTTGTCTTATGCCTCGATCTCGAACCAAGCTCCAACACAATTTACAAACAGAAATCTGTACAATCCGGATCCCATAACCTATGTAGTGTTGACGGCTGCTGATAATTGCCTCCTCAGCGTTACGATATCGTTGCGACGCCCCGAAAAAATGTCCAGCACAAAGCAGACATTTTTGCTTGCCAACACCCAAGACAGCAAGTGTGAACGCCGCAGCCACCCCATGTTTCGACGAATTAAGCCATAGCCAATAGGAATGCACAACACCTACTTCAGACTTGGAGAAAAACGGCTTCCAAGGCGCTGGGTGGAAAGCAAGTGTTCAGTCTACAATTCTGCTTTACCCTGCATTGCGGAAATTGTGTACTATGAAATCTGTCATCAGTATTCTGGAGAACTCCATTCCAACTATATACAGCACAAATATCCTAGTTGATCGTTAATAATGAACAGTAGCAGAATGCCCTGAAGAAAAAAGTGCAGAGTGTTCCTAGCATTACCAGCATCACATGCTTGGTTGTCCCAGAACTTTCTTAAATTAAATGATGACAAAACTGAGGTCCTTGGGTTTGAACCGAAGTAACAGGAATTCCATTATCGAAAGGTTACAGCCTCTTAAAGTTATAGTGCACTAACGAGGCGTGCTACCTAGGAGTCATTCTTGACAGAACTCTTTCAGAGCTTATTTTTGAATCTCATTAAAATCTTATCAGAAACACATCCTTTTTTCACCCAAGAAACATATCTAGTGCGCCCATTTCTGTCATAAGAATACTCACTTACAAGTCACTTAGACTACTGCAACAATTTATTCTCATTTTTACCGAGCAAGTCAGTTCAAAAGCTGTAAATGGTTCAGAATGTTGAAGTCAGAGAACTAAGAAGAGAGAACACATGTCCCCGTCCTCTGCGGTCTCCACCTGTATCTTCCAGAATCGATTTTAAGGTCATGTTAATTGTCTTTAAAGTGCTAAAGGGGTTGGCACCAACCTATCTTTAGAGATTGCCTCGTTGATTATGTACCTGGCAGGGCCCGTACATCCTCTACCGCTTCTTTGCTGGTAACCCCCAAGGTGAATTAAAAGAGGAGCTGAGAAGCTTCTTTTTTGCTTTTATGTCGCAAAATTGAGGAATTCCCTATCAAGTCATTTTCGAGAGGCTGAATGTGTCATCTCTTTTAAAGGGAATCTTAAAATAAATATTTTTAAACAGGCTTTTACAGTAATTTAACAAAGTCAAAGGGAAGAGTATACCAAAAGGCTTTAATCTTTTTTATTGTTTGACAAATATTTAGCTATTTCTGTCACTTCCTGGCCCTTTGGGCCTGATAGAGTTATTGTTTGCACCTTCCCCCAGTTATCTTGTTTAGGTTTCCCTGGTTTTCATTGGTTTTTGGTTTGCCCTTGTTTTGTATTGAAGCCCTTCCCCAGTTTAGTTCTTTGTGTTTTCATTGTGTTTGTTTGAGGTTCTGTGTGCTGCCTTTCTCCCTGTGTTCCTGGTGCTTTTGTTATTAAATGCCTTTTGCTCCTGAATCCTGCATTTGGGTCCATCCTTCAGCAAACCCTGACAATTTCATTACTTTTAATAATAGTATTATTTGTTTTTATTAGTTTGATCCATTTAATTAGCATTTTGTCTAGGCCTTCGACTAAGATAACTGCTATATTTAAAATGTAATTTAAGCCTTGTTTTTAAATGTATGGACAGCTTCTCTTTAGCTATTTCCCTGAACTAATTTACGATTTTGAAATGACTGTTTTTAAATGAGCAATAATTCTCTTTATTTTTTAAGTACAGAAAAACAACAGAGTTGTTTTACCAATGTTTATAAAGCCATAGACACACAATTAAAACTCTTGCACAGAAATGCACAAACAGACAAAGTTTCCCCGACCAAGAGCATGCACCTTTCAAAAGTGTAGAAATTGGAAACGCTCCACCCCTACAGAAACCTAATCTGTCAGTCAAGACCACAATCTTGTGACGTCACTAATAGGCTATGCCAAAAATGCCATATAGGAAAAAGCCATGCCCCCCCAGACCCCCGCTATCCCCCCACTAGCCCCCCCTCCTTGCAGCTGCCCTTTATTTCCCTCCACCTGCTAACACCATTTAGCTACAGCTGTGTTACTAGGCACAACAAGCTGTTGCCAAAAGAAAGTAGTTTCCTCCAGCAATGGATCCAAATTAGAGACATTAAAGCTGCTATTCGTAACTTTATGTAGGAGGTGTTTTTGGCAATGCCTACCGTTTTCTTGGTGTAATTATCTTTCCTAATTGACGCAAAGACGACGTTGCGTTTGTATGCATACTGTTTGCATACAGTCAAGTAATGGGCTATGAAGATAGATGTTACAATACAGCCAGCTGACCATACTGAGCTCACCGTATGAACCAGCTACGGCAAACAATAAGGTCTCTAGTTGAATTAAGGTGTGACATTTGTATTTGGAGTCTTTTTTTTGTTTCTCAACTTGATGAAAAAAGAAATTCAAAGCCAGTGAATTAGGTCATCTGAAATCAGAAAACGCTGAATCAATTTATCGGAGATAAAACAAAAACTGTAGGTGTGTTGTTTAGAGCGCTGTTAAGAATCAGGAAGGCAGTGGTAAGCTCTGTAATTTGAATAACTTATACTTACACTATTTGTATGATATTGTTTATTTTGCCTGGGGTATTATCTCATTGATTACACAAGTAAGCCTCTGGATTTGAGAACCCAGGGGAAACACGTCAGCAGTGTGTCACTGTCACAACCCAACAGTGATATCAAAGCTAGTATCTCTTACTGATTATCAGTGAGTGTTAGTTTACAAAAATAAATGTATACAAAGCATTAAGAATATCATAAAACTGTAGACCATGGTCACGCATACATAACCGGACGACGCATGAGGAGCCATTGAGACACCACGCTTGATGATCGCAATATAAGGACTGGACTGAAGGAAAGATATGAAACAAGTATTTCCATAAGGGCAGTTCTGGTGGATAGCTTAGAGAGAGAGAGAGGTGCGGGGCTGAAAGCGTCCTCATGCGTGATGCTAATGTAGTCGGGGTAAAATACGACGTGTGCTCCTCATTAGTAACCCCTAGTCTGATGGAGGTGTTGGAGCGGCTGCCATTCAGACTCCCCTGGCTAATTATTCAAGGTGTGCACCGAAGAAAATCAGTTTCCCTAGGTACTGTTGCACAGAGAAAAATAACCGCTGTAACACAAGGGCAAGAAACATTGTTTTTACATAGATTTTGTCTTTCCAGTGAGATTGGAAGGAGTTTGAGAGAGTTGGCAATTTGAGTAGTTAAGTGATTTTTTGACAGCCGATAAGGAAATAATAATCACAGTAAAAAGTAATGTCTGTAATTGTGTTTCCATTGTATCAGGGTTTAACAGCCTGTGCATATCAGCATGATGACTTCCACTCCTGCTTGGGCTGGAAGGAAAGAGTTTGACATAGAGGGAACTTTGCTATATAGGCCAGCCATCAGGGTTAAGACTGGGTCACAGGATTAGTCTATCTTCACACTCAAACCTGCATAATCCTGATCAGACAGACACTTCGTAAGACTGGATCACAGCCTGACATTCTACCTGACGGGGGTTGGCTCTCTAATTGGGCAGTCACATTGCACCAGTCATAAAATCTTCCTTTTTGATTCAATAATCTGAAGGGATTTCTCTTCTGGAAAAGAGAAATGTCAATGTGAATTGTTATTGCATTTCTCAGCAGTCTGTCAGCGACTTATGCGTCAAGGACTCCCAACTTGTATCCTTTAGGACAGCAGTATTAAAGATTGTGTAGTAGTGTGTGCTGTCCATAGTGCTGAAGTTCATTTTACCATTGTGGTACTTGTTCGTAGGCAGATCGTGTGACATTACTTTTATAATTATGGTCTCCAAGGCCAGACTGCTGTTAAAGACAGGTTCAATTATTAATGGTGGCCAATGTCAGACTATCCGCCAACAGATATGCATTAAGATGATAATCAATGAGATACTGAAGAGAAGAACAGGTTTGATTTCCAACACACTACATCATATTCAGTTATCCCTCGCTGAGTTCTGTCTGCTTGTCTTACCAGAGACGGATAACAAACGGAATATGGAGTGACTGAACGAGTCAGCGCGGATGAACGTTTCATCGCAGTCTCTTTAGCGGCGAGGAGAGGGGGAAGAAAGGAAAGGAGGGGAAACGCAGACGCAGCCCTCCCAGCCGGGTGTCACGTCTGGAGCAGGGTGACAAGCTGTCCCGGCAAAAGGAACTGGTGTGCACGGCCAAGACTGAAAGAGCTGGAGGTAAACCAATCGTGTGACGGTGTAGACGGTCGGGGCTCGGAGAAGGCGCTCGATGAAGCGTGATGGGCCTTAATTAGAATCCCATCACGCGGCCGTCCGCAGTCCCGGCGCCGCCACTGGAGAGCTCCTCGTTGCAGCCAGGTCCGTGCAGGGGCACGGTGAAGAGGGCTAGGCCAGGGTGTCCATGTTCCAGAGGGCTCTTTGCGAGTGATTACACAGCCATTGAGCCACCTGCTTCTCTGCCTTCACTTGCAAACACAAAACATTTGTCTCTGTATTGGATCGGCAGAAACTCTCCGACCAATTCCGCTCAGCCTATAGAATGTGCTAGCGAAAAAAACATAGAGCACACAGGCAGCTCACCCACCAGCGCCCCCCCCCCCCCCCCCCCCCACCCCCCCCCTCTCTTGCACCCCCATCATTTGGCTGAGCCTGTAGATGGGATATCAGCCAGTCTGGATGTAGGCTCTGTGTTCACGTCTCCCCGTCCTTCCATTGATGCCAGGGTCAGGATGGTGTGTGTGTCTCGTCCTGCTAACATGCCATGGATCTCTCTCTCTCACTCTCTCTGTAACCTACAGAGCAAATGTACTACAAAATGAATATGCCAAGCAAGATACACCTGTCTCAATACTCAAAATAACAGGTTAGCACAGCACAACTTTAGTGACTGTATTACTTGTCACCTTCAATACTTTTTATGTAATGTATGTGGATATAGATGGAATAAATTCTGTGGCCAGAAATCCAGAGTGAGCATACATAGCGGAGTCGTATTTAGTATTTAGTAGTATTCAAGTATTCAGCTTTAGCTTAGTTTAAAAGGTCACACACTCAAAACAAACCAAGGCTATTTTCCATGTTATTCTTTTGCACCCCCCCCCTCGCACACCCCCAAACTCACACACACACACCCCCACACACACACAAGAAAGGTGTGTGCGATCAGATACTTATTGTGGCATTTGTAATTCAAAGGGATGCACTTTTACATGGCTATACAGATGATAGAGGCCCCAGAATGTAGCAAGGCTGGTCGAAACTTAATCGCAGTATTGTGTCATGGGGAGCATTGCATTACACTTTGATGGAGGAGCCTGTCTCATCACGACCCATTTGTGTGTAACCAAGGTCGGCCCCACGTCTCTAGTGAGGAATCATCTTCATGAGGCGCTCTGCTACAGTACAGGGGGGTCTGTTCACATCATGTACATTGTGGTGAAGTGCATGTGAACATAAGGTTATACCAATATATCAGATAAGAAAGTGGCACAGATTGGCACCTGAACACGCGCATGCAAAAACACTGTATCTCTCTCAAACCTTCTCTGTCCCTTCTTCCCAAACCTAGATAATTGCTCTAGCTAGTGCTTTCCACTATGGAGTGTGATCCAAGCTTGATTGGAACTATTACTGGCAGTGCACAGGGGGAGCTTTGGATCAATTGGCATGGTCTATTCAGTTTGTTTCCGCTAAATCTTGCATGGAGAATAGCAGACTACATTCCCATGTATACTGTTATGTAGGCATGCCGGCTGTGAGGTAATCTACGGTTACTATCTTCTGTCTTCCAAGCCTGTGCTCACCAACAAAAACGAGGGAATAAATAACTCCATGTAGCCATTTATCTATCAGGTGACTGAACTCTGGACTAGCTGTACTGTAAGCACTTAGGTTTAATATCATATGTGTCCAGTATGACGACTATACTAAAATGAATCTTTTATTTCACCATTGATATTGCAATACCAGTTGCACTGCTCTAAAATTGAAAGCCAGCAAACGTCTACAGCATTGATACATTTGACTTCCAATCGCACATGGGTCAGCTAGTTGCCAATGTGTGGTGAATTAGCAGTCTTGTCGAGAGACTTCACTCCACCATCAGCTCCGGAGCAGTCTTCTTCATACGCTAGGCTGAGCTGGGCTTCAAAACCCTGGAATAAACTTTAACGATCCCTCACCTCTGTGAAATCATTACCTTGTCAATCAATGGTAGCCCAAGGTGAAGCAGGTGTTTTTGATCCAAAATACCTGGCTAGGGACTGACAGGGGCCTCTGTACTGTTGTGTGTATGTGTGTGTCTGTTTTTGTTTTCATTAAACAGCTTTCATTCCAGTCTTTAAAAGGGAGGGACTACTGTCAAGCCCACGAGACCTACTCAACAAAACACAATTCTTTATTAACCGCTAACTAATGCAGTGATTATGGTTACACCTCACCCCGACATTTAGACACATGAGCCCATGTAATGGGCTACCGATAAGCAAATGGGAAAAAAGTCTATATTCAGATCCAGTCAAGGGACAAACAGTGTGCAGGTTAAAGTGTATAAGTCTAGAGAATATAGCAACAATGAGCAGAAATTTGAACCACAACAGCACAAAAAGCGTCTCTGATCTGACTCTGACTTGAGTGAGCTTGAGTAAGACTAGGTCAAAATGCTCTGATACAGCCGTGCTTTTAACCAGGAGTGTGCATGCAAGGTGATTGATAGGCAGGTAGCCATGTCTCCTTGTAACAAATGTTCTGATTGGTAAGATTTTTGAGAGGCTGAATGGAGGGCCGCTCCTTTCTCAGAGCCTTTTGATATCCGCCAGGAGGTAGGTAATAAATGTAAAAAAAATATCTACAATACATGTTTTTGGTTTGAAAATTAAACCTGCGTCCTGCACCTTTAAGATGGTTCCACAGACAGGTAAATTATAATAAAAGGGGTTTCTTCGTTTTCTCAACAACCTTACTGATAGTTCCACAGCAACATAATGTTTTTTATTATCATTGTGAAAAGAAGGGAGTTATTGCTCAACTCGGGAGAAATGTCAGCATCTGGGCTGCCATTTTTCAGCTGGGTAATTACCCTTGAAAATGCCAAAGGCCCCATAACATACAACATCCCTAATATAATAGAATGATACATAGATATGGTATTCGAAAGTCCTGGCTAACTTATTCTTGAAAAAGGGTCACTGTAGCATTTCATTTTGTGATTGTAAGTCTGTTTTAATGTGCCCTTCATACTAAAGAATATTTATCCAATGGTTTTTATTGAAACAAAAACTATTCTATCCTAATACATTATATAAAAAATGACAATAAAAATCAGCCCTTAGCACTTCATGGAGGTGGTCTCTTCCATTCCATACAAATTAAATATCAGTTCATATCCTGGACTCTCTCCTTGATTCTTTTATAATTAACAATAATACGTACACAACTTTAGGCATTTTAGGTTCTGGAAAAAATATGCATCAAATTTACTTTTAATTTACTACAAGTTAGAATAAGGTACAAAGCAGCTTACATGGTGGTTGGGTGGAGTGGCGAATGCCCATAAGCAAAAGAAAAATGTATCTATTTTGAGCTTTTGGCGGCAGATATTGTACATAATCCCAAATCATTGCCCTGACTGTAACTAAGTTGATCCGGCCTGTGTCTTGGCTCCCCTTCTAACCTAAATATCCGGTACGCACAGCCACTTACATAATGATCTACTCAGTAAGCAAGAGGGTGCCATACATTTTGGCCATATTGGGCTTTTATGCAAGGCTTATTTGACGCCCACCCAGTGTGATAATGGATGTGAAAGAAAATCTTTCTAATCTTTCCACCAAAAGTCTGGACCTTTTTTTCAAGCTTGTCATTGAAATTGCATAACTCATAGCCAAAGTGTGCGTCTGTCACAAAATATAATATTTAACCTATGAGTGTAGAGTGTAAAGAATACACAGTGGCAGGGGAAGGGGAAAAGAGTGGATCCACTGCCCAGGGTAATCTCTCAAAGAGGTCTCCTGTGCATATAAGATAGGATAGCATATACGACTCATGGATATTTCCTCCTACAATTAGGATTGTCATATGTTGTAACGCTTACACTTTGTAGACTATTGTAATACGGACTGAAAAGTAACATTTTGCAGTCTTATGGACTGAAAATTGTTTTCAAAAAGTATGTGTATGCAACAATTACAAAATAATTTCCTTGAAATTGTAATGCCCTTAGTTCTCTAACACAAGTGCATTATCCATGCATGATATGGTGTGGGGGATTGTGGTACGATTGAAACATGTTTCACAGTTAAAATAAGTTTCAATCATTGTAAATTGCACCGAACGCCAATTTGCATAATCTCAGGGCAACTTCACAATTGTGCAATTATGTCGAAGCTGAGAAGTGGCGCGTCAGCTTTAAGTGGCTGTGTTCCTTGATAGGGAATGAAAGGTAATAGATCATGTCTTGGTGTGGGGCCACTAGGCACATCTGCTGAACCACAGAGAGGAAGCCGAAAGGACACTCTGAAAGAAACTCGAAGAAATGACCCTGTGTGCTCATCAGTGGCTCTGGGGCGGGTCCTTAATGAGCCGTGAGCCACTCCACATGCTGTTACACTGTCCTTCCCAAAACACTGGCCCACTACCCTGGTAATGAGAATGGTGGTGTGGGGGATATTGGAAAAAAAGAATGAGCAAATTAAGGAATATTACAGTGAAAACAATACGACCTTAGAGGGAATTGTACAGATTTGGTTTGAGGCTTGATTAGGAATCCTATCCGCTGCTCCTCATGAGAAAGCTAAAGATAGGAGAGAAAGGGGGATGAGGTGAGGCAGTGAAGCATCTGGCTGATAGCTGCAGACAGATGTAAGGAGTTGAGACGGAAGGTTCTCTGGGAACAGATGCTGCCTGAAGAGCTAGCGGGGGAGAGAAAGAAAGAGGGTGAGTCTGTCAGACAGCACTCCATCTTTCCCTGTCTCCTCATCTACTCTCCTCTCTTTTGCTGTTATCTGTTGAACAATGTACTGTATCCTACCCTCGTACTGGCTTCTTGTGCTTGTCTTAATACACAGCTTGTTCAAAGAATTAAAAAACTAAAAGTCACAGAAAGTGTAAAAGCCCTATTCTTTTGTACTTTAAATTTACATTGTTTTGAAATGTTAAATGAATCATTGATCCAAAATATAAAGTAAACAGGCTGAATAACTTAGGCAATTACTGAGCAAAAGAGTTTATTTCCAGAGATCAGCTCTTGATTCACTTATCCTATTGCCCTTTCTCCGCATACAATACCCCACTTTCTCTTCCTGTTGGTCTGGACCTCTTTTTTTAGTCAGCACAGAATACTACAATATATTTGCTGTAGTACTTTTTTATGGCTTGATTTACTGCAATGTAGGTGAAGCCTTGGTTGGTTTGAAAGAACGGCACCATGAACATGTATGGTTATGATTGTTCCCTGCGCTAATACTGTTTCCATTTTTATTTTTGCCCGTCGCAAGTAGTAAGTGAAAATTCTGTTTATGAGCGAAACAGATTTTCTGCCAATAGAACACATTTTGTAATTGCACAGAATATATTTGATTTCCCGTATGCTATGTAGAACACCTGAATGTGACTTGCTCCTTTTGGATCAGAGTTAATTATACTTTGGCAAAGAGATGGGATTGATGGCCACTTAAGCCCTGCATATGTCCAGGTGCCACCTTTCTTTTTCACATTTTTACTCGCACATACAAGTTGATTGAATGACTTCTATGTTACAATGAAAGGTTAGGGCCTATACCCCAGGACTTCCTCTTTGTAAAGTATGCAATATTGCTCAGTGACCCTGACTAAAGAGAAAGGAAAAGTTCACAGTCATATTGTTAATCATGTTTTCAATTAGGCCACAGTTGGTGAGGTATACAGTTCATAGTATAACAGAAGGCAAGTGGGCTAGGACCTGATCATAAGGCATTCACTCAGCTATTTCTGGGGGTGAGACTAAGATCTATATCATTGGCCTTAAGTTTTGAATTCATACATTTTGGTGTTATACATTTTTTTTAACCCACTATTAGAGAGTATTCTGGGAAATACATGATTAGATTTTTCCCTCATTATATTATATATCTCATGAGTTTGATAGGTACAGTGTGGTCACAAAGGCTGTGAGTGGTGGTTTTATGAATTCAGTTCTTACCCCAAAATGCTGACCATTTCTGTAGGCATGGCAACGCGCTCAATCCAGGCAACAGTTCAATGCAAATTAAATGTATAACAAGCTATTAGCGTAATAATACATTTTATTCTGCATTTATCTCAAATTGATTGTGTTTTCCAATGTGCATACTGCAAACTCTTTTTTCATTTGTACTTGCTATATTCTTATCCATGATAAAACATTTGAAAGACCACAACTTTTTAAAGATGACTTCTTGTGGGTATGAGTTTGGCTCAATAGGCAGCATTTCTCTTGCCATCTCAGGGTTGATGTCAAGGTATTTAGAAGGAAAAACGTTTTACAAAACATCACCTCAGTGCCATACAAAGACTAATAAATGAATAATTATCTATGTCAGTGCCTACTTCTGTTTGTGTTTCTTAGAGAATATAACTGCCATCTACAATGTTTCAATGTCAAAACTCACACATAAAGCTGTATCCTAACCAATAAACATTTTAGAACATTTTAACAGATAAAAAAAAAAATCTTAACTCTTTATGACACATTTATGCACACATACATCATTAAGGTAAGGCAATATATTGCATTGTTGACGAAGAGAACATGTTGCCTGGAAACCAAACTTTCAGAGTGCAGGCCCTTGTCACACGTCTGTATCTGATGGAGACAAACCATATTTCTCTTCATAAATCTGTACTGAGGAACACAAGCAGACAAATCCCAGGGTCACTGCCCTTCTCTCTGTCACCATCAAGATCTCCTTTCACTGCTGTGTTTAGTTCTCTAGTTATGTGTAGGAACATGACCAGAATGCAATAACTGCCTTCATTTGCACACATTATGTCTGTCGGTACGCACATCTGATCACAAAACTGTTTATTACAAAGCGAAAATACATTTAGGTTTAATGTACTTTATATGTTGTTTGTTAAATCAAAATCAAATCAAATCAAACGTATAAACAAATATACAAGTGTACAAGTATAGCACATTTCATACACACAGCACAGGCAATTCAATGTGCTTTACATAAGACAAGCATAAACACCCAAGGAAGAAACAAAAGACCAATAAATAAATATAAACAAATCTAATAAGAGAAATACAATTCCAAAGAAGTAAAAATGTAGGGATAAAGTTATTGAAAACATGTATGTTTTGAATCTGGATTTAAAAGTAGTCTTGGAGGCTTGGAGCAATCTCTCAGATCTTCTGGAAGTTGGCTCCAGCTATTTGTTGATTAGTAGCTGAACTTTTTCTGTTTCGTTTGAACTCTGGCTACAGAGACCTGTTCCAGATGACCTGAGGGGTCTAGAAGGTGCACATTGTATTAGCATGTCAGTAATGTATTTGGGTCACAGACTATTTAGTGACATTTAGTCACAAAATAAGTGTTTTTTAGGGAGATAGGGTACACTTTTGGACCCCTTCCGACATTTCAGTCAAACTGAATTTTAACAATAAAAAAATGCTTAGGGATAAAACTTACAGGAACTCCCTTATACAGGACATAGTGTTCTAATGGGTGATGCAGTTAATCTGGGGCAGCAACAGCATCCGTGGGTGTCATAGTATGACTAGTAACATGTAGCTGGCACTACAGAAATGACAAAGATGACCTAAACTATGTTGAGACTGTAATAGATGTAAGTGGTCTAGGCAGAATGTAGATCTAACTAACTGAACTGTCACATAGCAGACGTGATGACTACAAGTATTTCCTGAAGTATTCACAGTACCTGCAGGTGTGGGTAAAACTATAAACTGGTTCATCTGTTGTAGAGTGGCAGTTGTTGTCACCCTCAGCGCAGTAGGTTACATGCCATACGCTATTTACCTTCAAGTGTATAAGTCATGGTTCATGTCATTCTGCTAAATTCCTGTTATTTTTATATAAAAAAATTGTCTTCTTGACTCATGCTCTAAAATACATATTTTTTAAGTATTTTGTGATCAGATCGACAAAATCATTTAATTTAATGTGAGACATAGCATTCAGGGTCCTGAGGGTAACCTAAAATTTACTAAAAAAGTATTTTTCTTTTCTCACCATGTCATTAATATACAGATAGAAAACAAACATTCTGTCCAAATGAGCAGCAGGCATTAAGGGGGTTACTCCAAGCAAACATACAATTAAGAATAACTCATAATGTTACGGTAAGCAGCCGATCTACAAAACTGAACCCCAAGTGCAAACACTGAAATAGGAGGCCGGAGAGTTTAGATGGCGGAACAGAGTTTAATAGCACATGAGGCGGATTTCAACTGGGATGGAATGCTGGCAGGTTGGGCAGTGAAAGGGAGATCCAGGAAGCGGGTCCAAGGAAACCAAGCACGGGGAACAGCGGAGCAGGTGAGGCGAGAGAGGTGGCTGAGCGCGGCTGGCAGGTAACGGGCTGGATACTGGTCCTGGCACAGGAGACAAAAAGTAAGCATAGGCCAAATATATCCACAGGTAACTGTCCTAGGTAGACAAAGGGTTTAGGCTGTAGCGTTTACCACAAGAGGTAGTCTGACGAACTGGCAATGAGTGGGAGTGATGACCGGTCTTTTATACTGAGTCAGGGTTGTAGTAGATTGGGATGAACGGGTTGCAGCTGTGGAGCATTAGTGGCTGGAAGGAGGAAGTAGGTTGGCCACGCCCAGCCAGGGAGCACATAGAAAAACACGGGGACATCCACACGGGGAAAAAACCAGCAGGTAACAAATCCTAACACATAAGGCATCTAAAATCGATGCTGTACAATACACAGACTCCAGAAGAATCCTTGGGAACACCGTATGATTATCGGATGAGGAGAACTTGAGTTCAAAGTTGAAAGGAAGATTTCAAGAAAAAGGCATGCTCCCATTATGTTCTTTGTGCCATATAGCAGTAGATAATAACCAAAACTGGTATTTGGAAGCCAACTGAAGTTCTGTGGCTCCTCATTAGGTACACAGACTTGTTCTTGTAAACAGCTAACCTGAGGATCTTAAGACTGAACTTCAAAATATTACACTTCAGATATTGACAAGTTGAGGCTCAATAGATTTTTTACCAAATATTAAAATTGAATATTTGTTGGATCCAGACGTGTGTTTCACCAGCTAAGTATCTGTTGACCTCATAGAATATTTTCTTTAGAATTTACAGAACAAGTTGCAACCCCAACACCTCCTTTTCTTCACAAAAGAAACACCTAAATACAAACACAAATAATGTGACATTTGTAATTTTGGCCTGTATGCTGCGACCTTACTCTTTTTCACCACCCGAGAGAAAAGAGAAGAAGCTGTCCGACACCTACCCGTGTTAGTGATTTGCTGTTTCAGCTAACAAAGTCAACTGTCTTGTTCTTTTGCATGTCGTGTGCCAGGGTTAAGTAAGGTAGGTTTGTAGTGTTGAATGACCAAACACATGTATCAATAGGACAGAGCCTTAAGGTCAGACGACAAGGGCAGTCTAGTTGAAGTTTTCTTTTTCATTTTTCTTTTTTTCAGTTGGACCATCTTTGCGTTTTAAAGAAGCTGAGGCTTTTATTAAGTGGGTCCAAAATCACTTGGTAATTTACTAGGAGCTGCAGAGTGTCAGCTAGGAATAGCAATGAAGGAGGAAAAATAAAAAGGCTTGAGAGGGGAAGACACTGTCAGTCAGAGACATACTCAAATGGTCAAAATGCTACCAGATCATTCAGAGGTCTAACATGGTCACCTGGCAATACCACGCCTTGTCACTGCATGTGTCAGGACTTGTTTTAATTATATGCAATGGTAAGTATTTTCTTGAATTGCTGCAGAGCTTTCTTCAAGCATGTATTCCATATTACTTAAAATGTTACATTCTCTGGGATTTAACTAAGTCAGTGGTAACACACAGAATATAGGTGGGAATTGTGTAGGTTAGTATAGTTGCAAGCAAATAATTACTCTGCAATAAGTTTTCACTTATTTATAGCTTGTTCATCAACTGTTTTATCTGAGGTCTCACTTTAATGTATGTGCTATATATTTTACTAGGAATATATAGAGTGGTGGAATTTGTAAGGATTGTTTTATTTTACGTACCCATATGCACTTTACAGAATGGCAAATATTGAATTCATTTTTCAATGATGCAATCGTAAACCTACATAATATAGTCAAATTAAATACGTTTGTGTACTTTTTTTTTTTACTAATTTATATTCTTGTAAAACCCTGTGTGCACCCTAAGGCACTAACCTTAATCATGACACTGTGCATAACCCTCTCAAAATTGTTTGCTCAGCATTTCCACTGAGGAAAGCCTTTATCACTGCAGATCGTTACACAGTGTTAGAACTCAATGATCGCAGGGCTGTCTGCTGCAGTCCATTGCTTTAGGGTCCTTAAGGGAGCCGAACTTAGTATCAGTAAAAGTTCCAGGAATAAGGTTGGCCAAGGACTAATAAGAAGCGAGCCAGAACCAGCATAGATCAAAATCTAAGAGCCCTGGAGCCATTTGGCATGGACCATTTGTTGCTAGGGGAATTTCATTCACAATCACAATGTAAAGTTATTGCAATGTAAAAATATAAAGTATACAAAATAAATTGCATGATGCAGACCATCGCATGTGAGATCATTTGTGTACAATTAATGTGGTTACTCAGTGCGATCATTTTCTACCAGAACAACTGAGGGTTAGAACAAACTTAGATTTTTCATGTATCATTTCTATTGACTGACGTGTTCATTTCAAACAACAGTCGAGGTAAACATTGCAAAAGCAGTTATAGAAACACTACTACTAATACAGAAATATAGTTTTAATAACTATTCCCTTAAATATTTGGTGGTTCTTGTTATTACTGAACCTATTTTTGTCATGAAATGGAATTTATCCTTTTAAATGTTACGATGGATTTAAGGAATGCATTACAAAATTAGACTGTATACACTTTACATTCTTACACTTTACACAATCCTAATGTCCAAATAATCCCAATTAACCGCAAATTTGAATGTAGCCTCGTCCAGACTTCCTTTTTGAGATCTCTACACAGTCGTTAATGATATTTAGATCAGTCGTTTTCTAGAAGCTTTATTTGGGGGATTTTGTTATATGCCATGGACATTAAACTGCCCTATAACATTACATAATTATGTTGGAAGCATACAGATTGACAAAATACTGTAGGATTTATCATTGATGTTTTGAGGGGGGTTTAGGATTTTGATAGTGCAGCTTAAGCTACAGCATCTTACATAAGGTAAGAGCTTCTCTTTACATAGGGCTGCCAGGCTGTTTTTGTACTCTCTTTTTCCTTTGTTCTCATTCTTTTTTTTTTTAAAAGCTAAACTAGCTTTTAAACTCTGATGCTTTTGCAGCTCTCCAACCTGTGTCTGCTGGGACATCTGCCAGACCCATTGTTTGTAGAAATCACACGTACCTGTATGTATTGGTAGCTCCCACCATTATCATACTCATGTAGCTTAACCCATCCTCATCATACCGCCCCCATGATGCAACAAAAGACAAAGAAATTCAGAGGTCCCTTTGAAATGCTAATATCTAATACTTAATGGGAATTGCAGAGTTTTAATTAGATTGTTTTTGCATTGTAATGGATTTGCTCTTTTGTTGCCTCTCTTCAACATTGATAATTCATTAATTGTCCTTTTGGCTGTTGCCGCGGCATTTTAATTAGAAGTTTTGTAAGAATCAAAAAGCTATATCAAGTCGACTGTTCAATTAGTGAAGTGGATACTACAGCATTAGCTGATATGCTGAACTTGAACAAAACCTAAAGGAGGCTAAACATAAATTATATATTCTAACAAATATTAATGACCTATTAGAGAGGGGCTATGGAGAATTTAGATTAAATGTCCTTTTTTGAATATTTCACAAAAACAATTCACAGTCACAGAACATACAAAGCTTTCTATTGAAAGACCATGTGTATTCCTAAAACTCAATGCACAACTTTGCACCAAAATATATTTGATGTCGTATTTAAAAAACTATTGTTAAAGGTGTTCCTTTCAAAACAGCTTTGTTGAAAAACATAAAAATAAACAACATTGGCAAAGTATGGTACCTAGCATAAGAATTGGTCTCAATATGGTCGCAAACTTGTTGGTAGCTGTGTTACAAGGAGAATTTAGTTTAGTAATTAAGTAATAGTATTTTTTTTTGCAGAATGATACCTTGCAAGTAATAGGAAACACTAAAGTTAGCTTTACCTTAGCTTGGTTAGCTAGTAAACTGAATTAGCTAAGGATTGACTGTAACTATTTTCAGGGTTAACCACCTAAGACCTGGATAACAACTACTTGATAGGTTAGGTAGTTGAGAAGTGAACATTATTAATTATAGTTAATTATCCAGCGACTTCAATTTGGGGAATTTGTGTATGATATACGTGCCTTAGAACACCAACTCATCCACTCAAACACACAGCTTGGCCAACCCAAAACACACATAAGTGTTGAAATAACACCAGAAGGTTTTAGGGATTGAACTAAATGTAATTTTCACGTTTGTAACAAGACTTGGCTAGAATATTACCACTTGACCACATACTGAGTGTGCCAGGGTAAATTAAACATGGCTCTATCTGCAAGTCAGTCAAAATACTTGTGTGTTGTTTTTTAACAGGGCATTGGAATAGAGAGGCTCTTTGTTTAATGTCTCAGGTTTGGTGCTGATAGCACACAGGTGATTAGCAACTTTAAGGAACACGCAGAAATTATAAAAATCTGTTCACAGCTGAAATAACTACTGGTAATGCTAATTGGCAAGGGACAGCCAGATATAATTGGGTATTTGAAGTATGAGAGGTTACGTAACCAGTTTTTACTTTACTTGTATTTCACATCAACTACATAAACAATATCATAAAACACATCCATGTTTACAGTATGTCTTAGTTAGCTAAAGCATAAGTAATAAGAAAATGCACCCTATGGTTTTAGAAATCTATCTAAAACACCAATGTGTGCTGTGGTTTGCAGTGGGGGGCTTCATGCGTGCAGATGAAGATGGTTTAGTCAATCCTCCCACTCAATTCTACATCTAGTAGCAGGGTGAACAAAGCTACTAGCTGTCGCATTCAATTAGGAAGCATATCACTCATGTTTTCCAGATTTAATTAGCACTGCCAGGGAAAAGCTGCCCTTGGGATGCCAGTTTTCCTTCCTGTTAATTGCTGCATTAATTAGATCAGAAAAGCACATTGTGTTTGTTGATGCATTCCTGGGCGTGTCTGTGTGCACACATTGTATCGTGTAAAAAAAGGGAGAATGCTGAAGAAGTAGTGACAAAAATGTTATTGAGTTCAAGTTATCAAGACTGAAAAGATGTCTCAAGCCAGTTGTGGCGTGAAATTATGTGATAATGAAACATGACGTCAATCAACCACAGGCATTTTTTTTATCAACATAAATGATCAACCTTACTTTTCACGGCAGCCAGAGAACACACGTAAACCAACCTGCAGTGAGCTGTCTTGAGATTTGGGCTGGATCCAGGGACAGAACAAGGATATGGACAATGACTTGGGCTGTGGTTCTGTTTCTGGAGAGGACTCGGAAAGTGGCAGGAGCTGGGTCTCTCCTGCAGACACTGGGGATTTGGACTGAAGCTCTCCTCCTGGAGACACCTGGTACTCACACTTGTACTCGGGAAAGGTCTGAAATTTGACTTGGAGTTTGGGAAAGGCCGGGAAGCCATGGGGAGAGCCTGGAACCCAGAAGGAACTTATGTAGCCATCCAACATGAAAAAAAAAGCTACAAATTAGCTTTATCTCACGTCAATAACTACATCAAATTACAAAAAATTGCCAAAAAGTTAGAACTAAATAATTTAAATGTTAAAATAATACTAATAATACTAGTAATACTACTGTTTTACATTTAAAGCTCAAATATACTAAAAGTACATAAAAAAAAACTATCTTGACATTTCAGAGTTGAAAGGAGGTAAGTTGGACTGACGGCAAACAAGTTGTGATGAGAATGCCACCAAGTTTTGATAAGAATGAAAACAAGTTTTGACCAGATCAAACCAAGTACACCTGAGACTGACACATGTTCTTAAATGGACGCCATACAGGAGCAGTCTATGAATTTGGTTTTGTCTGCAGATTTAAACCCCGTGTTTTGCACACCTATTTGACAACCCATCTCCACAAAAATCAACAGGTACAAGCGTTGTTCCAAAAGGGCTTCTGAAAGCCTTGGAGAGGCTTCTAAATGTCCTAGCATGTCCGAGGTCAAAGCCAGAAAATGTATCACAGCTCCGGCAGGACAGACATACACAAAAAACATTTTCTTTCATATACTGGATATCATCCAATCTGTATTTTAATTCTTACATATATTTCATATGATACATATCTTTCACCTAAAGACACAAGGAATTCACTCTGAAGAAAGGTTTGTTTTTCATTTCAGGGGCTATTACAAATTGTCATTTCTCTTCTCAGCTAGTCATCTTTAGCTCACATTTGTTCAATTGACTTCCATCTTTTAATACTGATGATCCCTCCTCCTTCCCTTCCCCTGTGTTAAATATGGGTGAAGTGGAGGCTTAAGATATGCCTCAGTGCTTATCGCTCGTCCTGGAGCCAATTAGGCTAATTATAATCCATTAGTGTGGGTCTTAGGGTTCCCTGTAGGGGTGAAGGATTCCTCATCACATACCTCAGAAACTAGAGATGGTGAAACACAGATTCAGCTAAGGCCCTTTGTGATTGCTGACAGGTTCTGGCACTCGAAGTATAAGAGCGTGTATTGCACAGCATGCCCTAATTGATAGGATTGGTGATGGTAAAGAGGAGCACAGATGGATAGGTTGTTTCAAATTGAGGATGGGAATACATTTAAATTGGAGATTGATGGATGGGAAGACAGGTAGGGAGATGAGTGAAGTATTAAATGGACGTTTAAATTTGCTAAACAGAGGCTAGACAGATTCAAATAAATAGTCTGTCCTAAATCTTAAGATTTCTGTAACGTTTGCTGTGCACTTGGTTAGCACTCACACACATGCTGTTACTATTCAAGCCCCATCATGACACTGTGCTGTTCCGATTCATCAGCCTTTGGAGGGCAGGGAAATGTGCTCATACTCCGGCACAACTTCTGCCCGCCCACGAAGACGGCTGCCGGAAGAAGCAGAGAAATTAGTCCCAGCGCTGCGATCAAAACTCCAGCTCCGCTGGAGAGAGTAAAGCGGAGATCCAACAGCCTTGTCAAGTTCATTTTACACTCCCCACCAGCCTCAACTTCCGTTAACGCCATGCTTCATTTGAAAGTATGCCACCCCTGTAGCTGTCTAATGTAATGGCTCGTTATCAAGCATGTCTGACCCCCGGCTCCCTTACATCCCCATTGGCAGTGGGTCTATCACACAGCAGACTCCACCCAGTGTTCACATGGATTTGTGGAGTGTAAGAAAAATAACTGAAATACTTTTAGTGGTGAACAGCTGTTTTGAAGGACACTCACTCTCTCTCATACTTAGTATTCCACACACACAAACACAACAGAATACCGATCACTGGGTGTTGTGGTAATAGGAATGAGCATTGCTGTCATGACAAAAAGTACACTTTCGTCAGACTTCTAGCATTACATTTCTTGATATAAGGGCCTATACACAAGAAGATTCATTGTTTCGATTCGGCTAGGTGGGAAAGCTCCCTTTCCCATGTGAGCTGAGGGGACAAGGCTAGCCGGATGCCTGGTTACATGGTACTTGCTACTGTATCTACTTCCATGGTAGCTAGTAATGCTTTTCAGCTCTTAATGTGACTGATACTAACTAATGTTTGCTCCTTATCTGACTCGTTATTAAATCAAAATCATGTTTTATCATTCTTAACATTAAACGTTTGGCTGAACTGTAGCCATTAAGTTAAAGGCCTAATTTAAAATGTGTTTCTGCAGCTGGGAACCATCAGTTAGTGAGGTGTTCTCAACATTCTTCACACAGTTCTATGTCCACTTGCAAGCTTGTATTCATTGGTACTGAACTTAGATTTTGTTGCACAAATGTTTGTGTAGAAGGACAGCTCATGATGCCTTTGGTCGGCTATAAAGATAATAGTTACACTTTAATTTAAAAACAGTATATATATATATATATATATATATATATATATATATATATATATATATATATAAATCATGGACATAGCTCTTCACGTATTGTATAAAATTGAAGAAAAACTGTAGTTGGGAAAATGTAAGTTTAATATAAAATGTATAGAATATTGTTCACTACAAAGGTAACAGTTGTAAACTTTGTCAAACTAAAGAACCACCAAACCTTAAAACCTTCACATAGCAGTTACATAAAACTGTAAAATATCTGACAAAAAATCCATTTGCTTTAGGCATTAATTTTGCATGGAACCTAAATTGTGCTGTTGTATAAGTATACCAATGATCAATTTGAGAATTTGAATTGATCTATGTGTACATTATTTAACATGTTTAAAGAAACATTGCACAGTGAACCTTTAATATTACTTTGTCTGCATATGTTATATTCCAGATTTTCGCAGAATGATAAGTATGCCTTGTTGCAATCCCTGGAGCCCATTGAAAGTCATGGCCAAGAGAGAAATAACCGAGTAAGCTTGTGTGTAAGCCTGTGTTTGCAGTGACCCAGGCACAGCCCTGTGGCTGAATTTAACACTCAACACTCAACAATATAGACCTGCACACGTGGTGGGGGAATATAATGTACATTGGACATACGTAGATCAGAAAACGCCAGATGTACATTCTTGGGCAGGTTTTCTTGAAGGGCATCTCTATCTGGCTGCATTCGTCCTTCCTTCAATTCTGGCCAGTCTCCCTGTCCCTTGTACTGAGTAGCACCACCGGACCATAATTCTGCAACCACAATAGCTTACCAGAGGAATGATACAAGCCAGCTGATGAGGAGTAAAATCACATTTTTTTTACCAGACATAGTGCTTGAATGTTAGTTGATGTGTCTCTGAGCAGGCTGTCATAGATTTATTTGCCTTTGACTCAGAAGTGGCTTGTGTCTAGTTTCTACCACAAAGGCCTGATTGATGGACTACATCTGAGATGATTGTCTAACCGGGGATAACACACAGTGATAATGAAGTATAGAAACCAGACACTCAAGCTCAAGGCTTACTGTCAAATCTAGCAACTGCAGTAGGCTACCTAACCAAAAGCCTGGAATCAAAGATTAAAAAACAGGTCAAAACAATGAGAACAATAAAGAGCTCTCGAAATGACTCCCCCCGGAAATTAGAGCACCAGAACTAGGATTTCAAGAGCTGCAACCTTTGATCTGATCTGATGGGTGTTACAGAGTAAGTAGATCGGTGACCCAAGTTAATCCATTTCAAATAAAATCTCTGAGACCATGAAGCTGGCGAGAAATGAAGGAGACTGAATACTTTTTGAGCTGACTTTACATATGGGATATGCAGCAGAAACTACAGTTAGAACCTGAAATAAAAATTGGTTTCATTGGGACTTTTTGATTGACACTAAATCTTTTGGTGGAAGCAGTGTGGAAAAAATGTATTGTAGATTGTGAAATAAAACCACGCTGGATAAAGTCCTCGGAGCTAGACAGAAGCCACCTCTGAGTAAAGGGCAGGCCAGTCTGGCTTGAGCTTTTCCAAAAGGCCATTAAAGGACTCTAATGGGGTGACAAAAAGACGATCAAAATGGACCTTTTTGGCCTCTAAGAGCAACCAGGCACCACTCCTCACCTGGCTAGTGCCGTTCTTGTGGTGAGTCATGGCAGCTTCATGCTAAAGTCCATTCTAAATGAATTAATTCATGCTAAAAACCATTCTTGGCCAAGTCTCCCTTGGAAAAGAGATTTTTTTTTAACTCAATCGGACTTCCTGGTAAAATAAAGGTATAATGTTCATTATAATTATAATAGTTACAGTGAAAGGGAAAATGCTTAGAAGTAAGTACAATAAAGGTTTCCTTTTTGCACAGACCACGCTGTGAGTGCTTTGAGGACAAGTCTCTGAATGTCTATCGACCTGTAAAGCCCAGACTTGTATGCAATATAACCTGTGGAGACACCTAAAGATAGAAGTTCCTTGACAATCCCCAACTAATATAATTTTAAGAGGAGAGAATGTGACACCTGCCCTACAATTTGGATTTATTTTATGAACATGTGTCTTCAATTAGTCATCATGGATTATTGGGTGTAGATTGATGGCCAAAAAGATACTTTCAATCAATTTTATAATCAAGTTATGTAACAGAACATTGGATGCAAAAATGTAAAGTGTATTAATATTTAGGATGCCAGTGCAGGTGTTGGTTTTAGTAATGGCTACCAGGATGGGTTTTGAAGCCAGAGAGTAGGGAAAATGTAATATAGCCTTAAAGAGGAGAAACTGCTGTGAGCCAGAGACCCCAAAGCCTGTGGCCCACATTCTACATGTAAAAGCTGGGCTTAAGCTTGAATGAGGCTAGCTTTCTTTGCTTTTCTCCTTTCGGTTCTTTCTACTGTCCATTATACCAATGCTGTGAGTATTTTTGTTCTAGCTGTGTGAATAAATCCACTTTTTGTACGATAAGTTCAGCTCTACTGATCCATCCTAAAATCTGCTATGGCCATTGAAAACTGCTATGACCATGTCATTTTATACTTCGTAAATCTATAAGGTAGATTTTCTTTTGGGAAAGTATATTGTAGGTACTGTAGCTGGTACTCATCAAGGTGGCTGGGATTTTTGTGGTTCAGAAAAGTACTGTATGTTGAATGAATTAATATGAATTTGCATTTTAATCAAAGTATCAACAGAATGTTGCCTTATATTTTGACTGTCCAAAATACATTTTAAAATGCGTAGCGTTTTTCTTTTTCTTTTATACACTTTTACAGTATATTGGTGTTCAGGTATTATTTTTATTATATTTATTATTATTTTATTTTTTATTATAATTTTTTTGTGCTGTGTAATTGATAGGGAGAACAATGAGAGGACAACCTCACATTCATGCTATTATATATTTTGAGGAGTGTATTTGCTGGACCATTTAACACCTTGAACCAAGACATACAGTATAATACACATTTCTTCTGAAGTAAACTGAATTCTAAACCCACATACTGGATATAATGTTTCTTGACCCCCATTATCCCCAGACATAGATCAATGCCTGCCGTTATAGAGGATGGTAAGGGTATCAACGAGTGATAGGGGTTTGGAGTCTGTCTCGATGTGAGAAGCCAAAGGTCTGCATCGTTTATGTGGTCAACCACGATGGAGACACATGACCAGTGCCTCAGATCTGATCCGTCTGAAAAGGAAAAGAAGAAACGTTCAGTCCTCTGATCTCCAATATCAATGGACTGACTGGTCTCTCTTTTTTATTTGAAACACAAAGCACAGACAAATTTACTACACGCAGAACATAGTAAAGAAAGCAGGGGAAAGAGGAAAAAGCTAAAGGGGAAACGAAAGAGCAGAAAATGAAAATAGTAAGTGGTAGATTCAGAAAGGGGTAATATTAACATATTCATTCAAAATAATGAAAATGTCCAGTTTTACATAATAATAATGGGGACCTGATGGGAGAGAGTGGGAAAAGACTGACTCAGAGGTGAGCAGCCATACAATGAGTCCCCATTAACCATTGGACAATTGACCTAAAAAAAATGTAAGTACTGCCACAACGTGGTTTTACCATAATGCCAATGGAGCGCTTGGTGGGTAAATTACTTTCCACAGTGTAACATTACTTAGGTTCTAGTCACGCTAATGTGTTTGCTACGGTACTCCACCTCTTATGGAGCAATACATTATAAATACATTTCCACTTATGTGATATGCATATACATGTACAGCCTTTCCAGGTTCTTGTCATGTCCAACCTGACACATCCAGATTGACACATTTAAATCCTTGCAACAAACAGCAGGCTATGATCTCTTTACAAGACATGAAGTAATCCAACCCAGACCAGCCCAACTCTGATCATGGACCCAATTCAATAGGCCCATCAATACGTTTTCAGGGTTTTGTAATGAAAAAGGATCTACACAAGTAATATTGTTTTACTAATGTTGATGGTATACCTGTATATTCAGATTTTCAGCTCACATGGTGCAAAGTTGACAAACTCACAAATTAGACATCATAAATACCTTTTTACATCCCATTCGTCCCTATTATTATAACCACAGTATATCATATTCTACATATAAAACAACTGATTGACAAAAAATACCTAACAGTGGATTGTACCAATCACAGAATAATGGCCTGATCAGTAATGATATATACATGCTATAGGAATGTAAACCCATACTATATGGCTGATGTGGTGGTGACAACATATGTTATTTATGCTTGCCAGCTAAGTAGTTTTAGCACAATGTGTTCGTTTCAAATGGTGACACAATTCCCCAAAATCTATTTTAATTACATTTCTTTACCTGAACAAAATATCTGGGAAGACCATCATTGTTGAATGACAACACAACATTTGGAACTATTGTAAACCCCTTGAGAAGGTGGAGGGGTGTAACTGAGAACACTGGATTATGATAACCTTTAGATCTTTTTGTCCATCTCTGTCTTAACTGTTGTACTCTAGTGTGTTGCTCTCCGTCTGAGCATTATTGTCTTATACTTTTTCTGTAAAGCGGCTTTGGGTCTTAGAAAAGCGCTATATAAATAAAATGAATTATTATTACAACAAAATTTGTTTTCTCTTGTTAGAAGTATTGACTCTGAAAGCTACATTAAGTCAGACTCTTCAGTTCATGCTGATGGCAAGTGTAATCCTAATTTAATACAGCAATCCCAATACCTAGTGTTAAAAGACACAAGTTATTGGTGTCGTGTTACGATATGATGGTAATTTCATCATGATTATCAAAGACATGAACTTAGGAGTTTGTTAGTGTCAAAATAAAGTGATGAATTCAGTTAACAGCATCATTTTTTAACTGAATATACAGTTGTAAAACTAATTAACAATGTTAGGGGATGATGCCATTTATCCTTTTACATTTGTATATAATGAAAATGTCATGAAATGCCAGGGCTATACATTTCTTTGGACTTGCTGCATAACAAAACGTCCACTCCGGGGATATTTAAAAATCAAATTCACTTGCTCCGAGAACCAGAATGCACAAATGTTGTTCAGATTTGGATTGCACAACGGTTACCAAACACAGATGGTGGAATACAGGTGTTGCAGGAAAGCTGAATCCAACGGAATCAATAGAAGTCCCTGCACAACAGTGCTCTCAATGTAACCACTCCCAGAGCAACAGAGGATTCTCTCGCCATGCTTGGCGGATGCTGGCATGTTACTACAGCAGTGGTAATTGCAAGCCATCGAGATTCATTAAACTATGTTCGTGTGAACTGGAACAGCATCCATAGAACGCTCCCTTATACTGCAACTGGACCTTTTGCATGACTAGTTTTGACAGATTACTTTGTGTTGGTAGGTTTCACACATGGAACACGTCCTGCTGTCCTGTTGCAGGGAGGACCTCTCAAATGGAATGGAGCAGATATAGGACCCCTAGTTTTTGGAGTATTTGTCCAGAGCCTCATGATTAATCAAAGGGAAACATGACTGATTGCAGACCACTTATGTAGAAGACCATCTCCTTGTATGGGCCAGGGGTTTAAATCCCATGGGCAACTTTGAACACTTCTGGTACTAAAAGGCTTTATGGATAAAAGCGTCTATCAAATGGTATACTCCTTATTAGTATAATTGCAGAGATACAGCTCACTTGCAAAATGCTAATGACTCTCAGGAATGCTTTGGAAAAACTCAAATGATCTAAAAGCTTTGCACTAAAAAGCTTGTTATTGGTAATTCTTGGAAATAAAAAGTTTCCATTTTCTTCAAGGTGTATTTAGTCTATGTGTTACATGAGACTCTCAGGAAACTCATTTATTACTGTTACTATTTGTACTATTTATTAAGCTACTCATATTTGCATATTTGTCACATTCTTCCAGTCACTGTGTTAAGATAGTTGCAGGTTACTATAGTTATACGCTCTAGTTGTAAGATAAAATAATTTTGATTACTCCAACTGGTTAATAAAGATAATATAGTATACCTACAGTAGTGCTCAAAGAAAAAACAATTTCCTTCAGCGACAAGAATAAAGCCATGTTTGGAAAATGTGGGGTTTTAGTTATTTGACGATGATATTTTGTCTTTTTACTCATGCCACTCAGACTTTCCAGCCTTGTATTTAGAACTGGATGAAAGTAAATGATAAAGGGGAAAAGAGAAGGTTAAATTTTATATTTAGTAGCGCATTATAGCACAGTATGTGTCTGATTCAATCACCTGCACAACTCAGTCATCTCAAAACATCTATATGAGCAATACAAAATATTTTTTCCAGCTAAAATGGCTAAAACTCTCATTTAACTAACACATGCCACTCCATATATGTCTCCAGTTTTCTCTCCTATGGCGTATGCTGGTTACATTGCTGAGGAGAACAGATTTTCGAACGAATAAATCCCCCTATCGTGCTGTTGCAATATATGGCTTTCATATCTGAGGAGGGAGGATATGGACACAGCTGTGTGTTATTTAGATAGCAGAATTAAAGCACACAGGAGAATACAGCACACCAGCTCTCCACCTCTGTTTTACCAGTTCACTGGAGTGTGTTCTGTAAAATGGCTGCCCCGAGAGCAGCAACTCAGAGGGAGATTAGGGAAAATGGACAAAACACAGGGAGGAATATAGCCTGGAGGAAGGAGATGGACAGATGAGTTTTGTGGAAATTAAAGATATATTGGAAGAGAGATTATGAAAAATAGAGAGTATGAAAACTACATTTCCAGGACAAAGAAGTGGAAAGGGAGAGTGCAGAATCAGTGTGTGCGCATGCACATTTGCACAAGGAACCAGAGAGGGAAAGGGAAAAAAAAGAACACATGAGAGATGGGTTTTCAGGCCGACTCCTTGTGCCGTGCTCCTGTGCGTGTGTCTCTAACTCTGATAAATGGCTCTGTTTGGGATTTCCTGTGTACACCTGATAAGATTGCACACCGCCGAGGATCTGAGAACAGGAAGAATAGAGAGGGCAAGGAGAAGAGCAGGAGGGGGAGGTTCACGCAGGGGATATTGGGGAAGGCTCCAGTGAAGGAGTGAGGGTTCAGGGGCGAGGCGAGGCTTGATAGTGCCTCAGGCTTCTCTCCACAGGGGCTGTATCCTCCGTCCAACATTACCCTCAAGCCTTGGATATCTGCCCGAGCTCTGCTTCATGCACACCCCACTGGCACTAACACTCACATGTTAAATCAAGCAGACGTTAATGCACTGCTCAGGATGCTGTTCACTTACAGAGGTACTCAAGGAAATAATTTCTGCCAACCACCTCCAATGTTCCTATAGCGCCTCATGGTCCAGTAAGAAGAGATCATTTGGCTGGAAAAGGATTGATGGTTTTCCATTGTTATCAACAGCTCCAGGAATGTATGTGTATTAGGACTGTCAAAATGTGTAGTTTTAAGGGTGTTGAATTGTAACGGTCACACTATGTAACAGAGTCACTGGCCCGTGATGCCACCTGTCGGAAAACAATATAATGAAATGCTCAATTGAGCCATTAGCCATGCACTTCATGCCATAGATTAAAAAAAGAGAACACCGTAATGCAAAAGTCCAGGATGCTTCCTTTTTATAAAATCTATCCAACGGGTCCAGCTAATTAGCATTCTGTACATGCGTTTTGGGGTACTTACTGCTAAAATTAGAAAACATTTTTACTTGACCAACACTGGGAAATTCTTTCTCAGAAAGAAGTTTAGCTCTAGATCTTAAGACCCTGTATGTTTGCTGTGTACTATTATATCAATGGTCCTTTATTTATTTGTTTTATAGAGCCCTATACTAATAATTACAAACATTTAGATTAATAAGAAGCACATCATACAATCCCACCTTAAATAAAACAACTCATTAGCTCTCATTATTTTGTACTTCCTTTGAAATATCCATTTGGGGTCTAATATGTATTTTCTATGAAAAATCTAGGGTAATAATATTGCCTAATCACGTGCGCCCTGTAATAATCCCCGGTTGGCAATGTGGAGGCTACAGGCACTGGCTGAGTTTGTTTGTCTTTTAAAATCGCTAATAGTATTTATTTGTGGGCAATCAATTATTTTTCCTTTCTCCAATTTGTAGTCTACTGCTGTTAGAACTTGGTGACGCAAGTAGCTTGACATATCAATTTCATGAATAGTGCACACAAACAGCTTTGACAGGATATCGTCTTTTAAAATCACCCCAACACGATGCAGGTTGTGTAACACTTTGTGGTTTTACAACCCCCCCACCCCACCCCCCACCCCACCCCAAAAAAACAATTTACAAGTATGTAATGTATGAAAGTAAGAGGGCAGTTTTGATGAACTACAGGCTGAAGGAGAAATCCTGAAATGTGAATGGCAACAGGAAAATAAAATGTTTTCCCTTTCATTTGCGAGCTGTTTAAGTTTCATTTAAGCTTAATTTCCTGTAAGGTGATACAAGGGTGTCACGTACATCACATACCTTTAACAACAAAGTACAAAACAAAGAGGTTGTGCACATAACCAGGTCCTTTGAGTGAAAGGAGCGAGTTGCAAAGAGTCTCTTTCGTTCAATATGGTCCACTCCTTCTTGTACTACTCCAAGAGAACCTGTACTCCAAGGACGGCTGGCATTACTCATCATTGCCCAAACTCGGCACAGTTTGCGCCAGTGAGGGCACCACCACATCCAAGTGATAATACGACATGAAAGTGGGAGGGGTAGCCCAGCCAGCCGCAGCACAAGGGCCTTTCCCGAAGCGCGATCAGATCTTTTCTACAACCAATGGGTGTAACCTCCAACCGCCCCCCCCCCCCGCCCCTGCTTTTGGAGAGGATGTCTGTGCCTACATTGAGGCGCCCTGGAACATGCATCTCTCAATGCAATAACGGGTTCACTGCGCTCGACAAGCATGACTTTTTTGCAGGGCTGTCCAACTGGCCTGGAGGGTGTCCTGCCTTATCGTTTCACAAATGCTACCAAAGACGTACCAGCACATGTTGGCTTTGTAGCCCCGGAAGAAACTGTGCCAACACAAGCTTCACTGTGAGGAGTTCCAAGTAATTGATGTGGGCTGAGTGTAAAGGAGCCCCATACAACGTTTACTATTCGACCTTCCAAGTTGGGGAATCCATCGTGACCACCTTCCTGTTTAGGACCCATTCAATGGGAGGGACATCCGTCTACGGAGAACAATTGTGCCACAGAGCTAGTACAACACCATTGTGTTTAAACGTCTTGAAGGATTTCTCACTCTAGCCTCCAGCCAGTATTTAAAATCCCTCCTTCACAGAAGATCCAGCACCACTTCCGTCGTTGACGCCATAAGGCCTAATACACGCAAGCAGGTGTGAACTGTTACACACACTCCTCTCTGGAACGGGGCCAGGCTGAAATGCAGCTACCCTGTCTTCCGAGATAAAAGCCCTGAACATCAGCGAGTGATGCCCTAAAATGTAATTTTCTGGACTGACACCAGAGAGCTTTTCCCCACATTGAGAATAAAACCGAGAGAGGGCAGATGAGCCACCAAACAAACTTTGTGGTCCTCTGACTCATCTCATTCTACCGCACAATAACCCATCATTTAGAGAATTGTGGATTCTCATACCTTGCGCTCTCAGAGGCCCCAATTTGGTGAAGGTGTGAGGAACTATGGAGAGCCTAAAGGGAAGAACCTCGTACACCTGACCCTGAAAAGTCAATCTCAGATGTCTCCTGTGCACAGGGAGGGTATGGATGTGAAAATATGCATCTTTCAGATTTATGGTATTAATCCAATCGCCTTCCTGCATATTCACTGAAAGTGAAAGTGGTCAGATGACCGTTCACTGCCTTAGATCCAGTATGTGGCGTAGCCCATATTGCGCACCCAGGAGCGAATCTATTTCCTTCCGCAGAACAGGATATGGACAATGAGAACTCTAAGACGCCTATGAAACGCGGGGGTAGTCCAGAAAAGCCTGAACCCACAGTCGACAAGACCCATTCCTCACCACAGAGCACTCGAAAAGGAGCCCGCTGTCATCACAGCAACCACGCTCTCTGAGAGGGTTTATAAAAAAAAATATGGAAGGCCCGCTCTTTGCCAAACACCATAGTTTGTCCAGACCCGCAGCCTACATTTCGTGCACATCAAGGTCCAGGTCGCCAGGGACCAACACCCTCGCGGGCCACAGGTTTTTCTTCGTCCGTGAGGACATCTCGGATCCCTCAGACTCTTCCCCCTCTGTGCGTGTGGCCAGGGTGACAAGAGTATGCCGACATACTAGTTGGCAGAAACCGCCTAGCAATCTGCTAGCACTCTACCCACGAGGGGCCAAGCTAGCTACCAGCATCAGAAAATCTTCCGCAATCCACTGCTAAAGTATTTTTGGCAATGCTGGAGATTGAAAAGATAATTTAAAGATAGAAAAGATTTTATGACGACTCAGAAAAACCTTTGATTAGCCTCACGCTAGCGCAGGCTAACCTCCACAGGGTAACCTTCCACAGTGGCTCTAAAAGCGAGGAAAGATAGAAAATCTGACTTTCGGGGTGACCAAAGGCACTCAGAGACTCTTGCACTCTGAGGCTGAAGCCAGAAGCACACAAGGACAGATATTCCTCTCACTAGAATAGATTTTTAACGCAACGCAAAACCCGCGCTGAAGAATGGCTTTCTGAACAGGAGACACAGGGGCGCTCGTTTTATAGGTCGGGCACATGAAAGCGTTGCAAGGTGTGAGGCGTCTCACTGGCCTTGTTACAAGGCGCTGTGTTATTGGTTTTCAGAAAAGAGAGGTGCCATAGCGGGCTTTCCCATAGGAAGGAGTTGACCGTATTGAACGAAAAAGTACTAGATAAATTGCCTCCAACAGATTCTCTCAGTTTCACTTTAACCAGCTGAAGGAGATAGATACCCTGCTCTCCCATGCCAGAGAAACCATTTGGATTGAAAACAAAAAAACATAAACTGAAAGTGATTGCTGTGAGGTCCCTAGGGTCTCCATCTCTGCAAGTTTGGTTTGGCTCATTGGCCTCAGAGATATTGCGTTTTGTGGGGTACCGTCAGACATGATTGCATTTTAATTAATGTTGTCTCGTCCCGGTAATCCAGGATACAAGCTTGCTGGCCACACACGCAAAGGAGATTACACTTTCCACTCACAGGTTTAACCATAGACTTGAATTTTGTTGACCCTTACTTTTCTCTCTCTCTCTCTCTCTCTCTCTCTCTCTCTCTCTCTCTCTCTCTCTCTCTCTCTCTTTCTCGCATGTTAAAAGGAAGTGCGTCTATGTCTCAACCTGAGCTGTCCTGCAGTGACCACATATCCATTCATCTTTTCGACCTCTAACAGAGGAGCGATATTCTGTCATTTTATATTCTCTCTCTCTCTCTCTCTCTCTCTCTCTCTCTCTCTCTCTCTCTCTCTCTCTCTCTCTCTCTCTCTCTCTCTCTCTCTCTCTCTCTCTCTCTCTCTCTCTCTCTCTCTCTCTCTCTCTCTCTCTCTCTCTCTCTCTCTCTCTCTCTCTCTCTCTCTCTCTCTCTCTCTCTCTCTCTCTCTCTCTCTCTACCAGTCAGTGGTTAGCGAGTATCCGTCCAAACAGGAGCTGTACAGAGTAGTCTGTCACGGTTTCAACACGTGCATGCAGGAATATCTGACGGTGATATGTTCCCGTCCGGTTCTTCCTCATGCATAGCCATAGCACAGCAGTCATTTAGATAACTAGACACATCTCCCCCTCTTACACAGTGGGGGGCCCGACAGGGAGAGCATGCTCAACAAAGTCCTTCTAATCTCTTTTGAATATCTTGTTGTACAATTTGTGTAATTGACAGTACAAGATTCAAATGAAGAGAAACTAGTATTTACCCATATCTACAGCCCCTGCTGGAAGATGAAAGCTAACCTTGGTGGACATTTGTCAAAGATAGTGGGAAGAGGAGATGCAGACAGAATAAGAAGAAGACAAAGAATAAAATGAAAGACTCTGAGAGGCACTAAAGAGACAGTGTGTGTGTGTGTGTGTGTGTGTGTGTGTGTGTGTGTGTGTGTGTGTGTGTGTGTGTGTGTGTGTGTGTGTGTGTGAGAGGGAGGGTGTGAAGAAGTGAGTGGGAGATGAGATGCAAATGTCCTGCGGCGATAAGCGGGGAGCCAATCTCAGGCGACATATGGAGCAGTGTGGAGAAGGAGCTCCTTCAGCGCAGGGCCTTATCGAGAGAAAGGCTCCTCTTCAGGCTGATTGAATGACTAATCTCCTGTTCTGACAGCATAACAAGGGAGAGAGTACACAAAGACACAGTGCCCGAGGAGACGGAGGGAACTGGCCGACTGGGGAGCGCCGCAGGCCATTTGGCCTCAGGCGCAAGGAGAAGGGGAGGGAGAACGACGGCGATTGACGAAATAGATAAATAAAGAGGAGAGACATTGTCGAAAGGAGACAGATGGAGGAAGAGAGGTTGCAGAAGTTAGAAAGAGGGAGATGTTGGGGGGAAGGAATGATGCTATGACGCGTTATACACTCCGACAGAGTTACCATGTGGAAAATGAGAGGGATCTGTGTGAGAGGCCAATCCAAAAGAGGTTTTACCCCTAACAGTGAATAGATAAATGAGGAACATGTAGTCATTAGTCTTGTGCATTTCCCCAAGGAGGGTTACCTGCAACCCAGACTGAACCCTCCATTGCCTGTGGCTCACTGTTGCTGAATTTCTCATTTATCCCTCACAAGTAATTACAGTTTATTATGAGCCTTTCTGATGCAATTACTTAGCTAATGAGATCAAATTAAAACCACTGCAGTCAGCTGCCCTCATTGTTTTGGCTCTGTGGTGTGATGTTCACGGGCATCGTTTTTTTTCAACAGTTTGGACCTTTATTTATTTACATTGTCTGTTTTGGAAGTGCTTAGAGGGTATTCAAGAAGCCAATACCATAGAGTAGCAGTAGAGTAGAGGGAGAATAGTCCTTATGTGTTTAGGAATAGAGAGAGGGGTGCAATTAAAAAACAAGGCAGGGATAGTGATTATCAGAGAGATAATTGAGGAACTGCATTTTATATGAAACAATTCCAATGTTACATCATGGGAACATGCATATTTCAGCTGCTGTCACTTTTTAGGACACTGCAAGAATTTGATTTTGATGCAACAAAATATGCATGTAAAACAGCTTTTACAATGTCAAGTCCAATTAAATAAAAAATAAATAAAAAAATGCAGCATAAAAAGCCATCACATTTGCATATTGAGCCGGGTGAGATATCAAACCAGCACAATCCAAGCATCACTCTCTTCTTTTTCACTATATTTATACAATGTTGCGCATTGCATGGACGTCCATAAAACCATAACAATGGAGAAACCATGAATAAAGGGTGAAAAAGAAGAGGGTTTAGAGAATTGATGAGGCAAGGGAAAGAGGAAGATGCAATGGCATGCTCTCCATTGGACTAGCACCCCTCCCTGCTACTCCCCACAGAGCTATGGCCAAGCCCAACGAGGAATAATGAGCTTTAGAAACCCAAAAAGGTCACTCACTGCAAAGATCTGCTTCCGCACCTCCTCCTAATCAGAAATGCCACCGTCTGACCAAAGCTCACAGAGAAAATTCTATAGTTGAGAAAAAGAAGCTGAGAGAAAGGGCGAAGAACAGGAGGAAAGTAAAAGGCAAAGCCAGTCACCCCAAAGAAATCCTCACCTTTATCTGACAACCTGAGAGGAGACAAGCTGCTAGGGGTTGCAGCAGGGGACGAGAGGATGGGAGGGAGGGACGAGGGAGAGAGAAATGAAAGAGCGCGGGTAAAGGGGTTAAAAACTCAAAGGAGAGCACAGTACAATACAAAAAAGACATGGCTGGGCTTAAACAAAGTTAGGGCGTGTTGGCTAGACAAAAAGGAGGACAGGGTGAGGATGACAGTAGGGACGGAGAGAGGGAGAAGGCCACAAGGGAAATAGAGGGAGTAATGTCAGAGAGGATTAGTTTGGAGCTGGTTTTAATCCTGGGTAAATGATCAGTCCCTCTGCAAACCCCCTTCAAGAACACGGTCCCATTGCTTATTGAGCCAAAGTAAACACACAACTATGAGCAGAGAGAAAGAGAGAGAGAGTGACAGAGAGTGACAGAGAGTGAGAGAGAGAAAGAGAGAGAGAGATACCTATGTGTAGGCCAGATCAGGACGTCATTAAATCAAGAGGTTGTGCGGTAATGCTCACATGTACTGTACACAGACAGTATTTTGTTGGTATCATATTATCGTGCAGGCCATAGTCCATAGAATACTTTGTATACTGTGTATGCTGAAAATAGTTTATATACTACTGTCTGCACTTAACTATACCTGCACTGTACTGTTAATACTGACCTAATGTATATACCTTAGCATACAAGCATAGTACCCCTTACTATTTATTTAATAATCCTTCCTGTACATATGTACATATACTCTTTACCATGTGTTTGAATGATCTGGTTGGATGCTAAACTCAATTTTGTTGTCTCAGTAACTGTACTCTGTGCAGTGACAATAAAGTTGGTTCTAATCATCAAATCTGATGTAATGCATCAGAATTGTGCAATGCATCAGAATAATACAATATGGAGAGTACTCCTTTGGCTTTTAAGTGGCCCAGCACCCAACATTACTAGTGTGTACAATACTCAATCCAACAAGCCCACCGTGGAAGGCGATACATCTTCCATTCCCCATTGTGGGGAGCAGCTTTGAGACACAAGGCACGAGTATAGGGTCATTCTTCACAGGCTGCTCCAGTATGCTCGCTCTCAGGCCTGGAGGCAGGCAGAAGAAAACAATGGCGGGTTATGAGGGAGCGATTAGAAACAGCCACATCCCCAGACCCTGTCCAGAATAACAAACGAATGTTTCTCTACAGCCACGTCACTCTCCTTCACCTGGGTCACAATCGAGAGACTGGAATGACTGCAGAGAAAGAGAGACTGAGAAAGAGTACGGGCTCAGGGCGTGGAGTGTGAGGAAATAACAAAGGAGACCAAGGTAAAAATGGGCAGAAAAAAGAAAGCTATTACAATGGGGTGAGATAGCACCCAGAAAGTAAAGAATGTCCTACTCGGACATACAGCATGCTTTCTACACCATGGTAGGCTGTCCCTCTGTGTTGGAACAATCTTACCCTTCAGCTGAAGTAACGCATGATGTATTTTATGATCGAAGCAATAGATTAGATTAGATCACACATTTCTATGTTTAACCCAATTTAGAAATAACGGCACCCACCCAAAGGTGGTATAATAGTTGTTGCTTTGGTCTAGAGAGGCTCTTATAAAAGAAGGCCAAAGGAAAATAGTTTTTTACCAAATTAGTCTGATGCATAAATGTATTGAGTGACACTTTCTGCTGGTTTCCATGTTGTTTTCTCAACAGGCTATAGAGGTTGTAGATTTGAAAATGATTGGTAAAGATGAGAAAGGTAAAGGGAAAATAGATCTGGGGTGGATCGGCCTGCAAAAACTAGTTTCCTAAACAAATCTAATATCTTCTTGAATTCTTAAAAACAAGCTAATTACTGTACATAAATGTGTGCCTGGTCAGACACATCTTTGCAGACAGATACAAACAAACAAACACCAGTATACTTGATAAGCACGCAAGACCAAAACAATGCGTCATTTGATCAGAACAGAAACATCTACATCTATTACAACAGAGGACGCAATACATCTTCCAAAGGGCACCTCCAAATAAACAAAAAACATTAAATATTACAGTCCCACGCACCCGCTATACCCCCCCCCCCCCACACACACACACACACACACACGCACACACACGCACGCACACACACACACACACACACACACACACACACACACACAGGGGTGTGTGATCTATCGTCTATCTTCTACCGTCCCTGTTAAATGAGGTTTTACGTACTGTAGACAGAGGGAAAGACAGCTTTTTGCAAGAATTGAGCTGGGGAATGCAGAAAGGGCTGTTGGCCTTGAGAAGGGTCACAGTGACATGGGAGATAAGGAGTGCCCTAGGGGGGCTGATAAGGACAGCCATTAGCAGCGAAATAATGACCCCCTGATTAAACACCATCAGACTATTTAAGGACAATGGCAGGCATCAACATGCGGACAGAAAGGCATATGAACTGGACGACATCAGAAATGACTTCTGATTAAAAAGATGGCCTTGGACGACAGGGACTGGGAATTTGAGCCAATTTCGAAAGTCAACACTGTCGAGGGAAACGGCATGGGAAAGCGTTGATCGACCGTCTCTCTCCTCCTCCTCCCCCTCTTCTCTTTTACTTCGGCTGATGCAGTGGCCACATTAGTCAGGGGCACCTCCATGGGCCAGCTTTCTGCGTGCTCCCCCTACTTGGTCTGCATGTTGGATTAATGATGTCCCTGGTACCCATTGCACCCAGTCCCCCCGCTCGTCTGTTACCACCTCTCCTATTAACCCCAGCCATCCATTCTCCTTATCACATGTGACTGTGACCAGCCTTACTCCAGTGGCTCCTAAATGAGAGGAGCTGCGCATGGATATATCACTGCATTAGCGGACCCAAGGTGGGGGCCTTTGTGTGTGTGTGTGTGTGTGTGACTATGTATTGGCGTGTTTTTGTGTTTGTGCGCATGTGTGAGCAAAGCAGGGGGTTAGGGTTGTAGATTGGAGAGATCACAAGGAAAGTTCACACTTAATTGAGCTTAGAGATTGACCATTTAAGAAGACACACATTCCCTTTAACCATTCATCTTGGGTTTAATACAACTTTCCATTACCATAATTACTTCACGTGCTCAGAGAGGGTGTGTGTGTGTGAATCTGTTTGTATGGGTATGCGTGCATGCGTAGCACCAATAACAACACATTGTGAGAGTATACCTGAATAATAGATATGAGTAAACTTAAGGAAGGAGCTGTAATATCAAACTATGAAAAGAAAACAGATTACCACACAACAGAATTTAAATATGTGCGGTACAGTACTTTACAGTGAGATGCCAGCTTTACGATTCAGGATGTCTTATTATATATGCTGCCAAAAAGAGCCTGCAGGAATAGAGTAGAGATATCACACAGCTTAATAAATTGTATTTATTTGCTTTCTTTTTTTCTTTTTGATTATCTGGAGCGGATTTAGAGGGGGTGGCTCTGAGACGTCATTGGCTAAGCCTTCTGGAGTTGTCATGGGCTCAATTTAATGAAGCATCCCGGATGGAAGGGGCCCACTTGAAAACTCCAAAGAAATATCTGCTCTCAACCCAAAAAAACAATCTAAATATCTATTGCTCTGATTAAGTGCTCATCTTGGATTATAGGATAATTGATATTATAACACAGTTTCCTGTGTATTTTGAAACGTAACACTAATTGCGTCAAAAGTGTAGACATTTTAATTGATCTTCATCCATTTTCTTCCTTTAATAATGTATCTGATCTGCTCAGGGAGAGGTCTGTGATATATGCTGCATGCACGGCCAGAGGAGAGTGAACCAAGGAGAGAACAGAGAGACCGGCGTATCTCTCCCTAAACGCCGTGGGGTTACCCAGTGGAGCAGATACATGGGCGAGCACATCAGTTTCACTTACCAACCGGCTAACCGCAAAGCACGCATGCCCAATTATGGGAGGGCCAAATTAAAAGTGCAAATTGCGGTGTAAAATTTACAGAGTCAAATTTAAATGTGAAACTTGAAGCAGGGGAGCATGGAGCATTCTAATGAAGCCATTCTAGGGGATTAATGTGCTGGGTAATTGCTGGACCTCTTCTTTTTCTCCAACGCCCTTTTTAATCAACAGTCAGCTAATTACTAAATCCGGGGATGGTAGGACCAAAGAGTGGAAAACAAAAGGGAGGAAGAAAGAAGAACAGAAAGAGATTCATCTCTCTTTTGCATACTTCATTTTGTTGGAAAGATGCAGAACTCAGTGGACACTCAACCAATTACATGAGTTTATTTCACAACTACCATCAGAAACCACAAAGGCATTAAATGAAGGACTTGCAGAGCTTGTAAGCAGTCTAAACAGCATGCAGCGCATTACTGTTAGACTGATGTAGGTTAGTGATGAGGCATGAAAAGCAATACTTGGTACTTAAATATTAAAGCTACTAGGAAGCGTTGAACCAACTTGTTTGCATGGAGCTTTTAATGAAGCCAGGCAGTCAGTGCCAATCTCCTGAACATATACTAGGGGCAAATACAAACCCTGTATACACATCCAGTCGCACACTCTTTAACACAGAGCACACACTCTAACAAGACTTAAGGCACATTTACATGCAAGGTGAGAATATATTTGAAAGTGCAGTCACTGTTTATTTAAGCAACTTATTAAAATGTTATTTGTACTTCCAATTAACACCAAAAGTTATATTTTAAGGATTATACATTTTTCATTGCATTTATAAATGAAACTATAAAGCCAGTCAACTATTATCGCTTATAAGACTCATCAGTGTTGGGGAACAACTACTTTGAAAGCATAGCTTTGCAAGCTACCAATTACTTCACACTGGAAGAGGCTGAACTGCAGCAAAGCTACCCAGGCAGAAACAATCTAGTTCATTTAACTAAAGCTCTTTAGAAAATGTAGTTCAAACTGCTTTGTGAAACAAAATGATAAAATTGACAACGTACATATTATATGCAATTACAACAAAATATCAAGCAAAAAAAGACATGCCACAAAATGCCACTCAATTGAGTTGACTGCAAAAAGTTCCCACTTGTTCACAGGTCACACACTAACCACAAAATAAATAAATACCCCACTATTCATTGGAAAGTGCAGGGAGTGCCAGCTTTGGTTTTGTTTTTTTGCTTTGGTTTTGTTTTCAGACCTTTTCTTGAGCGCCCGCAAAGACTGCTGGGGCCTGTTGACAAGCTAGTAAGAAAAGCCGGAATGAGAAATGCAACAGGCATCTCAAAGAGTGGTTGACAGCACAGGGGCTTCAGTAACTTGGGTCTTCTGCATAGTTAAGGCAGGGATCAAAAGTAAAGTTTGAGAGATGTATGAGTGCTGAATTTATTTTAAAAAATTACCTAAAGCAAAACATTTGAACTTGGATATTCCATCATTTAATGCTTACATAGTCCTGAGTGGATGTTATCGCCATAAGCTTGCTTATAACACTTGCTATGGATGGAGACTGTGTTCTTGTAGGATTTTTAGGTCTTATATAATTTTAGCATCAGATTAAGCTAGCGTGTGGGTGTTACTGTGTGTGTGTGTGTGTGTGTGTGTGTGTGTGGCAGACACCTCCTGCATGGTTAAGTGAAGTGCTGACAGCCATGCCATCAAATCACTGTTTGAAAGCGCAAATCATTGCTACAACATCGCATAATAAAAGGGATCCCTAGCCTGCCAATCTAACTGCAACAAGCCAGCCTAACCAGCAGCTCCAGAACATAGCGGTAAAAGAAAAAAGGAAGGCTAAAAGAATGATAGGACTAAAACGAGGGGTGCTGGGGGATGAAAGAACACAGGGAGCTGGGGATAAAAGAGGGGCATGAAGAACAGAAGAATAGGAAGAAATCATGGCAGAGGGGAGAAAAGAGGATAGTGGGGAATGCACAGTCATAGTGGTGGAAAAAGAGGCTAACTGTGTACTTATTCAAAATTGGCTTACAAGCTTCTAGTTTGTAATTATAAATGTAATGATTTTGTGATGAATTTGTATTATGAGATCTTAAAGGTATTGTACAGATATTGTTGTGTCACCACTGCATGATGTGTATATTGAAAATAAATGGTCAAGACAGAATACAAAGCATAATACATTTCAAATAAGATGTGAAGAACAAGTTTTTATTCCACATTTTGATGAGCCGACAAATAAGGAAACATTAAGTCCAGTCAACCAAATAGTGACCTAACTGTTGACCTCAACACGGTTAATCCAATGTTAATTCCTTATTGCTAATCAACATTCTAAGATATCAGCACCAGGAGCTCAATTCAATATGAAGCCAAGTTCATCCATATGAAGGTCCCCTCCAAACTGTCTTTATTAATACAGAACTATTCTACTTAAGAATGAAACAGAGAAAGAAATATCAGAAATATCAGAAAGAAGCTTCTTTTTTCAGGCAAGTGCTCCAGTCATCATGACAGCTGCCAGATAGGTAACAAATCTGCCAGTGTGCATAGACCTTTCCCATTCAACTAAACTATATTAGATAAATACAATGTTTGGAGGAAATTAGCCAATGGCATATCAATCAGAATGAGTAATGAGGTTAGACAGTAACAACTGCATCACCACAAAGCAGTTCATTTAGTCCACTCAGACGCCCGTCACAGCTCTGAAGTGAGAGCATAGGCAATTGCACACGCTCAGATTTAGGTGCGATCCCCTTCTAACCACTCTCCAGGACTTCTGCCCAGAGACAGCTGCTGTGTAATGGTGATACACTGGCCACCAGTTGAAGTAACACAGATTTGAGAAGACATCTTTAGCAAGCACAAGTTCCAACCAACTCACTCACTAATCATGATCTGAGAGTTATGTTAACACACATGCACACACAGCACCAAGCAGGTGGTGCGGTAATGAAGCACCGTGTTGAATATGAGGCTGGTTGCTGAGGTATTAGTCTCCCCCTCTTCATAATGTGATATCCACAGGCAGTCAAATAGAATTTAAGCCAACCTCTTGCCTGCAGGCAGCAGAGGATTTCACTGCAAATTGATGTGGTCCCCTTTACAATGTCCCTGCCTGAGTACTGACAGAGCTCCAATATATCAGAGCAATCACAAGGAGATATGGGAGAGGCTTGATAGTAAATCCCCCTTGATCATAAATCTGCAGCATCCAAATGGCTCTGTACACACTACCTCTCGCAGTCAAACGTCAGTCTCATTTCTCCCCGATCAATTAATCTTGTTATACCCATGTCTTTAGTCTTGTTCTTAAAACCACGTGAGATGCACGCAGAAACACACTCCCCCTTATCAACCATCTTGGTTCTACCTGTAATTTCTGTTCCAGTACAGATCTTACTTCCTCAGTACCCTCAGCCTCTGCTGATTTCTGTTCTGCACATGACTAGCTTTGTGAAGTTTACTGACTGACAGAAAATATCAGAAAC
>CM030172.1:29274305-29396877 GCA_017639675.1 Aplochiton taeniatus | reverse complement strand
GAATAAAATCCTGTCTGTTTTATTACCATTTTAATCCGCTTGTAGACCTACAATGCCTTCCCCTCTCTGCCAGGGACCACACCACTCTCCAAATAGAGACCTCACAGGCATCCCCCCCATGTGGAAGAGGCCATGGCCAAAAACATTGAAAGCGAGCAGGGGTTTGTCCAGGCAGAGAGAGATGTCATAAATGGTTTAGGGAATAGTGTGTCCTTTGAGTTATTTTAAATTCCCCCGTCGATCACTGTGATGCACTGTGGTGACTCTGCTCTGTCTTTCAAAGCTGATGCGCATCTAGACTGTCTGAGTGCTATATCATGTCTTGTTGGGTGTTTTCATTTAGTTTCCTTGTTTGTTATTGCCAAACAAATAGTCTGAATAAGAAATACTCACCTTGTTGCAAGGTTTTTAGATGTTTTGTCTGAAGTAATGCTGTACTTCAAAGGGGATTTTTTTTTTGTAGTGCAGCTTTTTTTTTATCCACGCCTAAGATGAAAGCCAACTTATGAATTCAAATTTAATTTGTTCAGTCATCCATTAAAAAGCTTCTCCCCCTGACCCTGTATCCCCCCCCCCCCCCTCTCTAACTCTCTTTTTCTGTCTCTCTTTAGCTCACTTTTCTCTCTCTCTCTCTCTAACTCACTTTTTGATAGAGCTAGAAAGCAGTGTGACAAATTGGAACCCCAGCATTGAATGACAATGAGAAAGGGAGAAATACATAACTTGAGCAATCAAATTAAAAAGTTATTGAGTGTGGAATGAGGGTTCCTGGAAGCCCACCAAGCCCAAAGACACCGTGGAGAGAGAGAGCAGAAGAGAAAGAAACAGAGCAGGCGGAGAGAGAGAGAAAGAGAAGGAGTTGCAGGGCCCTTGTCAAAGCTGATCAACCAAGTCTGAGTCCTCAGGAAGTAGGTGGGCTAATATTAAGAGTCTGCCAAAATAGACTTTGGCAAAGAATGGGAACGATTCTGTCTTCCTTAGCATGTCCTTTAGTCATCATCATGGTGGTATTGTTTGAGCTTGGATTTCAAGGGAACAAAAACTGAAGTCAACTAAGCTCTTGTCGTGGCTTGCACATTTAATAAGCAATAGGCCGCCAACAGTATTAATTAACCTTTTAAACACTGCTTCATTTCAAAGCGGCTAATGTAATATTTAGAATTAGGTCTACTTTGCCATTTACAATTAGTAATGTCTTACCAAGCATAACTAATTGTGCTGCCACGTGATAATTGTTTGGCTATAAACTATGTTGGATGTTATGTATTTCATCTAGCGTTGCAAAAATCTAACAATACTGTACGTTTAAACACTGTGTTAAAGTATAGAATTTGAAATGGACAGTTTATAGTCAGGAACAATAGCACTGTCACACTGCATAATTATTTACAGAATCTGTAAAGATCTTATTCATTTTGCAAATCTAAATGACTTATGGGTGTAAACTTGTCTAACTGATCTCATAAAACGGATATTTCATTTTCTGTGGGAGGCTCTCTCGTTGATTTGGACGAGGCTAGAAATCCTGACCATGGAGATGAATCTTTCCGTAATCCTTTCTTTCTTCTTGTTTTTGGCTGTGTCAGCCGGCATCATTTTGAAAAAGAGCTTGCATGAATGAGCTTTTTTAGCTTTGCGTTTTCCTGTTTAATTGAGCTGTGGATGTATGGAGTATTTAACTGATTGAAAGTCCTCTGTGCCAATAAATATTTGCCACAGATAAATATTTGTCTCTGAAAAACCTCCTCATAGCCACCGATCACTGCTCAGTATTGATTCAAGATAACGAATGGTGCCCTGTGAGATAGATACCAATGGTTCTAAGCTTGCCCTGGGATAGTCCAACCTGTGTTTGTGGTTGTCAGTGCATTGGATTTTATTATGAATGCTAGGGATTATCAGACTCCTACAGAATACTTAGAATAATCTACAGAAATACTTCTGATACTTCTAAAGAAAGAACCCAATGCTCCTAATCTTGGTACTATTCTTATGTCTACCCTCTTTGGACCGCCTGCTTCACATGCAGAGCAAAAGTAAACATGACAATGCAATAAAAAGGAGCAATACATTTATTTTCTGTTTTGTTCTCCATCAAAATCTCCAGTATTGGTTCTCCTGCCCAGCTGTTGGGCTTTATGCACGTAGAATCGACGGCCATTTATTTCACCTTTTGCAAACTAGGCTGAGCGAATCAAAGGAAAATTGTGCAAAAGCTTCCACCAGCTGCCCCTGGGCACTAGGGTTGTTCAGCAGCGTGTAAAACCCCATTAGCATAAATGGAATCATGTCCAACAGAGGCAAGCAGGGCCTAAAACATTGGCCTGCTAGCAAACACACATTATAACACTTTCGGTACTGTTACTGCAAGTAGGCCACCTCTAACTCTGAAGACTGCTGGGGCTCAGAACTGTCTGAAACCCCTGAGGAGCCCTCTAGCTAGAGAGAGGGAACCTGAGAGAGGGAATATGGAGAAGGGGTTGGGTAAGGTGTGCAGGTACAGCAAGGGGGCTTTCAAGGAGAAAGTTGGGAAGGCTTGCAATACTGGAGCAACAGGCAGAGGTGAAAATATAAAATTTTGTGGCTGAAAATCCAAACTCCTCAATGTTATCATGATGACAACATGCTATCCTCTAAAATACTTCAATACTTAGTTTACATGTACATTGCTACCACTAAAAGCTCAAGCTCAAGCTCAAAGTATGGTGTTGAAAAGAACGACAATTAAGAGTCCTCTACCTTCCTAACGTAAAATGTGTCTTACCGGACCCATTGAAGCCATGCAGGCCAAAAACATTTCTAACAGTGTGTATTTAGGAGTTAAATCGGGAATGTATTCACAGTGCATTCCAACCATACGTTTTAGTGTGCGGCTGTGATCCACAGATGCTTCCGTCCAACCAGCTCTCCCACTCACAGATGGCCTCAGTCCTGTTGTGTGCCATTGCCATGCGTTGCAATGCTAAGTGGTTCCAAAAGCCTGCTACTACAGGTCAATCCTCCCTATCTGGATTGCCCTCTCAGAAAATTACCTTCTCAGAACTAAGATTTTGGCTTTGCTATTGTTGCTTTTCAGTCAATGACCTCAACAGAGAACTACGTGTGAAACATGCTGTTTGTGTCCGGCACTTTGCTACTTACAGCAACATCAGGACGTCTGACCATTAAATCAATATAGGATGGCATGCGGTTGACCAGAGTATTTCACACCTTTCCAGATGAACCCCAGGGAGCCTAATAGGCACCGTAAGAGGTGGCAATTTGTATCCGGGGTGTGTGATACCACAAATAGCTGCACTGTGTTTACCCGTGTACACCAATTCTAGCTGGAGAGCTGAGCTCAACCCATTATGTACGTTATGTCACTAATTGTAGCCGATGGAAATTGACTGTCCTGTGCATTGAAGCATCGCTAAGGCTTCCAATCTCCCAATCAACGTGCACATTATTAGTCTCTTGACCGTTAAACCAGTATTAATAATAATAATAATAATAATAACTTCAATTTATATAGCGCCTTTCTTATACCCAAGGTCGCTTGGTATTGGCAAGGTATTAGCTCCTTATGACCAATAGTGGTACTTTATCAACTTAACATGAAAATTGAGCATTGTAAGCAGATACTTCTTTGCATTTGTGACTCAAAACTATCAGAAGTGGATCAAAAAAGGCATCTTTCAATAGAAGTACCAGTCAAGTCATCTTTTATATCCTATGAACCTTTTAAAGGGCTAAGAGAGAGAACTCATATATATCTGTCAGGCTGGGATTCTACTCTGGATAAACCTGATAGATGAACTTTATGTAAATGAGGGTTTGATATGCATTGTGCATACAGACTTCAATACAAAATGCAACGCAGCATATTTAAATAAACAATTAAAATAAGCCTTTGGTATAACTCAGCAGTAGCACATGGAAGAAGACAACACATTACACAAACCCATACAATATTTGCCTTGTCGGAGACTCCTGAGACCCATCCCCCACTTCACGCATGCTTCAGGAGAGGCTTGGGAGAAACACAAGGTCAGAGGTAGCTTCTAAAGGGCAACCAGAGTTGTATACCAGCCAAAACAGGACGTTTTTCTCCTGCAGCGTGTTTCAAAGTTACCTGTGTTCACTCTAGAGAGAAGTTCCCGTCGATTACCCTCCTGACCCTGTTTTCATATTGCCTGCGTGTTTTCTCACACTGCTGATGGCCATGGGGATTGCACGCAAACCAATGCTTCACAATTCCTTTCCATTGTCCAGTTTAGATTTCCCTGCTCTCCTTAACTCGTGTCATTCTCTCTATATCCAGGAATGGGTGACAGCCACAGACCTTCTGATCTCACTGGACAGGCTCAACACCTTCGGAGACGAGTTCTTCAAGGACACCAAGGTTCTGCGCTCCTACTTCTACGCCATCTCAGATTTCTCTGTGGGCGGCAGGTGAGCGACACCTGACATTGGCCTTACAAGGCCATTCAAACAAGCCCTGTTATTCATCCAACATACGGCAATGCTGTCATTGGGTTTGCAAAATGGTTTAAATTAGTATAAAATGTTAAAAACAACAGCTAATGGTGGATGGATGAAGACATTTTCAAGTAGCAGCACAGGCCAGCCCTCCATGTAATCAGGCACAGGACACAAGCACTGCTCTGGCCCATGTGCCTGGTTTCAAGGACAATGGATATAGACAATTAAAAGATGCAAATGGAACGAGGATCTACTCTGCATCTATCGCTATAGTCAGCGTAGTCTATCCCTAAAACATGTTCCCTCCTCCCTCTCCCTCTCTTCTGCCGCCTCCTGGTTGACACGGCTCATTTCTCCACAACAAACCACAAATCCTTCTTTTATTGGCACACATTACCCCCCTCACATGCAGTATAACGATCAAACAAACAATTAACATCGTGATTTTTTTCTTTTTCAAATCTTTTTCTTCCAAATTTGTTTGAAGGTGAGGCATCTGATGTTAACTGATGTCACTCAGAGGGCAGCAATGTGGAACATGCAAAAGCCAAAGTCACACAGTCACAATACAGTACTAGTCATCACAGCCAAATTACTGTCCAAAGGCACATTGAAGAATGTATCCACAATATAACACAATATCCACTGTATTTGGAAGCTGTTAATAATGTCAAGAAGCAGCTCTGTTGAAGGCGGTCGGGTGGAGAGCAGGTAATGGATGTCTTAATGGCCGTCATAAGGTCGTAATGGCCGTCGTATCCTGTCGTAGGGCACAAATGTAGGGTTGAGTCCTCTAGCATAGTCAACCTTTTTGCCAGATAAGTTTCCCTTCATTCAACATTCTCTGCGCAAGTCTAATGATCTGTTCAGTAGTCACCGCATCTAAGTCTGCTGATGGCCATGGGGATTGCACGCAAACCAATGCTTCCCAATTCTTCTTTTCCAAAATCCATGTTCTTTGAACACAAGAAAGAACCTGGCAGGGAGGACTCTCCAGTTGCATAGGCGCTGGAACGTGAAGTGGACAATGAAGTGTTTGAGATGAAGCTCTCACGAGGAGCACAAACATGATCTGGCACCTGCCATAAGCATTTATGATCAGTTCAGTGGTGTGACAAATGACCCAACCAAGTTCAGCCACGTGAGGCCGTCTGAAACATGTTACATCGTTCCTTGTACCTTCACGAACATGTTATTTAAATGCTTTCGTACACAAGTCCTAAAAGAGTCTGGGAGCCACCATGGAGTTCCTTACCCTATGGCTTTAGCAAAATTAGAAATAGATGAGCTGGTATCCATGGCTGGATTTGAGGGGCTGGCCAATTTTGACAGTCTACCTTGGTGACATATCCGTCTACTCCATTAATACTTCTGTCAACAGAAAAAGAAAGAAGCGAATCATATTCATCAAACATCATTGTTTAAAGTAATATAGAGGTAAATTGAACTTGAAAGCTGGCAAACTTTAAAAACGTAAAATAAAAACTTCATAACTTTAATAACTTCAGGAACAAGCCTTGTTTTTAAACAGTTGAAAAGGCCAAATTTTCATCTACGATCATTTAGTTCATATGATTTATGTAATCTTCTTGTCATTTATTTATCATGTACTTCATTGTAGATTGGGGCACAATTGCTAATAAGTTGATAATATATAGGAAAATTCATTGAGAGATTGGAGGGTTGGAAGGGAATTGAAGCAGCGGCTAAAAAACACAGTCAAGCACACAGACACACTGGCTACCCATATTGTTTATGCTTTGGGACAGCTTGAGTAGACAAGTATTGAGCACACAGTCAAGCTGACTTGTCCAGACACCGAGGGGGATAAAAACTCCATCTCATCCAAGGCTTTGTATATTCCTCTAAGGTAAAGGGAAGTGACAACTACTTGGTTGGACAAACTACCATGGTTTCCTCCCTATTTGCTTTGCTTGGGGTTGGTGGGGGATGCACCGCCTTTATTTCTGTATTCTTACTTGTGGGCCCAGTCTGACCCGGTATAAATGTACGGCATGCTTTTTTTTTTTTTTACATGCCCTTCTGTCATTGTTTCCCCCAGGTGCAAGTGTAACGGTCATTCTAGTGACTGTGTTGAAGAGCAGAGTGGTCTGGTGTGTAGCTGCCAGCATCATACAGCGGGGGAGGATTGTCAAAAATGTCACCCGTTCTACCAGGACAGGCCTTGGGCAAGGGCCACTGCAGAATCTGCTAACGAGTGCATGAGTCAGTACTACCTGTCTATTTCTTCATATTATTTAAGGTCACCTACTGTATCTGAGTCCGACGCTTTTTTTCTGTTCAACAGTTTTCTCTCAAGTAATGTTCAGATAAATCATAATTGGAATGGCATGACTGCCTATCGCACTAAAAATATTGTCTCGAAGGTTGTAGTGATTTCATTAACTGAACTGAGGTTTAAGTTGTGGCTGGCTCCTGAAAAAGTTAGTTTAAATGCTAATAATTGGGTGTGGAAGAGGAAAACCATAAATAGCAGGTCATTATTGCTTTTATGTTTAATTATGTTCAGTAAAAAGATGGTTTCAATTACACTGGCTCTTGGAACATATGGCTCCATAAATAAACCACTACACAGAATGTTATCAAAGTTTCATTTTAATTAACAAAAATGCTCTTGTAAAACTGAATCCAGTGATGAGCAGTTGCGTCGCTACTTGTTAACTACATTTCTCAGTAGCTTGGTGGTAGCGTTGCTGTTTTCTGAATCAAATAACTTTTCAGTAGCTAACCTTTTGTATTGATCAAATAGTGCGGTACTGTCCACATAAGCTAGGTTTTTGTTTTTCAGCTGCGGTCTAAAATTAAACGGCTGGATTAATAAATGACACATCGACAAACACGGTCCTATATTTGAAGCCGACAGAAGCAATTCTATGACTGACATACCGCGCTGCAGCATGCAACTTGTTTCGGTGGTAGCGCAGCGCGAGCTCGCATAATATTTACATTTTAACATATTTTGTCCATATACAGCACTGCGCAGAAGTTTTAGGCAGATGTGAGAAAATGCTTGAAAAAATGTGAAAGCAAAGAGTGGTCTCAGCAAATATTGATTTGATTAAAATGGTTCGTTTGTTCATTCACTTTGCATTTAGTTAATTGATAAAAACAAACTATTAACACGATTTTTATGATTTTGTTTTTAAGTAGCTTGGATGCAGTGAACTACTTTAGCCATATTGCTGTAGCTTAGCTTAGCTACATTTCTCTGGGAGTAGCTTCCGCGTAGTGAAGCTTTATTACATAGTGAGCTTAGCTCACTACAATATCCAAGTAGCTATCAGGAAGAAAAGTAAAAAGGAATGCCCATTGCGTGCTTTATATCCGGCATACAGCTTTCAGTTTATTCAGACTTTGAGGACCTGTACCATATGGTGTTCCTTGTTTAGATACACACAAAATAACTTACTTACTAAAATGTCTTAATGTCTGTGCTTTCAGTAAAATGAACATTTCTTGCATGCCAAATTACGTTTTTACAGACTTACTTACTTACTGTACTAGATATACCCACAAGCCAAATGTCAAAAAGATGTACTCAGTTTGCTTGAGTGAATTGGGAGGCTTTTGCATGAATTCTTACCTTAAGTCACCTTCATTTAGCCCATTCCCACAGAGCCACTGGACTACGGAGGTTTTAAATGGGTCATATAGCTAGCAGAACCACACATTGCACATTTACTTTTAAAGTGGTCAGAAAAATCTTTAATGATAGAAGGTCTGAAGACTGAGGAGCTGAAACCAATTTGGCATTTCCCGCTGTGTTAACTAATTGGCTATTTAAGCATTTAAATACACTACTAATTACTACATCTATATCCTGATATTTGTGGTAAAAACACTAAGATGTGTGTTTGTGAAATATTCCAAACAAACTATGAAAGGGTTTACCCTCAATGATATCATCAAGCATCATTAAGGAACAATATGCTGCCTTGAAGTCTCACCAGCAAGTTTATTGCTTGAATATAACTCTTTCACTCTTCTCTGCCAGATAAAACATCAGGCAACAATGGTCAGGAAGGCCCTTCATTGTATCAGTTCAAGTTGTTGACTTATACTCTTTTGTGTATTTGAAATGTAGATATTGTTCTTCTGTGGTCAATAGATAAATATAATTTATCCATTGCAATGCAGGATGCATCTGCATCTTCAGCATTTTTACACACAAAAATACACTATGCAAGATCAAATGACACCAAATTTGAAGACTTATATTTTTAAAATCTGTTTCTTTAGATAAATCCATTCTTTACGGGATAAATATCCCTTTTATACTTAATAATGGGAGAATAGTCGGTAATCAAAAATAGAACTAGAAGCTTCTTGTTGATCAGTCTCAGTCAAGAGATTTTTTTCTATTCCTTTACACAAAACTCCTTCCACTGACAGCTGTTGCCTTCAATGTGATGTACTGTTCATCTCTACAGTGCCATTTCTCTATTTGGATCATATTACTAGTAGTGTTTATTTTCTTAGTAGTGTTTATTTTCCCCGTTACGTTAAAAAAGACAGATATGTTGTTTAGACTTTGCCCTTATGCTGAAGATTGTCAATTGTATATGCTTGACAACGATTCACCCAGCCAGCTTTAGAAAAATTAGAAAAATTAGAACTTTGGATGTGCCAAAATACCTACAATAAAGGTTCCTGAGTTGTCCCTCTCTTCCTTTTATCTGTCTCTTAGAGTGTAACTGCAGTGGGAGATCCGATGTGTGCGTGTTTGATGCAGAGCAGTACCGGGGCACTGGCAGTGGGGGCCGCTGTGTGGACTGTCGGGACAACACAGATGGACCACACTGTGGACGATGCAGGGAGCACCACTTCAGAATATCACCCAATCAACTTTGCAATCCTTGCCTCTGCAACCAGATTGGTAAAAAAAAAAACACTGCAACTACTGTGACCCTTACCTGTCTGAAAAATATGGAAGCGTAAGGTCAGATAACACTTTAAGTCAGAGGAAATATGCAGCTGTTAATATGCAGTTTGAAAAGGTGTGTAGATTTGATTGAAATGGTATTGATCACTATTATACCATCACAATCATAACTCACGTCCATAGGCATGTTGGTACACATGTTGCAATCTAAGTAATGATCGATTTGTCTGTTGCCTCTCTGACATTTTCATCAATAGTTGATACCAGAACTAATTGTAGCATGCAAAGTGTTAAGTGAAACACAGATTTATACATAGAGTAGCAGATAAGGTTTTGCAGTGTCTCTCAATCTTAAGTAAAAATTGTCATTTCTGAACCACTAAGTTACAAAATGTTATTTAAGCTTTATGGACAGGAAAGTCCATCAAAGTCAAAGTAAACGTACAGCGTACCTTTCACTCTTGGAGTAGGACTTTTGAAGAAAAATGGCTGCCACTTTTTTTCCCCCTTGCATTGACTTCTCCAGGACTTAAATAAAATATTTGTAAACCTATAGGGCAGTGCATATTTAGGAAGTCTTTCCTTCCAGCTGCCATCAAATGCCATGAGGAATGATCAAAAATGTTGTCAGTGGTTAAGTCACAGATTATGTTTACGATGATGGTAATGATGATGATTCTGGTGACAAAAATGATGTCAAACGTTATGCGTATTGTAGATGTTGGTAGTTGCTTGATAGGATCATGTTTAGGTTAGTTGGTCATGTATGTGTAGGTGTCTCCCCTTTGTGTCATAGGGACTATTCCAGGATTTTTAATTGAGATCTACATCTTATGTCTGGATGCCCTACAAGTTACTTTTAAGCCTCCAACATATTTATTGTTCTCCTTCTCTTTAGCAATATTGACAACCTTTAACACACAGTATGACTCTATTTCCTTCTCTCTCTCTCTCTCTCTCTCTCTCTCTCTCTCTCTCTCTCTCTCTCTCTCTCTCTCTCACTCACTCACACACTCCCACGCTCTCTCTCTCTCTCTCTCTCTCTCTCACTCTCTCCCTCTCTCTCTATCTCTCCCTCCCTTTCCCTATCTCTCTGTCAATGCTTCTCTAATTTCCCTGCTTCCCCTGCCTGTACTATCCATCTCTGTCTCTCGCTCTCAGGCTCAGTGAGTCTGCAGTGTGATGCAGAGGGGAAGTGTGTGTGTCGAGCCGGTGTGACTGGGGAGAAGTGTGACACCTGTCAGCCAGGTTTCCACTCACTCGGCGCTGGAGGCTGCAGGTGAGCAGCACACAGACAGAGAAATAAACACTGAAAGCCCTTACACACATGCAGACACACACACACACTCACACACACACACACACACACACACACACACACACACTCAGAGTAAAGAAATAGAGGAGAAGAGGGGAAATAAACAAAAATCCATCAACGGTGTGCCATGGGAAGAACAAAAAAGATGTTAGTCCTAAATAGGGAGTTGCCTTGTATCTAAGCCTTAGGATTTGAAGACATAAGTTATCAATATCTCAAGGCCTAAACATATAATGAGTTTGTCCCACGTAAACATAATATGTTTCTGCTTGATGAAAGAGTGTATTTATGGCATTTAAGGACAACACCACCTCTCTGCAAGCCATGCTCTGATTTTGTTTACCTGTTGTGTTGTACCTGTTGTGTATGTTGATTTCTGTCTGTCCACCCATGGCTATAGCACAAAGCCCAACCTTTCTACTTTAGAAATGAGTTTGCCTTAATGGCGAAGTGCAGGGTGTTACAAAGGCCCACACAAGGGCCATGGACCAAAAAGACCAACAAGCTGGTGCGGAAATAAAAGAACATATCCAACTGGTATCCGAATAAGTTGACCACTTTCATGTTCATGAAACACTGTGTTTGGCCCAACAAACAATTCAATACATTTAAGTGGCCTATTATCATCTCCAGAAACTATGGTAACGCTCATTCAAGTTGTTCTGATGACTCATGTGGGCCAACAGCTTACCCAATCCCTTTGATTTTCCTTTAATTTGCCACCACTCTGTGTATTTATTTAAATATAATCACTTGTATGATTTTTGTGCTAGCTAAAGACTGAAAAACAGCCGATGTGACACTATTTATTAGTTCTACTAATTAGTAATCTGGTCCTCCAAAGCTTTTTTTTATTTTTCATATTTTCTTGGCTATGTTTTCACCTTTTTCCAGCCTCCCTCTTCAAACGCTTCTGGCATAAATTAATTTCCAAATTACAGCTCCAACCTTATGCCAAGAAGGTGCTGTGCATATTTATTTACATATATATATATATATATATATATATATATATATATATATATATATATTAAACTGAAGATAGATAGCAAAGTGAGACAGGTACATCAAAACCACTACATGGTACACACAGGGTTAGACCACATAATTGTAAATATTCATGATCTAACCCAATGTTGGTAATATGTGTAGATGTCTATTTAACATTGCAGGAAACACTTCATAATGAAACCCTTGATTTCCACATCATGCTTTATGCAGTGCAGAGCAAAATTGCAAATGTGTTTTTATCTACAAATAAGAAATGCTATTGTTGTTTCATTTTAAAGGGAGTTAATGAGTTCACTTTGGTTCAGGAGCAGGGCCACACCTCAAACCACACCTCCAATCGTATGTCAAGCCTTCTTATACCCTGTTACCCTCGGTTCCAGCTTTCTACACATTGGTTCGGAAGCCTGGAGAAGTTTGACCGTCAGAGTCTGTATACTCATTTAGTGCTATCTGTCTCAGATTGATCGAGGAGAGACAAACCGCGCTTCACGCATTAAACAAACATCAACGAAAATAAACTTACCATGAATCCCCAACAGCATATCAACCTGCACGATTCAGACCAAGACTTGTACGATGAACTATTCGACCACGGCTTCCCTCCCGACCTATCACCACAGTCAGATCTCAGCCATGCTTCACGGTGGAGCCGACTGTGCTCAGTGGTTACTGTGCCGTGGCCCCGTGGGCACCTCCACTCGGGATCGCCTCCCGAGATCTCTCGGACTCCCAAGAGATTCCAGGCCTCCCCTCCCCCTTCGAACAACGCATTTGGCTCATGCAGCCAAGGGAACCGACATGGACGATCTCCTCGCCACACCGAGCACACGGTCTCTCGTCATTCCTCGGGCTATGGCGTGCCCTCCTCTTCTACTCGTCAATAAAACGGAGCTCGGTATCAGAGCTAGTTGACAGTTTTAGGAAATGGGCCTTGTGTGGTATTGGAAAAACAACAATCCACCGTAACAACAATATATCGAGATCAGTCCAGCTCTGCTCAGGGTCTATTGCCAGTCCAGCAGCAACAATCGGCGAGACTCCAGCGCTTCCGGGTTCCTCGCCAGGGTCAACCACCGTCGCTATCGATGTCACATGGCCTCCACCGCCTCCAAGGCCACAGCTCGCAACATTAGCTCCCCTGGCGGGGGCCAGGTCGTATTGTCCCCTGTGCCTGCTCCCTTGTGTCGGACCTGGCTCAGGTCATCTCAGCCTTCTTTTCATCCCTGTGTCCGCAGGCTGCACAAAACATCCGAGCACATGCATCCTTTCATCCTATCATCCCTTCCTCTAACCTTCCCTCAGTTGCTTTCAGCAACATGACTCCCGCTCCCCCCTTCTCCCACCCAGACAGTCTTGTTTGTTTATCGCCCCTCTCCTGTCTCCCCTGCATTACGTCAGCAGATACTCTCAGGTAATTACACAGATCTAGCCCAGCTCCTTCAGCCATCGATTATTGACCTTGGCCAACCTAGGAAGTGTTCTCAATGTTCAATGCGGAATTAGCCTTTGCCTTTTCTCTCCAACGTGACGTAATCTGTTCAGCCTTTTCCCGCACGGAGATCGGACTTAGACGATTATCTCTCCATCGTCCTGTATATGGCTTTACGTTTTGGAGGGACAAGATTCTGCATCTGTATCACGTTCATTTTGCCAAGCTGGCAGCCGGTCGAATACATCAATTCAAACAAGGGAACGTGCTGGGGTGCCCTCGATTCTAAGCTATACTGTCGCATCTTCGCAGCATGGGTTCCATCCAGGCATAGACGTATTTCCCAACACTTCCCACGCCTGCCACAACCTTCAATCTGCTTCAATCTGAACCGCACACCATTGACACTCTATTTGCTAAAGAAGTCAGAGAAGGATTCATGATAGGCCCATTCTACAATCCCTCCTTTTTGCAGTATTCCTCATTAGCCCAGTAGGTATTGCCACCTGAAAATACTTTGGGGAAAGGCTTACCTTCGGATGCAGAAGCAGCCCTGATATCTTTGACTCTCTTTCAGAAGCCCTGCACTAGATCCTGACTAACAACCACACCCTCGTTTACATAATTCATCACACCAACATCCTCACCTCCTCGCCTCAAGCTCACTCAAAGCTTTCTCAGAACTCGGTGTCATTTCCTGTCTTCTTGGAACAGCATCTCCTTCTTCTAAAGGCGACCTCATCACGCAAGCCGAAGACAACCAACTTTTCACGGACGCAGCTCCTTCCATAAGGTTTGGCGGCTTCCACGGAGGGAGATGGTTCGCTTCTGCTTGGCCATGTCTCTCGAGTCCCGCTCTCCTTCATCCGCGCTGCATGAGCTATATCCCATCATCATAGCTGTCCTTAAGGCCATGTTCATCCACTCCGATAACATTGCAGTCGTAGAGATTCTGAACAAGGGTCGATCTCGTTCTCCAGCCAGCTTGCAGCTCCTGCGCCGACTCACACTCACACATAGTCCACATCTGGGTGAACTCTCGAATGCTTTACAAGAAGCCACCCTCAACAGCCTCGCCCTAAGCAGTCTCTCAGCCTACCTAACAGGCTGGAGTTGTTTCAAGGCGTGTCACATCTCATGTCAGCTGCCATATCCGTCATGTCCATCTGCAATTTCATCACTCACGCTCATTCCATGCAGAAAATCCGATCTTCCACCATTCAGACCTACCTAGTAGGACCGAACTTGTTCCTCAAAGCAGTCACTGGCCTCCATTTCATCCCACCTCCCATTTCCACGTTACATTGTTATTCAAAGGCTTACCAAAACAGGGACCCGCTCTCACGGCAAAACACTCGCCACTCACTGCCGACTTTATCGGCCTCTGCACCCGTTCACTCTACTCGATTCAATTTAATCTGACATTTTGGGGGCTGAGATCACGTGGAGTGGGAAATACGCCTGAGATGGATCCCCCACACTGAGTCTCCCTCCTCCCGGTTTCCAGTATGTCCACCCGGACTAAGAAGATGACATCCCACTTCCCCTTCGACCCCTCTCATCCCACTTTCCCCTCGACCTCTCTCCTCCAAACCTTTCATCTAACCGCAATGAATTTCAATAAATCTTCAAACAACCTATTGTTGTGGCGTTGTCCTTGCTAGTGAAAGGGAGTTAATGAGTTAACTTAGGTTCAGGAGCAGGGCCACGCCTCAAACCCCACCTCTAATCGTATGTCAAGCCTTATACCCCGGCAACTCATTCAGTGCTATCTATCTCTGATTTATCGACCCACCCTTCCTTTTCCCTTCAACCCGGTGCATACCTCTCCCATGTTTCATTCTAGGTACCATCCGGGGGGCTGAAATCACCTGGGGTGGGAAAAACGGCTGAGACAGATCCCCCACACTGAGTCTCCCTGCTCCCGGTTTCCATTACGTCCACCAGGACCAACCTAGCGGATGACATCCCACTTCCCCATCGACCCCTCTCATCCAACTTCCCCCTCGACCCCTCTCATCCCACTTCACCATCGACCTCTCTCATCCCACTCCCCCTCGACTCTTCTCCTCTAAACCTCTCATCTAACCGTAATGAATTTCAATAAACCTTCGTACAACATTGTTGTGGCGTGGTCCTTGCTAGTGACATTTTCTGTCAGTGGATTCACAGAAAACAACGATTCTAATAATGTGCTCGAAGTATTCGTTTTCTTATTTTTTTTATTTTGCTGTGCCTATAGAGAGGGCAGTTACATACTGGTCACTGTCTGGGTTGGTAGATCCCAGGCTTGTTGATCCAGAAGTTGTTCTAGATCTTTAATAAATCTAAAAATGAAGTGATCCCTTCGGTTCTTCTTAGCTGCTTGTGTGTATCTTTCTCTATTTCTACCGGCCTGTGTCTAAGTCTCTGACAGGCTGTTGAGCTGAAGAGAGGTGTGAATTACCCGCCCCAGTGGAGCAGAACGGAGTAAAGGATACCTGTCTGCATGCCTGCCTGCAGGATAATTTAATTATTCTTAATAAGGATCTTGTTCAAAAATAGATCCGGTGTTGCAGTTCTGATCAAAACTAATTAATCAATGAAGGAGATCAAGCAAGTTTGGATTAATCAAAGCTTGTGTTTGATGGAGTAGTGACCCAAAACTAAATCACCCATCATGGGTTAGGCCTAGTTCTCTGAAAACCTGACCACTTCTGGATATCAAGGAAAATACTATGACATAAAGTGTGGATTTAACCTAAAATTTGCAGTCACTTTTTTCTCTCACTTTTTGACCAAAAGGTGTTGTGTCTACCGTAAAAAGATGCATTTCCATTCCATACCTAACATCTGTGTATTCATTTGGTTTCACTCGAAAAGAAAGACAAAAGCTTAGGAACATTACTTATCTATTCCCAGTTGGCCAGTTTCCCAGACATAAAATCTTTCAAGCTAATTGACAGTTTTAGGAAAAGGGCCTTGTGTGGTATTGTTAAAACAATAAAAGAGTTCTTTAGCTACCGCACTCTCCTCCATGCCACGGTCTTCTGTGTTCTAGACTCCATACACTCCGTGTTTTGTGGATTTTGCGTTCTGTTTTTCTGCATTGCTGCTACTGGGCAACCGCCCTCTTTCCCCATCGCCCTAATGTCAGCCCCTCCTCACAAAGTTCATGACTGTGACTGAGACCAAAGCCAGCCCTGTTGGGCCTGGAAGGCCAATCAGCTTATTCATTCCAGAATGTGTGGATTGGGACTTACTTAATACTGACAGAATGTGAAATTAGGTATACATTATTTAAATATTTCTTTCCTAATAGATCCGTTTCCGAATAGAACAGGGTTGAGTGCACTGGGGCAGTCATTGACCCATGACAGAAATGTATGTTTAGCTGCGTTAGATGAGTCTTAGCTGTTAGCTAAGCTGAGTCTTTTGAATCCATCCATATTTAGAAATGTGTGTGTATATATATATATATATATATATATATATATATATATATATATATATATATATATATATATATATATATATATTATTGCTCAAGCTCGAGGTCGTACCACAGTCATGTAAAGCAATGTGGTTTTCTGGTTGTGGTCAAATGAAGATGCCGGTATGGTTCCAAACCAAATATGGATCATAAGGATTTGAAACTTTAGTTCCTGCCAAAAAGGCAGAAAAGACAAAAAGGTTGCACACAAATTTGAAAAAGTAGTTTGAAAATAATTGTGAAAGAAAGCCTTGTTACTACTCTGTTTAAAGCTTAGGTGACATCTTGTTAACATTTACATTATGTTATATTATCCCTAATGCCATAATCCAAGATAAGTAGCCTACTTTAGAAACTAATATTTAGAATGGATTTGGGTTGAGAGCAGATATGTCATTGGGATTTTCAACAGTAAGAACTAACTGAGAACTGTTCCCAGTGGAACAGCTTAACAGAATCCAGTTTATCAGAATGTTGATTCAGAATGGTGATTGTCAGGCTGTGGAACTTTGAGTAGTTTCAATATCTGAAGAAAGTACCAATCGCAATAATGCTCGAAAAACAATCTGTTTACCTAAATTCTTAAATGTATCAAATATGACCAAATAATATCACATCGTGTATCTGTATTTTAACCAGGTTTTCTTCAATATCTGTTCTTCTTTTGATATTGCGGTGTGTGTTCTGTCTTCAGGTTGTGTGCCTGTGACCCTAGAGGAAGTGTAGGACTCTGCTCCCCTCAGGATGGAAGCTGCCGCTGCAGAGCGAGCGTGGAAGGACAGCTGTGCAACAGGTGATGCTAATGACACTTGTAAGGTACATACTTGGCACAAATTACAGCAAATCCTTCTTTATTAAAGCCCTCGGGAGGCTAGAGGATTTGGTAGACAAACGTTATAAGGTTTACATTGCATTCCAACCATATAATACTGTGCGGTCCCATTTGTTTTCTGTTGCTTTTTACAATAATTCACAGCTTTTCTTTAAATTTCACCGAAAGCCAGTTCGGATGAGAGGGTCATGAATTCTGAAAGCTTTAGAGCTGTTTGTCCTGGACGGTGATATGTATTTTACATGATTTTTTTAAATTAATTCAACTACCACCACTAACTCGACAACTAATTTTGTTTAAGGGCGTAAACTTGTAATAACAGTGATTTTGACTTTTATATTGTTTGAACAACCTATCCCCTCGACAGGCTTGAAACGGTAACATCTTCTTCCTGTTCATCTATTGTAATAGAAATCTTGATCACACAGTCCAACCACTTTTGAAATCCTAGCGCACAGAATGAGTAACTATTTCATAATTGTAAATCATCGTTCTTATCACTTAAGGAGTCAGGCTGTGCTTAATTACACATAATAATAATTGATTACTATAACTTGCTATAATGTTAACTTCTCAAAATTCTTACAGAGAGGAAATGTTTGGAAACATCTTTTAGGAAATAGTTCCCTATTAAATCCATTTGTATTTAGAAGTAATAATTATTTATACTAACCATGGTGTATTTTATTCCTCAAAATGTGTTTTACTTTGTTATGCATAGGTAACGGACAATTTAAACAAAACCTAAGTAATATGTGCTAGAGAGTCCATATGATATCATTGACAGTTGCACCTGTAGCTCAATGTAGCTTCAAATGGCGCACTTGCTGTGAACCATGTCGGACACCAGGGCAAGGGAGAGTTTCTGTCCTTTTGCATAAGCCTTGGAAATGTTAAATAAGGCCCAGCCTGTCTTAGCTATTTCCATAATTAGAATGCTGCCTTATTTCGATTTTAATAGCTTTTAATCAAACATAGTAAGACAGGCTATGATTAAATTCCTGAAATATATTTTTGAAGGAAAACTATGGAAAGGTTTGAAAGGCTTTATTCAGACACATTGCAGTATGAACGCTAAATGAAGAGATTTAGAAAAAAAACGTCAACTTATTTTTTTACTGTATTATCCTCACAATGTCATAAGTAGCGCCATTTGTAGCGATGAAAAAGTCAGCTAGAAAGATGGTAGCTGTCAAGTTTTATCTTCTTTGTAGAAAACCAGTATCCAGTCTTAATTGGTAATTGCTTCCACCTGATGAACTGAGGTATGCTTAATTGGCATAGATAGATAGATAGATAGATAGATAGATAGATAGATAGATAGATAGATAGATAGATAGATAGATAGATAGATAGATAGATAGATAGATAGATAGATAGATAGATAGATAGATAGATAGATAGATAGATAGATAGATAGATAGATAGATAGATAGATAGATAGATAGATAGGCAGGCAGGCAGGCAGGCAGGCAGGCAGGCAGGCAGGCAGGCAGGCAGGCAGGCAGGCAGGCAGGCAGGCAGGCAGGCAGGCAGACAGACAGATAGATAGAATGAGGCCTAATAATGCCTACATACATTAAATCCACATACATCATGGAGATGCAGCTGCAGAAAAGACCACTGTCAACCTTACAAAATACTTCAAATCCAATGTAGTATATGCAATACACTACAAAAGCACATTACATCAAGCACTTTCTATGTTTTGACAAGAACCATCATTAGTTGCAGTCTATCTGTAATTATTATTTTATATAAAATATTTTAGATCCCTAACCAACTAGTGCCTTGTGCTCTGTGTCATACTACGTCCAGTGCAACGTTAGTAGGACCGATGCGTGATTGCTCGAAATATCAATGTGTAAACAATGCTTCTTTGGAATTGCTCGAATCAATCTCTAAATGATTTATTATGCTGCTCTGTAACTGTTGTCATCACTGTGCAATATAAGCACCACCAGAAATGCAAAGGTGTTGTTTACTTTTAATCTGATCTCCCAGTTCATTTTGTAAGCCCCCCAACCACCCCCCCCCCCCCCCCCCTCAGCAGGGAGCACGCTCACTATCCCTGGGCCGTCCGTACCCCACCATGCATCTCAAGGTCATAACACGAGGCACTACTTGGCCCCCTACTATCAGCTGAGACCCTTATACATGTTCAGCTGCCAGACGGTAGCCCCTGCTGTGGCTCACACTGCTCTAAAGGTGCACTGAGAACAGACACTATGGAGAAATTACATTTATTAAGTAAATTATTACTGGGGTAAAGGTACTGGAAAGGATTACGATGATTAAAGGCCTAGGTTTTGTGCCTGTGTGTTTTTATATGTGTGGTTGGGTGTGTGTATATCCTTCAGGTGCAAACCGGGTTTCTTTGACCTGCAGCAGGAGAACCCAGCTGGCTGCCAAACATGTTTCTGCTTTGGACACTCAGTGGCCTGCTCCTCATCCAATAACCATGCTGCCATTGACATCACCTCTGATTTTACAGAAGGTTGTTTTTACATTACTTTCAAAAATTCAACCTCATGGTTAGGAGATTGGTAAATCTGACAAAACACAGCACATGACCTGGCCGTAGCTGAAGATACAAATTTTTTTCTGGATCTGACAAATTTAATATCAGTTTCAAGAAATTCACAGAAATAATTTTTTTTTATGAATTATCGTACAGACAAAAAGAGCTTTACAGTTATTATCACCATTTTAGTGAGGCCAGTGAGATTGGAGTGAGTAGTGAGATTTCCTTTTAGCATGGCTCCAACGTTTTTCAATTCAACGTTTAGCCTTTTCGAATGATAATGATGTGTTTTGTTCACATGCAGATCCAGATGGCTGGTCTGGCGAGTTCTCTGAGGGACAGGATTACCCACTGATATGGAAGGAAGGAGAGGTTTATCTGCTGCCTCTGACAGAAGAAGACGTTGGCTTCTACAAAGCATCAGGTGAGATCAGAGGGGAGAATAGAAAGATTGAAAGAAAAAAAATATCTGCAAGAAAGAAATTAAATACATATTACAATGCGCTCACATGTTTTGACAGAGAGAAGTAAATAATAGACAAACAAACAAGAAAATATAAGCACTAGCAAATACTGTACATATCTTAAATATCAAGGAAAAAGATAGTTGGTTGTATATCCGAATAAGGCACATGAGGAAATCTTCTCAGTTTGGACCTGTTAGATCATATTATTTGGAAATTCCAAAACCCAGCCAATATTTTGAGTTTGACAAAATACTGCGAGTTTGGTTATTTGGCTTGAGAGCCGAGATAGTCAAAATGTAGAGGCAGTAAATAGATCAGTGTTGGTCCTTGGCTTTTGTTCACATGTAAATATGCAAATCATAAAACAAACAAAAAAATGCTTTCTCCATAATAAACATCAGTTTACTGTTGTCATGTGAGATTAGACACAGCCCCTAGCATAGGGTCATGCAGTGGTTATTCAGCCACCATTTCTTCCAGCACCTTATCATCACTATTAACAGATAAGAGGCTAAGCTGGGCTGGCTACGGGACTTTGGCCCACTTTCTATCAGCTGCCCCACCATAGGCCTGATGGAATTGGATGTCTTGGCCATGCTGGAACGGCAACAAAGTAGAAATTGGCTGGCTTGTCGTCTCCACCAAGCTAGCTCCAGGCATCGCACCCCATCCCGCAGTCCCGTCAACACCCAGCCCCTCGCCGGCAGGCAAACAGGAGCAATCCCATTAACTCAATGTACTGGTGCTCAAAACATCTAATCAAGGAAAACAACTCCATATAGAGACGTCTTTTTATAGAGCGAATGAAAGAGAGGCCACCACACAACGATTAGTGGCTGAACTGGCAAAGAAACGCTTTGCGACTGCGTCCTTATCTCCCTCGCACAGCACTTGTTTTTGTTGTCTCCACTAATAGTAAAATACATTGATCTATTGCATTGCTGTCACTTTTAATGATCTAATTTTCTTTCATCTTTTTCTTATTTGCGTTTCTATGCAGTTAAGTCACTTTAAAGATTAGACCAGAGGAGCAGCAGCTCTGAGTAGACTCAGCCCAGCAGATTAATTTTTTTCTTCACTTTCACTCTTTTCTCTCTCTCTCTCTCTCTCTCTCTCTCTCTCTCTCTCTCTCTCTCTCTCTCTCTCACTCCTCCTCTTCCTCATTTTATAACACTGTTGGATTTTGGGGGGCCTCTGTAATCCCCACATTGCGTCTTTCTCTAACGCGGCAGATAATGCTGAGTGACTAGGCATCACCCGAAAATATTCTGAAAAGCAATTTTTGGTGATTCTTATTAAAGTATTTTCCACCTATTATTGTGCGTCTGCGGTTGCGCCTTCCATGTAAGCGGCAGAATAGATCCGTTGGCTTTGGTCTAGGAATTAAGGAGAGGGAGAGAGGGGGAGAGAGGCGGAGAGGGGGAGTTTGTTCCAAACAGCTCCAGAAATATCATCCCATACTGCAGGGGCATGGAACAATCCCGAGCACAATGGAGGCAAGTCAGCTGAGCCCCTATATAGAATTACACCTCACTTTTTCAAAGACGGAGGGAGAGGCTGAGAAGGAGTCGTTGGATAAAGGAGAACTTGAGGAAAGTGTAAGAAGGGGAATTGTGCAATGGTAAAGCGACAGAGTGTGCCTATATCAGTGCATGTGTGTGTCCCTGCCTATGTGATCGTAGATGCTTATGTGTTTGGATGCATGTGTCTTCCAAAAGAAAACCACTGTAGTTTCCTCAGTGCTGTGCCCCCATTTGCACTTGGTCTCAAACAGATTCTGTATATTTGGCACATTGTAAGTCTTAATTCTGTGGGGTAAATAGCAGTTTAACATTAGTCAAGCTCTCAGAATGAACATTCCGCGGATGAACTACACTCTGACCAAGAATCACCAAACATGGCCTGTTGTAGAATACACTGGACATTTACAGTGGCCCTTTTCTATGAGTGCAGCTACTTTGTGCTCAAGGCGACATCAGCTAGTAAGACCCTTCAACCAAGCCACCTGTTTAGATGCACTTCCATTTCCATATCTGGACAACAGGCTATGTTGTGATGCCAAAATCAGTGGAGGGATCCAAAGAAAGTGTATGTGTGTGTGTGTGTGTGTCTGTGGAGCGGGTGACAGAGTGCAGTATGGTTTCTTCCTCAAGCTGTCCTCCAGGGGCAGAGGTCTGGGCAGGGAGCATGTGTCATGTCCTTGGTTCCGCCAAGCAGTTTGTTTAGCTTAAGAGCCAGAGAGAGAGAGGGAAACAGGCAGACAGAACCCTTGAGGGGGTGTGAAAGTGGCAGAAGATCTCGAGCCCAAGAGCACCTTCTTGCCAACTGTCACTCTTGCACACAGCTTTTGATGGCAGTTACGAGCCTGACTGGACATGAACGTCACTTCCATGAAGGGCTGCCCGCCCCCTTGCCTGGCAGTAATAAGGGAGGACAGGGATGGAGGGGAAAACTGTAATTGTCCCGTTGTGGGAGGAAGCGGAAGCATTCAGGCTCAGTTTGGTTTTAAGGACAGAGAAAAAAGATCTTTTTTTTCTCTCTCAGATTACGTGTTCTCTGCTCTGATGGCTGTACCGAGTGTACTCGACAGGCTGCCAGAGGGCTGGACATGAGCCCTAGAACATCCAGGACCAGACACCTCCGCCCTGATCCCCGCTCACCACCCACACCAGCTCACTTTCATTCACCTGGCATGTCACTGCCACTTCTCTACTACTACTTCTCATACTATCCCCTAATCCATTACGCATAGTAAAACAGATTACGTTGGTATCTGGGAGATGTCGTTGTGTGTGCAGGCAGTTTGTGTGCATGCACGGGGCAAGGGTTTGTTCTGGAGCTTAATGTAGCTCTTGGACGTGTCAGGGCACCAGGTGGCTTTTCTCTGGCTGTGCTCTGCACCTTTAGACAGAAGTGAAGAAGTTACTCCACACACTGAGCAAGCTAACCGGAGTAGTTTTAAGTTGCAGGTTTGTCCAGTCAGCTTTCCAAACCCACTGTCGGCTGAGTCACTCGAAATGTCAGTTAGAGGCCTCGCGTGAACCTAATCGAAACAAAACTAGATTTTAATGGTTTGGCAAAATGCTAAACCCTTGGATTTAGGAAATGTCAAGGAGGCGTGAATGGCATTGTGGCTACAACTTCAGATGGCCATATTGGAGGTTCAATCCAACATAAAAAGCAAATGGCATCCGATTTGATGTAGATAGAGCAGCGAAGTACACGGGGCCCTGTTGTGATTACAGCCCATATGCTAAAATAAGCCCTAGAAACCCAATGTGCATGTGTTTCTGAATGCATACAAACAGCCATTTTAAGTAAACCTATTTAGACAGTATTGGTATTGACAGGTTGGTCAGTGCTAAGCCCCTTTATTATCTTCTCTATTTCTCCCGTGGGAAAAATCTATAAATCTAAATCTTGGTTAATAAATAGCTGGACATTTATGGAAGTGGGAAAAGTTAAAAAGTATCCTTTGGGACACAGCGTCCCTTGGGAGTTATTTTGCTACTGGAAGCTTCACCACTGAAGCTTTCCTGCCTTCACTCTGACACAACCGACCAATCAACTGATAAGACACAATATTACAGATTGACACAAACAGTAACCACAAATTCAATCTAAGCCAAATGACATGACAAACTGCAATTGGGTAACTCTCTCCCTATTCTCAACCCGTGATTGATTAAGCATTGCAATGGACCCCCATTGGGACAAGAACTAACAAGGATTTAGTCAGGAAATAGACAGGCTTTGTATTCTTTGCCAAACCTACTTTGACATTGTCATTAAAACGTAAACCATGAAGCCTGCAAACACTGAGCTGAAGAAACGTTCTGTTAACCTTGGATATCCTTCAAATCCAACATGGTGCCAGTTTTAATGCCACATGGATTATGTCCATGCATTTACAGCAGAAGTACTTACCTGTGGCGTATGGCTTCCTCTGTGGTGCTGGTCGATCTATAAAACAGGGCTTTGCTGGTGTAGCTCAAAGAACGTGCTTGATCCATGCAAGACTCATTGAGATTAAGAGGTATTGAGATGGTTGGTCTGATTGCAGTGGACAGAGGAGTTGTTCAGGCTCCAGCCCTAGGCGCCTCAACAGCACAGTCACCTCCTGACATCTGCTCTAGACACACCCCACCCGGAGAACTCCGGATACGCTTCACACATGATTACGCTCAGAAACGATGTGGCAGCCATCCGTGCAGCCCGTAAGTTTAGCCAGACCTCTTAATCAGGGAGATATTTTTGAATAGTTCGAGGGATAGGGAAGGGGTTCTTTTTTTTTTTGTTTATATAATTCGATTATAATGATCTAATCTGCTGCACTGTGTCCCCATTACATTTTGGAGAATGTTGTGTGTTATGTGATTTTGAGCAGTCCTTGAAAATGGAAGAAAGATTTCAAAGAGTTTAAAGCTATTACCAGTGGCTGAACAAACTCTGTTAATTTGCTCAATTCAATTAGGACATGTCTGATCTTTGCAATACATCAGATTTAATAGAGACAATCTTCCACTGTATCTCAGGGAGTGTGAACACTCATGAACACTGATGCTGAAGCATTCATTATGTATGGATGAGTTGTTTCTAAATAGGAGTATTATCTTATCTGTCTGTAGTTGTGTCTGTATTCAGATGCTTGCACACAGCAAAACAACAGATGTGAGTTTTACATATCTTGGAAATGTCTATGAATGGCAATCCATGGCACCTATACTGTGGGACATCCCATCATTGACTGGTGTTGTGTCTCCCTCTGTAGGCCTAAACTAAGAATCACAGCAAAGTTGTTTACCCATGAAAAGATATCAGAGCAAAACTGCATGTCAATGATCCCAACCCTTACTGTGTGTAAGCTGTATTTAACACAAAAAAAGCACAATTAGGATTTTATAAATTATAGCTGAGATTCCCCCAGTGAAAATAGGTTTAAAATGAACCACTTTTGCAAAACCCTTTGTTTACTGACTGTTACAGAATGAGCTCCATGAGGTGTACTGAACACTCACTACCAGATGTTTTCAAAGATAATGGGATGTATTAACACATTAATTACACCGTCTGTTCTGATCTCTGACCTTTAAAAATGTATGAAATCATGAGTCAGTGATTACAGTAGGGAATGGTTCACATCGTGGTGTATTCATCAATAATACATCCCTCATCTTTTTCCTGAAGTGTATGGATTATTACAAATGGTACCACCCTTCTCATTAATATTGTGAAAGACAACATATGCTTTCAGTTTATGATGGGCAGCGGAGCAGAACTGTTTGAGTGGATGCCCTAAAAGAATCAGGCTATCTTGTCAAATAAATCATACTCGTTCTGATACATGTCATGTTGCCATAGCAGGTTATTGTATGTGTTCCAGATGAGAAGTGGATTTAGGTCAAATAAATTCAATATTAAATATATTAAATAAATGAAAGCATTGGAGAGATTGACAAACAAGTTTTGCTGGGCCTACTGAACGGTCTACATGTAGCAGTAAACAATGATTAAAAATAAAATTAAAATATGCAGTGGAGCTACTATCCAACACTGCTTACACAGTGCTGTATGTGTGTGTCTGTGTGTGTGTCTATGTGTGCGTGTCTGTGCTGGCAGAGGAGAGTGGTATGGGTGGCAGCATGATTCTTTCACATCCTCTTGCTGTGATGTAATGAGCCTGAGATGAGACGGAGAGGAATTACAGCCGTATTCCACTTCCCTGTGATCTCTGTGGGCTGCCATAGCCTTGCCCTTGGCCTGGCTCGCTGCAGCACGGACACACACATCCACAAAAAATCCTTCCCCGTAAGTTACACTCAAACACCCCCACTTTTGTGTTTTGTGTGCACTCGCAGGGAGGTTCCTGGGGAACCAGCTCCTGAGCTACAACCAGGTCCTCTCCATCACCTTCACCGCTGAGACTGTGGAGCTTCTCCCTGGTCACATCACAGTGGTCCTGGAAGGATCTGGAAGGACCCTGACTGCTGACTTGTCACTCCAGCCACACAACACCCACATAACTCCTGGTATCTCTGCCCAACGTACCTTCATTATCAGGTACACTTTGTGTGTGTGTATGTGTGTGTGTGTGTGTGTGTGGGGGGGGGGGGGGGGGTGGGGGTTGTCCAGAACCATGGAGACACTCAGGAAGCAACCAAGATTCCCACAAATATCAAAAGAATCTACATTTCGAAATATTATTGGTTGGAGCATGATGCTAGCCGACCTATTGGTGTAGTCAAGTTAGACTGGCCATGTCGCCTATTTCAAGGGATTGATAGCTTTTGATTCATTCTCGTTTTCATGCTTCGACTGTGAGCTGGGTCAGTGCCATGGGCACCGCATGAGATGAATAAGTAGAAAAGAAGCACCAAAGAGTAGATTTCTTATTAATTGCAGAAGTCCTAGATTAAAGAATTCTAAATTAGGTCTGAGTGATGTGGGTAATTTCACTCTTGAAGTGCTCGCATACAGACTGAATCCTCTGTTTCATTATTGTAAATCATTGTTCACAGACACAGACTCAGACACTTTTGACAAAGTAGATCATAGAAGATTCGTAGATCAAAGAAATTGTTCAAGTTTCCGACAACTTTCCTGTGGTAGTAATCTTTTTTTATACAAAATCCCTTTGGTTTGTGTTTTTTTTTTAGAAGCAGCACAAGACGTTAACACATTCTTTGTGTTGCAATATCTTCCGCTGTTTTCTGACAAAAGCACTGGGTAGACAAGGTCCCTTTCAGCATGGGCAAACAGAGAAAGAAATTGTTGTTGTAGAGTCATAACTGGAATACGTTTTAAAATGATAACATAGTATGTGCTGTATAGACGGTCTCCAGCTACATATCCTTTAAAAATATTATTGATTATATTGTAAAATCTCAATACACTAATCTGTGCATAACTAAATTGGACATTTCTGTGTTGAGGCTATTCTTATTTGTGACAGATATGGGTGTTTAAGATCCATGCGGAGGCTTTGTTTTATTCTTTGAAGAAAGCCTTTTTTTTGCAGCTTGCTTATTATTGAATTTCCGATTGGCTTATGTTTGTTTCAGGATTTGCTTTGCCAAATGTGACCTGCTGTAAACACTATCAATTATATTTACCTAATCCGCTCACGGCGGGAAAGGATCAAATTAAATTGACTTCCACGTTGAATCACTTGCTAAATGAATATGTAATGCATCTGTTACAACCTTTGACTGTAATAAGGCTTTTGTTGGGAAGTTGCTAAAAGAGGTGTATGAATACGTACAGAAATTACTAGGTTGTGTGCACTGAAATAACAAAGTGTTACCAAAAACCATGTTCGTAGTTACAGTTGAAATGTTCCATTTGAGGCTTCCGATGTGTGGTAGTTGTCTCGTGGCTTTAGGAGAGCGTGTCTTCCTGTTCTTTGGTGATATTGGAACAAGTAATGAGCTCCCCTCGTCCCCTTGGCCCTGAGTGACGGAGGGCCTTGGCCCCTTAAAGTATCAGGGCCTGGGGAGAGGACGGCCATTACCTGGACCCTCTGAGTTTCACAGACATCATTAGAGAGCCAGAGACAATACCTCTTCACACAGACACACACACACACACACACCCAGACACACGCACACTGTTTGAACACTCACCTTGGTCTCACAGAGCAGCCAGCTGCTTCAAGACAGTGTGGGGGGCATATGAAATGACCTTAACTGGACTTCTCCCAATGATGGCCCTTGTCGAGCATTACAAGATAGGCTGGAAGGTGTGTTTGATGCTGATAAATGGATTTGGTTGGATCTGAATGGATGTTGTATGGATGGTGTGTGTGTGTGTGTGTGTGTGTGTGTGTGCGTGCGTGCGTGCGTGCGTGCGTGCGTGCGTGCGTGCGTGCGTGCGTGCGTGCGTGCGTGCGTGCGTGCGTATGTGTGTCCTGACGTCGAGTGGGTGTTGCACTCCCGATGATCTCCTCTCATCCCCACTGTTGCAGGCTACTGTGCAACTCTCCACTCAGCCACTTTCTAGGGATAGCACATGGCTGGGGGTTGGTTCCCTAAGAATTCTGTATATCACGGTTTAACCAGCTTCATTATGAGGAATATGAAGCAGCTTGCCTCCTTTTAGCACCAGCCAGGCGGGCTGGGGAATATCAGCCATCACCATACTGAGCATAAAAAGGGGAGTTTCATGTGATTACACAGACATAAATAAAACTGGATGTTCTGTACCGGGCTCAAAACTTTGAAGAGGGACCCAGCCCAGAACAAGTGATTTCTGATTTCAAGTGCCCTCAAATACTATTCACAGAGATGTTCTTTTACCCAGTGGCTTTAGCAGCAATGCAAACCTTTTAATGTAGCTTGTTTTGTTGTACCTGCAGTGTGCAATTGCCCCACTCACAAACCACAGTAATCTTGACTTTAAGGCAGGGAAGAAAAATAATTGCACGACTCCAGGCTACCTTTTCGATGAAAATGTTGCTTGATTTTGCTAGAGACCAATGACAGTTCCTGGTGAGAGCAAAACCGATGTTTAGGAAAATGGCATAACTACTGCCACTTTAGAAGGTTGAGGAGTCCAGCCTAGAACACTAGAATACAGTCATCCTAAAAACGCTCTAGTGAGTCAGTGAGTCAATGGCCAGTCGAGGGGACTAATCTAACTTGTAGCGTTATCCTGACTCTTGTTCCTCGTTGACCTTCATTAACCATGTCTTGTTTCTTGCTGCTCATGTCAAGGATTTTGTTATAATGCTATAATAATAAATTCATTCATTATGCACATCCAAACTTTTTTTTTCTTCAGTACTATGAAGCAAAATGGCCGTTGTACTTGTTTAACCTTTTGATGTGCTGTTTGTAGAAGGTCCCTTATGAAATTTAGAACAAGAAACAACCCCACCCCCCTTACTTTTTACACAAATTGTGTGGAAAAATACGTCTGCAATATTGCTTGCACAATCATCAAGTAAGTGCTGTTTTTTGTTGTTTTTTTCTACAGGCTTCAAGAGGGAGAAAGGAGATTGAAGCCTTCTATATCTGCCTTTGAATTCCGACATCTTCTTTTCAACCTGACAGCTCTCCGCATAAGCAACGCAGGAGGACTCAACTGTAAGGGATCATCTATTTTTAAGTTTATTATATTTTGCATGATAAGGCACCTATCTACTTTACATGTGTACGTGGGTTTAGACTTATGGGTATTTATGCACGGTAAATACCTTGGTCCATCTACCTGATATCTGCCGTAATTGGTGCAGACTGATAAGCCTTGAGGGCCTCCTGCTTTGCCGTACAAGTCTCAAAAAGCTGTCCTGATTAGTTGCACTGACTCTGGTTGTCCTTTCTGAAACAACTGATGCCATATCTGTGAACATTATTCCAACTATTGTGTAGCTTTAGCTAAATCAACTAATTAACAGCAGCCTGTATTTGCCAATTGTACACTCAGTAAGCTTACTATGATTAGATATTTATACCTTTACTGTATCTAAACAAAATATGTTTTCAATTTGAAAGGCTTTTCCCTGGACAAGTGTTTTCCTTCCATTAGTTCTCAAATTGAATACATATGAGATTGTCTGCCGAGTAGAGTTTCCTGAGGCACTATTCATCACCCGTTTCCCAACAACAGCCTCAACAACTAGATTTTTAATTGAGTTGCTCGTAGAGCAGCAATGAGTATTTGTATCTTTGAAGGCACACACAGAACTGTCAAGTGCCAGAAGTGGTAATGCTTTGGAATCAATAGAACACCTTACAGGGGCAGTATGTAAATTCAATTTACAGCAAAGAATTACATTTTCAAAATAAAATTGTTTATTACCTACATCCTGGTCCTGTATTCAGCCTTTGAAATATGAATAGAAGCCTGCTTAATACCAACCAATCAGCTGTATCAGAACATTTCGACCTTACATTATCTATCTAACAAGGAAGTCTGACAATGGCTGAGCGCGCAGGCATGTGTAAACACCATTTGAAGGGAGGGGCTTAGGGGAGGGATAGGAGGGATCGGAGACTCAGAAGCTTGGCTTTTTGGGTTGTTATTATTGGTTGTTATTCTAATTCTCTAGACTTGCATACTGCACCTTTAAGAGTTCAGATGTTCTGTGCAGCTTTTGCAAGACTATGTGAATTTGTGGGCTTCCCATCATCAATAATGATGAAAAAGTAATGCTGACTGATATTGAACTCACAGATTTCACTTTGAAAAAAGTGCATCATAGAGACGTCAGAATTTCCAAACATTTAAGTGGTACAAGCAACCACAGTTATTTAAACTAATTGATGAAGGAGGCTCCACTGTATTTTTAAAACACTGCTGTTCATTCTTTCATCTTTCCTTGGTGGCTATTTCCCCAGACACTTCCCAGCTTTCTGAGGTGACCATGGCCTCAGCCACCCTCTCCCCACACCCAGACGCTCAAGCCCATTTTGTGGAGGTGTGTGTGTGTCCGCCCGGCTTCACAGGACAGTTCTGTGAGCTCTGTGCCTCTGGTTTTACCAGGGAGGTCCCAGAACATGGCCCCCTCTCACACTGCGTGCCCTGTGACTGCCACCAGCATGGACATTGTCATCCAGAGACAGGTAATCTGACCAGGGTTACTGCCTTTGGTTTGTCTTTTTTTTGTCTTTCTCCTATTCTGTCTTTCATTATATTTGAATTCCGTGAAGAAAAAACGTCTCGCTCTATTGCCCAGCCCAAGCACAGAGTTGTACTGTAAGATAATAATTCATTCTGAACATTCTGATCATTTCGATTTTTTTTGTTTTTATTATTATTATTATTCCTTTATTTTACGTCCCATTGAGAGTACACACTCTTTTATTTCAGGGGAGCCCTGGCCAAGATAGCAGCAAAACAGGGTTCAAACAACATAAAAGTAAACAAAAACTGTGGCAACAGATGATGATACCCCTGTTAGAGAACAGCTATTTGGCTTTGTATATGTCGTTGATGTTGAAGTGGCCGAGGGAGGAGTATGACACAGCCTTTTCAATGCTGTTCAATTTGGTTGTGTGTTGCTTTCAGCGGGGCATTCGTAAAACAGACAAACAGCTGCAAAACGAGTTGAAGAATTAGCTCCCCCAGTTGACTTAAATGGCTGTGCCCAGGTCAGCCCAGTGAGACTGTACCGTATTCATGCATTTATCAACCATTAGTTAATCACTAAGGTCACGCCAAGCCCAAAGCCCACTGTAAATAAGCTATTAAAACCCTGAAATGACATGCTTGTGTGGGTTTTGGATACCGCAGACTTTACTGGGTAACATTTGCATACGGCGTTAGACGTTAGCACTCACACACTCACAGACACACACACACACACGCACACACAGTAAAGTAAAAATAAGTGTTGATGGATTTATGTGTATTCACACAAAAAAAACGTTTTCTTCAGTTCACACGGTTTCTAGCAAATGGTGTTCCTTAATCATAATTTATTAACAGTTTAAATTGTGTCCTTTCAATTTGATGTAGCGCAACATAACAGATTGGAAATGCTAATATTTGCAGTAGAGTGAATAATTCCACAGTGTTGCTGCACGCCTAATGATGCCGAACATACTGTCTTCAGATGCACAACACATACCCTAATGTTTATGTGTGTGTCTGTGTGTGAGTGTATTTATTGGCACAATTGTTTTTGCTTTGGCATGTGTGGCTCTGTGTGTTAATTGGTAGCACTCGATGCATAAAATGAGGCCGTCATTTAGAAACCCTAGAGATGGTGAAGAGTAAAAACATTACCCAACCCAACTTCCAGGGACCTCTCAGCAATAACGGAAAGCCATGAATGCGATGCCTCCACCAATGCAGAGGCAGAGTGAATCTATTTGCTCTAGGTGCATGTCTTCTACTGGGCATGTGTCTTCGTTTGGCTTTTGCACTTTTCTGAACACCACTTGTTGCAGCACTTCTAAATTCCATGTGCGCCTTTGTGTGATAGCCCCAAAAAATTACTTTACAAAAAGTTTGGAAGAACACAAGTACATCTTTCACTTTTGAAACTGCGTGAAATAAATACACAACGGAAAATTGGAGCTTCTGAAATCTTGTGGTTAGTACTGATCACATAAAAACAGTTTAATCCTCTGTGAATATGTCCTGCCTATGATTATTATCAACCTAGGGCAGTGTCGATTCCTCCATAGATAATCCACAGCGGATCCTAACAATCATCTTCAGGGCAATGAACAGTTTAATCTGAGGACACCACTGTTAACACCTTATACCGTGGAATTTGGGCACATTCCTGGGTTAGTTGTTGCTTTACTAATAAACCCAGATTAAATATATCCTACATGAACAGTTTATCAAAGAACATATTTTATATTAGTTAGATCAATTCTCTGGTCAAAAATTAAAACAATTGTCTGGTACAGGTAACATTTTGAGGGACCTGTGAGGTTTAGTTGGTTGAGCACAATGTCACAGGTTCAATTTTAGTTGGGACCACCAATGCCAAATGTGACTTTGCAATGAATGATTTTAATTCACATTTTGTGGTCCCACCAAGAAATGATGGTTTCAATGACAGCCCGGCAAAAATGAATATTAAATGAAATCAAAGTACCTATTAAGTGAACAAAGTTCATGATGATTCATTATTTCATAAAAATAAAAGACTAGCACACACACACACATACACACACACACACACACACACACATACACAAATGAACAAGTAAACAAGTAGTTTCTGTTTTGTCAACAGACAAACTGAAAACAGAAAACCACCCAAAAGACAACAATGAGCAATAAATCCCCAAACAACTATAAAAAAGCACCTTACAGCCCCTTTCTCAGACCTAAGCTTCTTATCAAGAAGAGTTTGTAGCAGATGGAGCATGGTATCATAACTTGTGTTGCAAAGGTTTGCTTCAATCCGTCCCGACAGTTTATGGATGTGTTTTTTTCTGGGTTTTTTTCACTGCTCAAAGCATTCTTCGATCATGTTTTCTCCTGAGGCCATGTCCAGGGAAGTTTGGCTGCATTGCAAACTGGGTGGAAGGTGGAACATTATGTCCCTGCAGATTGATTTGTGGCGTTAAGATTGTTCATGCTTAGTCAGGCAATTATCTGGCTCTCTTTTCTCCATGGTCATTGCACTGCACAGAAAGACGAAACAAAGGAAGTGGTCATTTCTTTAGTGAAAGGGGTTGAGGTAAAGAAGAATCAACAGTTTTAAATCATTTGAGGATTCACTTTGAGAAATATTAAACTATCATGTATCCTAATCCGCTCATGGATATCAAGAAACCAAAGTATTTTGCACCAATTGAAATAAGTCCGGATTAAATGTCATAGGAATTGTAAAATAGAGGGACAGATTGCTAATCAGAGAAACATGGCCATTGAGATAGAAAAGTGTCTGTCTCTATGAACATGACAATCTCCTGTTTTCCCATAATGTAACTCCGTACCAAAGTTTCCTTACGTGGGTGTATCTCAAGAGTGTGAAAGCAGACACGCGTCACCGTCATGGTTCCTTTGCAGCTTCCCCAGTTGTCCCTTTACTTCCTAACTCATTTGTCCACACCCACAGTCCAACAATTTTGAAACTTTATTTGAGTGGGGGTCATTATTAAATCATCATATGAGGACTTATTGGCAGGGGGTTAGGAGAGTGATCGAATTTAGCTATTTTAAGTCAGTCAGGCTTTTTCAAAAAGAAATGTCTGTGTCTTATTGTTTATTTTGGCTGTGATGCTTATTGCTTGCATTTGGTTATCCAAAATAACAAAACAGGCCGAAGGATTTAGAAAGGAGACAGAAAATGTATGTTGATAAGTGTGCACCTAAAATCATACATTTCTATCATGGAGTGATGTGGTCAAGCAAGAATGAGAGAGAGAGAGAGAGAGAGAGAGAGAGAGAGAGAGAGAGAGAGAGAGAGAGAGAGAGAGAGAGAGAGAGAGAGAGAGAGAGAGAGAGAGAGAGAGAGAGAGAGAGAGAGAGGATGACAGACATTTGTTACCAGGGTTTTGGCCTCAGACAAATATGACTCACGAGAAAGATTAAAAGACAGAGCCAGCCAGACTCTTGTCGATCTGTCTGCCAACTTCCTTCAGCAAATTGCCAATTGCCATTTGAATTCAGAGTCGACGTTTAAAAAAGGCCTCTGGAATGGCTTCTGGGTTTACTCTTCCTGATTGTTTGGTTACTGTTACTGTTAATAATAAGCACATAACGCATAGTGCATTTTTTTACTTAAGTACAATATACAATCGTTTTTTTACAAATACCCAAAGATTCACTTTAATACTTGAATGCTCAACTAGGACCACTGGTAACAATAGCTAAGTTAAATACTTCTATTACTTTAATAAGGATATGTAGGAACACGTTAGTTAACCGTATGTTTTCTAACCTTAAATAACATTTATAACCAACATCGGCCCAGCTCCTGCTTCTTCTGATTTCTTCCTTACATTTTTTTCAGAAATTGTCAATTCATTCTGTAATAGAAACATTATTTTGTGTATTCCAATATATTTTTAGAACAAAAATTAAGCATGCAGTCTAGACTGCCATTTTACCAGATTTACTTTGATGTTAAGCAAACCCTTTGGGCCACACAGGATCAACAACAAAATGTAAATATTATAAACAGGCTTAATCTTCAATTGGCCTGTTCTGTTTTGTTTGAGACTGGTTTCTCTCTGGTTCCTGTGAAACTAGAGCTATGCCTTTATTTTGTCTTTATTATGTGATATGTGTGTTCGCATACATACCTATATATATATATATATATATATATATATATATATATATATATATTCAAACACTTTTGTGTGTATCCATTTGAGATTAACTTGTATTTCAGGTGTGTGTGAGTGTGCAGACTTCACCACTGGGCGGAACTGTGACCGCTGCCAGGATGGTTACTATGGCAACGCCTTATTTGGCACAACCAAAGACTGCCAACCTTGTCCCTGTCCTGACCATAGTAGCTGTGCCCAAATGGCAAATACAAGAGAAGTAGTCTGTACAAACTGCCCTGCAGGACAGAGGGGTAAGATACACTATGGCTGATCTGTGATATTGTATGCATGTAAAGTAAGTCCACTTTAGTGTTGTCATTTTTGACACATGAAAACAAATAGTTGAATAGTATGTCTTTACTGAGTTTTCTAAAAGATTGTTAAATTGTTTTCTTTTTAAGTTCCAGTTTTTGTGCCAGAGCTGAAAATGACTTCAAAGATTTTTGTTTCATTCTAACTGAGCTGAAGGTGATGTAATTGGCCTCCAAACGCCCCAGCTCATCTTTTAGTCATTAATGTGATCTTTGCCTGCTGCTCTGCTTCCTAGGAACCCGCTGTGAGATGTGTGACGATGGTTTCTATGGGGACCCTTTGGGCAAAACAGGAACTATTCAGCCATGCAGAAGGTGTGATTGCAATGGTAACGTGGACCCCAATGCAGTGGGCGTGTGTGACCACAAGACTGGACGCTGCCTTAAATGCCTCAGCCACACTGAGGGAGTCCATTGTCAAAACTGCCAAAAGGGTTACTATGGAAATGCATTGGACCAAACCACAAATCAGAAGTGCAAATGTGAGTAGAATTGGGGTTTTAGGGTGAAGATGTAATGCAAAAAGCTAAAGATTTTGAAGTGAAGTCCAAAATACAGTTAGATATGGTACAGTACTTACTGTAAATGTACCTGTAATGCAAGACGTTATAGCGCGATATAGTGCTCTAGGCTGGTACACAAAAGATTTCCACTGTTCCTATTGCACATGTTTAACCCAAGGGGCGTTACCCTGTATGTGGGAACCGCATTCAATAGCAAGTTACAATTTTCTAAAGGAACTAGCCAAATTAATATCTTGTAGTGGATTGATTGATACCAAAAAAAGATGCGAGGAATAATTATCCGTATGAAAGCACACCAGCACACCAGGACCTATCTCTTGCAAAAATTACTATTTTGTTGTTCAATGAGATTCTTCTAATTATCTCATGTAGCTTGCAGCTGTAACTCAGCCGGAACTTTTGGTTCATTGGACGTCTGTCACCTACAAACAGGAAGTTGCCTGTGCCTTAGTCATGTGACTGGACGAGACTGTGGTCACTGTGAAGTTGGCTTCTTCAACTTGCAGCATGGTATAGGATGTGAAATGTAAGGAAAAAACTGTTTCATTCAATATCATCATCATCATCATGATAGAATAATAATAATAAAATTGTATTTATATGGCACATAAACCTTACAAAGTACTTTCTGTGTGCAAATAAATGAGATTAACGATGCACCATACACTAACAATGATATATAAATAGGATTTAACAGACAGGAGAACAGAAATCTGTATCAATTCAAATTATAATGCAAAACAAAAGGTATACAATTAAACAAACATTTTTATAAACCTTAATATATACTAAACTATTTAAACTTATCATGTATTGACGTCGTCTTTTCATAGGTGCAACTGTAATCCCATTGGTTCGTTGTCAATGGCATGCAACCCAATAACAGGACAGTGCCTATGTCGGGCAGGAGTGGAGGGTAGGTCATGTGACTCCTGCCATCCAGGTTTCTTTGGATTCTCTTCACAAGGCTGCAGAGGTAACAGGCTTTACAGAATTGTACACAGGGTAATGTGCATGCCATATACAGTACAGACCATATTTTCAAAATCGATCTTTTGAATATATCACTATTTTGTTATTTCTGTCCTCTTCTGTGTCTTTGTATATCTTTGTCGTGTGGGTACTGTTCTCTGTACCCATGTCACCATGTTCTTTGTCTTTTACCCCATGCCCAGCCTGTAACTTTGTCTTTTACCCCATACCCAGTCTGTAACTTTGTCTTTTACCCCATGCCCAGTCTGTAACGTTGTCTTTTACCCCATGCCCAGCCTGTAACGTTGTCTTTTACCCCATGCCCAGCCTGTAACATTGTCTTTTACCCCATGCCCAGCCTGTAACTGTGACCCAATGGGCTCCGTGTCAATGCAGTGCAATAGGAGTGGCAGCTGTGAATGTCGGATGGGTTTCATGGGGCATCACTGTGAAAAGTGTGAGGTCAACTACTTCCACAATAGAGTAACACACCAGTGTGAGGAGTGCCCTGTGTGCTATGGGCTAGTCAAGGACCAGGTGAGAGGGAGAATCTATCTAAATGGGCATGGTGGCAATTTGTTAACCAAATTGAAGGTCACAACAATGACTATAGGTATAGAAAAATAAATCAACTTAATCTAATCTCGCCCATTCGTAAAGTGTTTAACACATACAATTAACTTGAATAGTTTTGTCTACGGTAGCGAAAACACCCTCTGAAGAAAAGCCATTCCTGTATCTCAAATATATTACACATACAGTAATACACATGTACATGCGCTAATTTCTGGGGATGTTTCAGGCTGAGAAGCTGAGTGTCCGTCTGCAGGATTTGGACAAGCTCCTGGCACGATTTAACTGCAGAGACAGATATGGGAAAAGATACCACATCATTGAGCGTCATCATTATGAGCACCAGGGGGAAGATACCCTGCCCAATGCACTGGAGGACTTTCTGGCCGTCCAAGGTATAACCTGTTTGTTTTAATGAAGGAGAGTTATGTTTTCATAAGCTACCAAAGAAGCCATTCATTTGCTATTTGGGCAGCATGATTGATAAGTATGTCTAATCCCTTATTATGTTGTTAGTTTTAATTTAAAGTAGTTTTGTCAATCCAAGGTTCAGACAAGCACAACACGTGAACACTTATAAAACAGCCCTCTTTAATTATTACAAAATAGGTAAAGCACCTTGAAAGAGAAGTGTAGGACAGTAATCACATAAACATTATCAATATAACATAAACTGTAACTGCAGCGTTTTGGTATGCAGCTATCTAATCCCAGAGGCAAGGAAAGGTCAACGAAAAAAATATAAACCTTCTCTTGGAAAAACTCCAAATTACGTCTAGTCATCTCACTGGTATGAAATGTGTATTTATATTAAGGAAAGGCCAGAGTAGTTTGAGTCAAAACAAATGATGAATGTTAACCAATCAGATTAAAAGCAGATCAGCAGAGCAGATTTGGTCTCACCATCTTCCCTGCATTGTCACAAATTGGTCTAGAAAATGAGCTTGGGCACACAGTGATTGAAATCCCTAATCTTCTCATTTCTGTCAAACTAATTTAGGCTGGCATAACATACTGTGTTGTTTAAATACAAACAGACCTTTCTAAGCCCATAACCCAGCATAGAAGATTGTCCCATTTACCCACCGGATTATGTTTTTTTAAGGAAGCCATTTGTATGGTGCTGGAATTCAATCCCAATGGGTTGTTTAACTGATGCTAGAAGAAGGTAGGGGGCGTAATACAATAACATGTTCTTATCTGAAGCTAATTTACACATTAGGCTATTTTCTAATTGCAGAAGCACGGGACGCCTTCATAAAGCAGTTTTCCCTACTTGGAATATCTACACACACACTCTCAGCCCAGCTGCATGGTGCGGCCACGGCTTTGAACTGTAGCATCAGCAAAGAGGAGGAGGAGGAGGGTGAAAAGAAGAATGATGAAGATAAGAACAGTGTTTGTGGGACTCTTGCGGTGTCTGTTTCTGTGGTCGGAGCTGCTCAGACTCACTTAAAGCAAGCAACACTGGATCTGAATAACATGGTGGGTCCCTCCTCCATACTGAATCACATATATTTGTCGGTTACTTTGATTCCGTGACTAGAGTTTCAGTGCTGTCAGATCTCCAGAACATTACAACAGCACGTAACCCAAATAAAGGTGAAAATTCACAAACTCAGCCATTCGGGTCACTGATGCACAAGTTCCAAGGGGTAAATATAACTGAAAAACTGAACTAGCCCACCATAGCCAAATCTATGACACAACTATAAGAATACTATTATTATAACTATTATGTTATGACTGTCACAATTAATATACAAAACCATTGCTTTCCTTAAAGAAAATGTTTCTGTACCTTTTTCTTTTGTTTGCGCGTTGCTTGACAGCCGTGAGTGATTTTGATTGGCTGAAATTATTTATTCATGAAGTACCCTAATTTGCCATGAACTTGATCCTTTGTTTGTTATTGATATAGTTACAGTCATGGGTGTCAATACTTGTCCACATTTATTATGATAACGGCAACAAATAGGAAAAGATATTTTTTTCATCCAAGTCTAGTGGATGACTGTTCACTGTTCAATGACCACCATAAAGATTAACAAAGCGATAAGCCTAGGCTTACTTTCAGAGCGATCTATTTTGATATTTGGTGTTATTTGCTGTTACTCTTGTTGTGGGAGTGGGTACCTTAGAAGTATGAAAACAATGACTAGCCTGTCTGAAAGAAAAACAATGTGCGCTCCTCTCTAGGAAGGGCCAGCTGGTCACTAATTACTTAGGACATTGAATTTATTTCATTAATACTTCAAGTTAGGTCTTGTTTTCAAGACACCCTAGAGTGAAGCTTAAAGCATTTAACCTGGAATTCTGGAAGAAGACGGAATGTAGAACACTTTTTCTAAATATGCTGTGAACTAGTGCTCTTTAAATGCTTCACATTAACTTAATTACAACTGATGATGCCTTTTATGTGCAGTAGTCTTTTATCTTTTTCTTTTAATAGAATATTCCTTTACAAGTGCCATTAAAGCCAAATCAATGGAGCACATCGGTCAACAATTCATTGATCCTGATGGAGAAGTAAGTGCGGGTAAATTAAGTTACCAATTATAAGCAAATTCATAATCTCTGCAAATCTACCCAAAACTGCAGTCTACCATCTTCCTTTTTTCAGCCTTTTTTAGTCTGTATTCCAAGGTTTTTAATGTGCAGTGCAGAAGAAACTCGATTACAGCCTACAGCAGACTTAATGCTGGATTGGTTTTTCTCAGTAATGTTAATGTAATGTTTTTCTCTCTATCAGTCTTCCTTTATATCGATCTTACACCCTTTGTCATCTCTCTCTCTCTCTCTCTCTCTCTCTCTCTCTCTCTCTCTCTCTCCATCTGACAGACACAGTAAATTAGCTGAACACATAGAGGATATAGCTAAAAATGCTTTAACAGCCACCAACCAGACTTACAGTCTCCTAATGGATCTGCTGGAGGACAACTCTACGGAGAACTACATAGTGGACCTAGTGGAAAAGTGAGGGATATGATATGCTCTACCTACATTTTTTTTTTATTGTATTGAAGTGTTTGCCAATTATGCAAAGTTTAAATATTTAGCTTTGGTATTCAATGTGTTTTTGAGGTGCATCCTTTAATGTTATGTTGTGTGTGTGCTTTCTCTATTTCTCAGACTGGCAGATATGCAACAACGAAAGGAAAACATGACTGCCCAGTGGAATGAGAGTCTGGTCAACCAGCTGGTGTTCAGAGAGGCTTCTGAGTTCAAAGTTGTTGCAGGGAACCTCACTTCATCCATAAGGGAGTTGGCTCAGATGGATCCTAGCTCCAATAGGACCGTTAACTATACAGACGTCCGCATCACGCCAAGTGCCAACATTACAGATGTTAGTGGTTTCCTGAAAAAAGTATTTTTTTCTTCAATGTTGAATTAGCAAGTTAAAACATATCACATTTCATCCTCAGAACTGTTCAAATATAACAAAGTAAATCAAAGTATTAATTGTTAAAAGTGGCAAATGGAAAAAGTGGACTTTGTGCCTTTAATAGAATATAAACTTTCATTTGACACATTGATTCTCTAAGGCCAATTAGAATAAAGTTTAAACCAAACAAAATAAATGACCTTATCGTAATAAGGTGATCGATTTTTTGTTTGTTTGTAAACTACTACTTTAGTGAGCAATGATTCCATTTCATAGAAATTATACAAGATTAGATTTTAAATTCAAGCAATTGCAGGATCATCCAATAGTTAACTGATCTATAGTCAATACTTGATATGAGGTAAAAATGCTGTTTTCCTGAAAGCGTTTTAATTATGCATTTGTTGTTCTGTCTGGCAGAGTATTGCCCTGTTAAATAGGACAGCTGAGCTGGACATACATGTCCAAACAAAAGAAAATCTGGTCAGTAAGATCCAAGAAGAGATTGAGCCAATCGTACAGACTGACAAAAAAAACATGGAAGTGGTACAGAACATCTATCAAGTAAGTTCATCAAGGCTTTCTCATAACAAATAGGTTTGATCATGATATAGCCTAAGGATGGCCACTAAAGTAGACTTAGTGTTGGAAATCATCAATTAGTGCAACATATTGATTGAACAAAGAATCCAGGGTTCACGAGACCTTTATGGGTATCATTTATAATTTGTAGGAATTTTACTGGCTTTATATTAAACTAAGCATTTTTATGTTACCTATTTTACAAGCTGGGGTATCCAGCAAGACTTCAGTGTCTTACAAAATATGGAGCCAACAAACATTTCATTACAAAAGTGTCCCATTTAAACATTGTGCACAGGCATACAAAAAAGCAAGATAACACACAATTTATTAATATAGAAAACTCTGATGGCACTTCTCTGGTCTAAAATGGCAAAAAATCATGTACACTTCTGTGTTATTGCAGAAGGTGGCCAACCAATGGTGATCTTAGCGATCAGCCATTCCTGGGACCTATGGTTGGACAATCTCTAAATTAGGATAGATGTTAATATTAATAATGTTATTTTAAATAAGAATATATCTTCAAATACGAATCAGTCCTTTGTTTGCAAACAAATGAAAGACATTATTGCTGTTACTCTGTTTGAACTGGAAACGTATAAAACATTTCCTGCAGTTATTTTTCAAACAGGATGTTTTAAATTAAATATTACATGTTAATATTACATGTTTTATAGGAAAATTTGCTGCATTTATTATATAAAAAAATGTATGTTTTAAAAACACTTTCTTTTTACGTGATGCAATGCAAAAGTCAGTTGAAGGTGAACCACTGTATTAAAGAGTACACTTATTATTACAGCACATAATATTAGCCTACTCTTACTCAGTAATACTTGGGCCAGAAATGTAGATTGCACATAAAGAATACGTGTGTTATCAATCAGCTCAAGATAGTGATATTATATTTCTTCAGTACATCATTTCATGCATTCTTTGCAATTCATGTGCAGAATTAGATGGGTAATTTGTTTCTCCGTCAGCGACGGGCCCTGTACTCAGGTAATTGTGATTTGTGTTTAGTTTTAAACACAAAGTTTTATTTTTGAACATAAAGCATGATTCTCCACAGAGAATGACTTATTATAATTGAAGCAGAATGATACATGTATCCGTGCAATCAGTGCCTCTCAGCCATCAGGTTTTATCAGCCAAGCACCTCAGCATGCAGTGAGTGATTGCTTTTGGTTTGGTTCATTTATTGGTAACAAGCCCTTGGATGAATCAGAATGGCAACAATATCACAAGTTCAAATCAAAGTCGAGTAGCATCTGTGGTGCTTGCTTCTGGAACTATGTTTTTCTCTTATTAAGGGAAGATACTACTAGTACAAAGGCAATTACTGAGGTATGCTCTGTAAGTGCCAAGAAATGAGGGATTGTCTACAGTCCCTATGAATTAAGTAAAGTTTCACAAAATTCGGAATGTCAATAAAAACGCATTTTGATGAATTAAATCTAGATCAAAGTAGCCTATAGGCCCCTACTGGTAGTTAATTCACTTGAACGTCTACTTGTCAAATAGCCACCTTTAGCATATTCCAATAGCCTGTAAACTATTTGTATTCGGCATTCATTGTAGAATGCGTCTTCATTTCCTATTTGTATGTGGCTTCTCAAAGTCCTAGATCCCTATTCTTAATTACTACCACATTAATCAAATTTTTGTTCAATTCAATTACTGGTAAATTATTATTATAAATGACTTATCCCAGAGTATCCTTCTCTGTTGTTTCTGTTAAGATGTGATCTAATTACACAGTTACTAATATGTAAGTTGAGTAACACCAGATACATTCTTTCCCCTGTTCCTACATTATTCTGTGCTTGTGGAGCCTTAATGGAATGAATGTGTAGTGTAATGGTTTCCTTGAGGTCAGACTTTTAGCTTTACTCTTTTCCATCCACTCTTTGTCTGAGTACAGCTTAACTCTCATGCACAAGGCTCAAAGGTCCTTGCCTTGTCTTCCGTGGTGAAGGGGAAAGAGGTGGAATCAGACGTCATTACCCTTTTCAAGGAGCTGGAAGGTGATGTTGCTTATTTCACTTTACATCCTAAGCCATTTTAATTTGGTCCATAATTAAAATGTCTCTTTTAATGGACCCACCTTTTTGGTACATTGAAAGCAGTCTTATGCAAAATTTGAAATGTGTGTAGAAATGTTCTCAGCCTTCAGTTGTGTCTTAAAATATATCTTATGTCTACTATAAAGACAATCAAAGGGAGTGGCCAACCAGGGAAGCCAAAACTAAGGTTGCAGTAAAGAAAGAGAAGCTTTTGGAGAAAAAGGTGCTTGCGGAAGTCAGGAAGAGGGTGATGCAGGTGGAAAAGATTGTGAAACCTTCCATGGAAAACGCCACACTCTCCAACACTACAGCTACAGAAGCTGAACTGAAAGCCCACATGATCGTTAAAGTGAGTATATCGGGTTGCAGATAAACATCTTTTTTAAACACCAAAGATAGTGCAGATCTTAGTTTTTTCTAAGATCCAATTTGGGAACTGTTATGTATGATCTGAACATCAAATCATACTATTTTAAAAATAAAACTTTTGACCACATAGATATAATACTGTTGAGAGGAAGACAAGCAACAAAACATTTGTAATGTAAATCAATTCTTACTTTCCTTTCTGAGGGAGTGGACCTGGGGGCATTTTAACTGTGTATATGAGCACACTTTACTAGTATGTGTACAAGCTTTCAATAGTTTTCATGAGAGATTTTCAGTTGTTTGTGTGAGAGTATTTCAGTTGTGTGTAGGTATTTCCCTTGTATGTGTGTGGTTTTCACTATAGTATTTGAGGTTTTAATTGGTCTACCTAAGGTTCTTTCTGTCTGTTCCTGTCACCTATTGTGAGGATTCACTACCACAGACCGACACAAAGCAGTGAGATGAGGTTTAGATTGACCTTGTTTTCAGAATATATACACATTAGAGGCTCTTTGTTGCCTGTCGTGCCGCATCCAGTCTCCTCTCTCCAGTCATCAGCCACCTACTGGGAGAAAACAGACACCTTTATGAAGCGTTCGTCTGACTAATCACCACATTGAGTTCACCTGTTGCAACCTGGTGATCCGCCAGAGGAATGCCTCATCACCACCACAGTCCTCCAGCGCCCTCTACTGGACGGATACCAAACAAAAAATGTATTAACAAAAAACGTTTTCACTCACAGGAATCCACAGCTTCCCTGACACAGGCAAAACACACCAGGACAACATCTGCACAGATCAGCTCCTCCATAAACACAGCTCTACAGAAGATAGATGAACTGGAAAACCAGACTGCCAAGACAGAATTACATGTAGCCTCTGAGGTAATCTTTTTAAACGACTTTTCAAGCTTTAATTGACAACTTTTGTGCATAATTGGCAACAGTGACAAAATTATCGTAAGATACATATGGATCTAAGGGGAAAACTAGTAAAACAAGGAATGCAAGGTGATTTATAAAAGCAGAAACTTGCATTTCATTTATACCACTTTGTTTTCTGGATTAGATGTTTACTTACACTGTAGCTATGCGTTGAAATATTTTAACAAAGTTGAGTGGAAAGAGACAAGCATGGTAAGTAATCCAAGTTACACTAGTTCCATTTGAAAACTATTAAGTCACAGAAGTCCTGAGGGTTAATGCAAACATGATTTTTTTTCGAGGGATTCAATCTCCCTTAGGCAACTCACCTTTCTATCAGGTAAACAGTTGCTGGTGCTTTTGAATTGTTACGTTATTTTCTCTCTGTGCACAAACATACCGAGCCCTTATTGAAAAATGAATGTGTACTGAATATGGGTAATGACATAAAAAGTTAACCACTTGAAACTGATGGAGTCTCTGCCTTCTCCATTCCCAGGATGAGGTGTCCATGACGAGTTTAAAGGGGAAAATGGAGGCAGCCAAGCTCCAGCTAGAGGCCTACTCTCTCTCCTTGACTCAACTACTCAGCAGTATTGGTATGTTCCAACAGGGCAAGGAAGTAAATGGATATGAAAACATAAAAAATTACTTTGAAATGCAGGCCATATTCACAAGATTATCAACACAAAAGGATGCCTGTTGGCCTGCCAGTTTGTCCATATTGGTCAGGTGCACATTTTGTGGTTGTAGTGTCAATATTAGGATCATATCATGGACAGTGCTCTATGAAGACCACACAGATTTAGTCAGGGAAAACAGTTCACAACAGTTCTGTGATTTTGTCAATAGACAAAAAGTTAAGCACATCTGCTCTGCCCTCTTATTTCTGGCCACTCAGCCCTGTTGAGTGCTCAATTCAGACGTTAGAGCCTGCCTTCATCAACATTTTCCACTTCAAGGTTGTCAGCAGCTTTGCAATATTAGTATATAATCCCATCTGGCGGATCTGAGTCCCAGTGGAGTTGGTGTAGTAATGAGGCAATGGAGCGGGTCTGTCCTGCTTGTTCTAAATCATGTCTGTTGATGGTGGACGCTGGGTCCGTGTTTCCCACTACTGGAAAAAGGAGAAATTGATGCCAGGTTTGATGTCACATCCTAGGAGCAGGAGTGTAGATTTGTCATGCTGATCAGATGTTAACATGTCAAAGACAGTTACACCAGGAGACACAGATAGATGTTTCCAGGTATCTTGACAGCTGTGTTTTAGAGAATGCCTCTGGAAATATGTTGAGCCTTGAGGATCTTCAGATTAACGGTAAATTCTTAATCTGATCAGCATTTTTTTGCCCAGCATATCAATTGCTATGATGACCAGCAATAAATTAATCAGTAATTCTAAAATGATCAAAGTATGGAAACTAGTACTAAAATGTTCCTGGTCACACAATATTCAGACATTCTCTGTGGAGTAATACAGTTACACATAGCCCACTATTTACCAGATCCTTCCTCTTTGTAGAGTGGAGGCTGACTGGTGTTTCACTGGAGACACTATATAATCTAAGGAGCTGTTAGATAAATCGATATTACTGTTGGATGATAAGGTTATTCACATTATGATTTGCAATTTCTTTGCCTTATTACAGTCCATCCAGATACAGCTATATCTTAGTTCGACTTTATTCGCAAAGTGATTTACATGAAACAATCTTTGACTGCTGAAGTCTTTTACATTCCAATCCAGATGGCAGTCTGGAGCTGGAACATTTTGAGCGCACTCTGAATGAGACAGCGTTGCGCCTTAGCCTGCTCCGGAGGAGCGTGGAGAATCCAGCTCTAAATGAAAAGATCCAGAAGCTGCGTTCAGTGGCCAAGGAACAACAAGGATATATGTTGGTCATGGAGAAAGATCTGCAGGAAATCAGAGAGGAAAGAGACAGTCTAAAAGACATTACCCTGCACCTGCCCCTGTCCTGTCCCCAGGCCTCGGAGAAAGGGCGTCACTAGGAGGACTGAATAGCAATGGACATACAGAAGGCTGCAGCGTGGGAGAGAAGTTTAGTGGGAAGTTCCTGATCCGTTCGCTTTCATTGGGATCCCAGACGCAAACACAGCTCATTCTGTATCGCGTACTGCTTCGTTTCACTTTGTGTTTGCTGAAGTGGCGTTCCTCTTTGTTCAACTCATAATCCACCTATGGTTCTCCTCCTACCATTCTATTAACATCCTACTATTCAGACCCTATTGGAATAGATAATTATCAATGACTCAAGACGGCAATTCAATGAGCAATAGCAGATTGGGCCAAATCTTTTGGAGAACAGATGCCATAGATAGTTGAGCAGAGACCAGCTTCCTTTAGGCAATAAGGTAATCTAAACTGCCCCTCCTTAATATTGAAACATGTATAGAGTTACAAATGTTATTTTCATTTTTTCAAAAAAGGTTTACAGCCCAAGATTGCTCTCCAATGCCCTATGGACGCATATCGATATCCATGCATATCACATTCTATTATAAAACAATTGAAATTGATTAATTGCAAATAACTTGAAGTACATTTGGGAGCAGTTTAAATGTGTTTGACATTATATCATGAGGAAATTATGTTTATGTTATTTGATATATTTCATCCCTCAAAGAGAACAACCCTATAATGTAATATTGAAATGCTACTATAACAATTCGCAACAATGTCCAAAAAATGTAAAAGCTTTGTTATGGATGATGAATCCACCGTTTTTGTAAAAATAATGAATCATTTCACATATGTTCAATAACACCAGAACCAATCACTGCCAACATCCACAGCGCATTTTAAATTTGAATATAGCACATGACGCTATGGTAAAGTGTTTTACATTTCAATACTGTAGGGAGTGTCATTGCAGAGCTTTGTCAAAACTTCAGGATAATTCTTGAAATGTTATACAAAAATAATATAGACCATTTAGCAACTATACAGTGCACTATGATTGTGCACCAACAACATTTTACATCAATACTCTGGAAACATAATGTGACTTCATGTAAAAATGTTCACAACATATTAATGCAACTTAAATAAATAAATAAAACCGTTACAATGGTATGTTGAAAAATATTCATCTGTAGATACAAGTTGTCCACTGAGAAACAATACCGTACACTACATTTACATGTTTAAACAGAGATTGAATGTAATTGGAAGCAAAGACCAGAAGGCAAGTAATTAAGCAAATACACGCTCCTGGTCTTTATTCATTTATATTAATATACATCATATATTATAATAATAATATACATGCTGTGACAGTTGCTGCTGTACATTTAATGCAGATTATGATGGCCCATTTCAAATGGGAAACCATATTATATGCCATTTTAAGATATTTTTGATATACTTTAATCACTGGCTGGACATTTTCACATTATCGGAGTGCAAAAGGAATTTGTAAGTAATATTGCTTTGACATTACACCATCTTAACAGACAGTGGGCACTGGGCACAACAGATGTATGTAACATATAAAACTGTAACATTTCTTCAACATTAACATTATAAACTACTGTTCTTTTGTATGCAGTTGATGTTTTGACTCATGGTGTTGATTCATAAGTGACACAGCCTCTAAGCTTCCAAGACTATAAGCCCTATGCCACTGGCTCAGTGAAAGTGAATCCAATGGTAACTGTAGACAGAGACAGTCTCAGAGCAGTTTAGTCGTTCATTTGGAGGTGTCAGTTGGCACTTAGTAGTCCTTTTGTTCTTTCGTTTTATAATCTGTATACACCCCTGCACCTCACCTGAAATCGAATGTTGTTGAAGGCAGCTTGTTGACAGTTGGAGAAGAAAATGGATGAGGACAGAGTTCTAACCATGGGAATTGCAGGCAAGATTGCTCACAAAAGTTGCCCGTGCATCATAGGTTTTACACTTGTCTGCCCTTTTCTTGTCAGTTCAAAGACAATGTGAGACCTTGGATCTCCAAATCCTAGGAAAGCAACTGGACCCGTATTGGCGTCTGTCATAAACACTGTACTGATCTTTTCATTATTGCTAAACTCTTAGATTGATTTCAAACGTTTATTTTTTTCAATCCGCAAACAATACAAAACACTTTTTTTTAATCCTTAGTCAATACAAAATACAGAAAAAGATTAGAAATGTGTATGGTCCTAACAGTGACAAAAGGCAACTGTACATATAAGAGCAAGGAGAAAACCTTACAGTTTGGCCTTACAGAAACTCGAAGCAGTAACACATCTATTTAGAAAGAATGTGTATCCCCAACTCACCATCCTAACATAATCACTGATTATTATTATCATATTATCACTGATAATAACAATAACACGTAGCAAAGACTCAAAACCAAAAATACTACTCTTCAACAAAGCCTTTTCCAACTAATTGGAAGAATGTTTGCACAGTCATTACTTACAGCCAGCACATAATACTGACTAGACCTATCATTACACAAACTGCAAGTTTTTTTCAGTAAACTGGCAACTTTAGGCTGAGACTTCTGACCATTTAGAATAAATTATAATCCACTAGAAAATAATGTTAACTAAATGTTTTATCGTGCTTGTTACTTTATCGGGAAAACAAGTTTGCGTCACTAAACATTATTATTTTTTTTTTTTTACTGTAACTCGATCTGGTCAGATCTTTACTGGAACCCAAATATAACGCTAGAGCCAAAGGTTAAATAAATCATACAAAATGTGGATTTTTGTTTATTCACAGTATTCTTTACAGAAGGTTTCTAAAAGTCACTATTTGCCTCAAAACTGTAACCAAACAATTCTTGTCATTAATGGCCAATCCAGCACCATGAAGGGATTTTGGATTTTATGTGAATACTGTAAAATAAGGACATTCAAAACCAGGCCCAAAACACACATTTATAATTTACCAGTCGAAAATATAAATCTGTTACTATCACTATAGCCAAATGTAGATAAAGTCATTTTTTAACTTGATAAACATTTCTATGAAATAAAAACAGGTTTTTATATAATTCTTGACTTGCTATGGTTACAACGAATGTTACACTGATTTACCTTCTTAAGAGTAAATGTTATTTACTAAGAGCAGATTATTTTCCTTCTGTAAACATGACTACACACAGATTTTTGGAGATGTGTGCAGGGAATTGTGTATCCTATTAAATAATTGATTTGCATTTTGAGTGAAATCGACAATAAATGATTCAGTGGTGTGAAGGACATGCTATTCGATTTGTATGACTGTCCGTTTGAAAAGAGGTGTAAGCCGTTGAGAATGCACAAAATAAATAAGGCTAGAATGTCAGAACACCCCTAGTAATGAAGGCCATGGTTCTGACCATGAAACCAAAAAGTTAAATATTAAATTACAACACAGCAAAACAAAGATGCCAGGGGAAAAAAGCTTCTTCTTACTCGGAGCTGTCCTTCTGAGGATTGCCACGTTAACAGGCCAGGATGTTCACCATGTGACGCATCCTTCCAATTTAATTGGAAAATATGGTAACACATTAAATACACTCACTGCTTTATATTTATACGCTTTACATCTTAACTTCCGGTCACCCAACTTGCTACCTTACACCTATTCATGATCAGCCATTCATGGCATGACAGCAACAAATGTTAACGTAAAAACGTACCTTAGCTCCCAAGTTTTAAATTATTGACAGCATTTATAATACATAAAAACCAACTGATTAAAAACCAAACTTAAGTCTTGGGTATTAGGGTCATGCCTCGTGTTAGGAGATGAATACATCGAGGAAATAAAAGAATGAAGATTGCATGATAAATATGTTCACCATTTCTAAAGTCCTAATACAAAAATATTTTTAGTTTCAATTTAATTAGTAAAGTAATTGTCTAACACCTGTTACTTTCCCAAAGTATTACGAATAATCTCTAAGTAATAAAGTAACTGGCAATATCAATTTTAAATAGCAAAATATATAGTACAATTGAAGTCATAAAGCATACATCACTGACATTCACCTAACGTTTATACTAAAATAGTATTCTAAGACAATTCTGCAGAACAGTCTGATACGGATCTGGAAATTTTATTCCACTGATACATTAAGTGCTGTATAAAGTCACTCTTAGGAGATTCTACAAGGTAAAAAGTATATCCTATAGTACTTTGCTTTACACACAAATTTGAGGTGGGGAAGGTGAGATCAAGGGTGATGGACGCAAAGGCTTACATAGACTAGACTAGACTGTTAGTATTATCTTTGAAGAGTTTGACTTTACTATTTATATAAAACCTTTAGTTCACCAGTATGGTTGATCTACTTGACCAGATATTATACTTGGTTCTAACTACTGCAAACAATTATCTGCATTCATTTAAAGTTGTTTAAGCTAGTGAAAGTACACCATAGACAAAACTATTCTCCTATAAAGATATAACCAAAGTGCTTTTTCTTGTTTCGTTATTTTAACCTGTTCTGTTAGAAAGAGACAGCAAACGAGGTAGGTGGGTAAATGTAAAAACTAAAGGGTGTGGTGAATATGCAATTATCGTATATAACATGCGATATCATTTTTAGTCATTATCACATTTTGCAAATAAATTATTGTAAAAAAAAAAAGTCTGTGTTTCTTGTACATTTGTGGACTTCGAATATCTGTGACTGTAAAGCTGGTCTTCTGTTTTGTAATGAGTAAGTCGGATCACGTACTTAATGCTTACCATAAGTAGTAGTACTAATTCTTAACAATAAAATGACAGAAATGGTGTGAAAAATATAACTCTTAGTGAAAGTACAATAAATGTCCAAAACATTGTACGATGGATAATATATTTCTGTATGCTTATAGAATTGTAGTTCGGATACGCACCAAGGCTTGCACAATCCACAAGAGCACCCAGACAAATATCAACACATTACTGTTCATCCTCTTGCTGGGCCAGCGGAGTTTTGGGCCTACACTGTTCCTCTGTTCCTGGAACCACTGTAGCTCCTGGGATGATAACATTGTTTGGGTTTGTATTGTCCGTTCCACTTTGGAGGTACTTGCGCAGGTCCTTGAGAGCGGGCCTAAGTATTTGGACCAGTGCCAGCAAGGTGGCTTGGGTGCCCTCCAGGGCTTGTGCTTGTCGCTCCTGGGCATAAGCTTGTGCTTCCTGGGACCTGCGCATCATTTGCAGCAGTTCATTTTGGCTTTCCAGGTGCTGAGCAATCTGTCTTACATGCACGTTGGTGACACGCTGCTCCTGCAGCAAGCGGGCGGAGTTTAAGGCAATGCGGCTCTTCAACTCCTGGGGCTTTACCTGTCCCTGGACCAATGGTGGGGGCGATGATGTCAGCATCTCCACTGGAGTCTCCACAGCTGTTACTATTGAAGGAGTGGATTCAGTGGTGGTGCAGTATTCCACGCCTCCTTCCTCCAGTGTGTGATATGTGGTCTCCTCTGTTCGGGAAGAAAAAAATGTTAGGAAAAAAGTTGGACAAATTTGTAAATATAAATCAATATGAGGCCTCTGATTAACTACTGAAGATCCACATGAAGACATTGACTTGGGTTGTCTAAATAGTCCACAAAAACAAACTGTTATAATGTTAATTTTTAGTTAGGACTCCCCTTCTGAAAGAATGTACTTACTAATGAGTAATACCTAAAAAAGAGGAAGCCAAAATGGTCCACACAGTTTGGTTACTTGGTCCAGTAACTTTCTAGTCAACACATTGGGTGTAACAGGACATGTGAAATTTCCAGGAGAACTCAGATTCTGACAAGAAAAGGGAACCCATTGGGTCTGGGTTGGTACGAATAGAAGCTCTGAAGTTCTGCTGAGCAAAACATGGTGACCAACTTAAAATGCTACCAACGTATTTAATCTTCATTGAACAATGTTGGAATACTGGAAATCCATTAACATATTTTACTATGTTGTACAAGTTATCTGGAAAAGTCAGGATATCTCCTAAAAACCGTGATAAGAACATCACAAACTATCCCTTTAAGAACACACCCTTTAAGAATATGCTCTAAGACCATAGAGCTTTGCAAAACTGGCAGGCATTCTCATACTCTGAAATTAATATTGAAAGGCAATGTGGAATACTGCTGCAGTGCATCTTATTTACAATAACCATGTTGCGCTTAATTGAAGTTAGAAAATTGAATAAAAAACATACCTTCTAGTGGTTTTGTGTCCTCACAAACTCCTGCTGGGCCAGTTTGGAGAGCTGCAAGTAATACAAACATGTTACAGTAAGTCAGTCGTCTAATTTGAAAATAAGTCACAGCTTTCAATAGAGACCCACAACATCAACCAGTTCTCAATAGTTACAAGGACTGAGATATATGAAGACAAACACTAAGAGCCTTTGTGGAATTCTATGTTTGCTTTTTTTCTAATCCACCAAACTTTCAACAAAATGATGTATAGCTTATATTGTTTCCTGTGGTAGAACTGTAGAAATTGCTTCAGTGGCCCAGGGAGCTAGACAAAGTCCAAGGGCATACTGTCAACAGTAATAATTGTTAGAAGATATCAGAGCTCCTAGTAACACCTTGAAAGAAATTGGGCTCTCCAGTTTCTGAATCCTCTTTAGACAGAATGCTGAGTTCTAGGCCATTGAAAAATCACATTGTTGCTGTGATTTCTAGGTTAATATGAAGCTACATTTTCAACACTTTGTTAATGTTCTGGAGAAGTAGGAACCAAACCCTTTTAGTGTAAGTTTGTCCATACTCCAATACTCTACTCAATGCATTTAGGACAACTCACCCTGTCACATATCCACCCTGAGGATACGTTCTTGGACAACAGTAAGATGTTTGTTTTGTACCCAAAGCACAAATCCGGCTATTAAGTGTAATTGTAATTAATGTATTAATTGATTAATTAAACAGCTTCAATAGTCAGTGATACCAAAAATCCAATCAACATGTCAGTACAAATGCAACTCTGCCCAACAGCGAATATTGAGGCAAGCTGTGGAGATGGAAGATCTAGAAACAGTTAAAGCAACACCCTTTTATTTAATGAAATGAGCTTTGGCAAAGACAAAGCCTCAGATTTGCATATTGAAGTCAACATCTATGGCAACTAAATATCTCAACAGGAGAGAGCCATAGGGCAGGTGTTGAGGGAATATGTCCTCTCCCCTCATCATGTTGACACAGGTGTACTGTTAAGTAAACTAAAGTAGTAACCGGACAATGTTTCAATTAAACCAGACGAAAGCACCCTAAATGCAGTGGCATCCGGCTAACACAGTGTGAGAACTCAACTCAAGTTTTCAGCCTTGTAGGTTTATTGATACAGTACATGTAAGCTCGGTTTACAAAAAACTTTATATATATATATGTAACTACATGGATGTTTGGAAAATAAATAATACATTTCTTCTGAAACACTGCACAAAAGATTGACAGACAGTCCCCCTCAGAGTGTGTCACCTGGTGCGGTCAGTGGCCTACTATTGACGCCACTGGTCCGAAAAAAGGTCATAAAGCAAGTGTCTCCATTTCAAATGACTATCCTATAACTAAAAAGAAAAGACATTTCATAAAATACAACCCAGACATTTAACAGAAAAACAAACATCTAGGACAAACAGCAAGATTTATTAAACTCCTTGAATGCCTAGAAAGGCAGTATAGGAAGAAATGAGCAGATTTCTTTTTTTATTTAAAGTCTAGCTTTAATTGGGGAATTTCTATTAATGATTGGGGCCTATTCTCGAATGATGTATAACCAAACTATCTCTGAAATGTAAGTTCGTAAAGCCTACCTGGGCTCATTGAGACGGGTAAAGTTATCTCAGTATCCTGGTCTCCCGCAGGTAAACTGATAATAGTTGCCTCTCCCAATAGGTTACAGATTCTCTGCTGCATAGAACTAAGGATGACAGGGACAGGAGTACAGTCTACCGACGTCCCCTCAATTGCCGCTCTTGCTTGCGCCACTTTGCGCCGGACCTCGGTCTTCATGTCTGACCATTTCTTCTTTACTTCCGACAATTCTCTTGGACAGGTAGTTACGGCATTAACCTTTTTCAGAATTTCTATCCACGCGTTGTTCTTTGCTATGTGGGTGACTCCCGCATTGAAATGGTTAACGAGTGTGTGCTTTTGTTTCTCTATTTCCTCCACTATAATTTCTACCTCTCTGTCTGAAAAATTCATTTTTCTCTTTTTAGCAAACGATGCCATGTTTGAATAAATGTGTTAATTTACAAAGGTAATTGTGCGTATTTTACGTTAAAATAGTTGGATTTACTCAATTGATGTACGCAACGTATAATGGCTTCCAGAATCGAAGTCTTCTTCCTACAAACGCTACGTTGTCTCTAGAGCTCCACCCATACGCTGAATGATGTCACTAGTTTGAGCTGTTTGTTCCCCACAAACTTTACGTTCGTACATCCGGTATTAACTTCATAGAAAACACAGGTAATTACTTATATTACATATTATATACTTGTGTATACTTTTTTAATACCCTAAAATACCCAATGACAAAATTAAAAAAATTGAACAGTTCTTGCTTACGATTATATCAAGTGCATTCACATCCATACATTTTTTGGGTGCTGCCTCTTTCAACCCTTGCGAGACATATCGCCAGCCCATTTACTTCCACTACACTGTCATTTCATCCTATCATAATATTGTACGCTTGTTAGCCAGTGTTGCCATGAACAATTTTACGCAAATTAGCAGCTGAGGCAGAACAGCTAGACTTGGGATCAAAGATGCGTCCTGTGGAAGTTGTATGCCGTGGATTTGTGGCATATCACCACACTAATGGAAATAGGGATCTATGGCAAGGACTTCCACCAGACCATATATAAGCTGTATCAGACAAAGCAGACAGATTTAGCCGTTGGCTGTGCCAAAAAGTAAGCATAAAACGCAGCCAATAAAATAACATAATTTTGAATAACCACAAAAAAATGTCCCACTGAGCGAGCTGTTACAAGCCAGCAGGAATTTAGTAGGGAAAGGTAGAAAACCAAACGTTAATTTCCAGCAAGTGTCAGCAGTGGGATAAGGTACAAAAAGGTAAGCTTTTGGTGTAGAGCATGCTGCCGTGCTATTTCAAAGCATGCAGGAAAAGAGCATAGCACACAGCCTAATAAAGCCTATTTTGCCACTTTGGTTCTGAGACGTCCAAGCTCCCCATTCAGCCTTCTGGAGATGTGGCTCACAACTTGTGAGCTCAATTCAACAAAACATCCAAGTACTTTGCCTCATGAATTCACTGTGACAAATAAAGTTAAAGACGTAGGCCTATCACATAGGATAAAATATAGATGTTACCCTTGCAATGTATTTGTATCAAAATGTTGTCTGAATGTTAAGTAGAGGGTGAATCTATTGAACATTTATCTGCAAACAGTTGGTACTCTGAGATTTTCTGGAGAAATGTAGAAAATTATCTATCTAATAAGTTGATCTCTGCAATACATATTGATGTTTTTTTCTATTTCTTAAACAAAATTCCAATATCCCAATATATTGTAAATGTACACATTTTGTAAGGACGTCTGTTTTGTCATTTTTAAAATGAAATTCTGAAACAAAACAAACAAAAAAAAATTTCAATGGTTTTTGGCTGATCTCAACACTTACTTTCTCACCCTCAGTAAAAGCAGTATGGCCTTGAAATGTCTGAAACGTGTAGCATATGCTTTCATTTACTTTAATGTCGCATTGTAACTTTGTGATATTTATGCTTTTTTTCTGTTGTGACCCATCTGGAAATGTAAACTGTTTGTTTCTGAATGTACTGTTATTGTGTAGTTAATAATATAATAAAAAACATCCAGGAAGGAAGGGACCCCCTTGGAATCTCTATCTGCTCTCAACCCAAACCCTTCTAAATATTGCTGTCTGAAGTGCTCATTTTAGGGTATTGCATAATGGACATTAGGCCTATAACACCATATCCTGTATAATTTTAAACACGTAGTTCGTTGCGGCTACTCTCATCTCATGAAATGCTTATCTCCAGGATATAAAGCTCCAGAGTTTGAAGATTATTATGGCAGTGGCCTTAGTTTAAATGTTTATATGTTTTATACGTTTTGGGCTTTTAAAGTTTGCACTGACAATCTGAATCAATCTGTGACACTTTCCGTAATAATCAGTTATGTTAAACACGTAACAGCAATTTTGTATTGTGCCGTTTTCGTTACAATGTTTTTCCAACTTTTAATTCAAAGGCAAAACCCCAGAGCCGGAAGCGGTTTACTGGTGCAAACAGATTCAATTTACAGCCATAGACAGATATCCTTTACGTGGTGCCTAGAATGGCAAGAGTAGAGATGTTTTCTGTCTGACACTGATAGCCTTATATCGGGTCAACTAGTTGGGGTAGTTGGTTACTGCTTAGCAAGGGTTGCGTTAGATGTTTGTTATGCATGTTTGGTGATGCAAGGAGGATGTTCAAAAATGTCTTCGGCTCAGGATTCCTTGTAAGAACCGCGCACGTTATCTTGACATGGGTCATAACACTGATACTCTTCCTACATGATACAGGTAATGAAGCTAATCAAATGTTACCTTGCAATCTGCACAAATAAAAGGAATCATTGGACATTTGGCGAAAGGAACAGCGACTTTTACTGGGGGGCGCGAAGGGATAATTCTTAAAAGACAATCAACGTCGGAGGCACTAATTGTATGGCAAATATTGTTTTATGCTGTTAACACCATGTTTGGCGGATAAAATAAAGTCGGCAATTATTAACAATTACATTTAATTGTACGTTTGTTTGATACAAAATAAAGATCTCAATCGTAGAAAGGCTGCAATGAATTTCCACGGGCCTACTGCTTTATAGTGTAGTTGCCAGTGGGTGCCAGTGGGTGTCTCGTGTTTTTATTGTTGGGATACAGTAGGCCTATAGAGCGATGTTACTAACTAACGCGGTCATTCACGATTATAACGAGAGGCGAGCGTTTCTATGTAGAATGTTCCACTAAACGTTATTTCGTGGACGAACCACTTGCTTTTAATTTGATTTGAGAGGGTAATACTGAATCGTGAAGCTATCTTACATTCCTAGGCACTGCACAGATAGGTGTATTTAATGTAGTTTATTACTATGATAGCCCTGTTTGAAAACACGGGGCATTATGGTGTTAAAACAAGGCATGGTGGGTTAGGTAAAAGCCTACGAAAATACTGTCTTCTAGACTGATTGGCATACACTTTTCTAGGTGTATCAGCTGGAAGTAAATTAGTGTATGAAACAATATAACACATTAAAAGACATCTTAATAAAAAAAACTAAATTGAAGACACGTTACTTAACAAATGGGTGTGCTAAGGCCGTTAAACAACAACGTCTTGCATCCATGATATGCTTTTCTAAAGAGCTTTTTTTTTTATTGTCATTCACTATGTATAGGCTTATAAGCCTATGTCAACTGTCGCCTATACCTGTTTGATCAATTTGCACAATAATAATTGTACTACTACTACTAATACTAGGTTTTCTGACTGTATCATACAGTATATTGCATTTTGCTCCTTGCCAAATTATGAATTTTGCAACATTGTATATTATGCAGTTCACATACAATTGATAACAACTATGCTTTAGTAGTAGAGTAGAAAATACATATTTGAAACTTTGCAAATCAAATAATGTTTGGCATTTTATTTATCTTATTGTAATTGTTTATGAAGGTAAATCAATGACTTTTTTTCTCACAGCTCCGTAAAACTAATTTTGTATTTACAGAAACAAATGCACGTCTGGCTGTATTTTACAGAACTGTGAAAATTAAGTTACTGATTTACCGTCATAATTGTTGTTTATTTCATCCGTATTAGATGTTTCTGCTTGCCTTATGTAAAGCCTGCGTGTATGAAATGTGCTATACAAATACATTTGACTTGACGTGCACATTGCTAAGCAGGATTGTATGATTTAATTGGTGGGACTACAGCAACACACAGTGCTGTTCTAGATGTTGTGTGTGGAACTGTTTCATTTTAAAAACCCAAAGATATTACATTCAGTGAGGAACACACTGGCTTGGCTTCACGAGACCACTTATTTGTAAGCCTCAATATGCATGTACAGCTCACCCATATGCCTCATACGACCAGGTGAGCATCACAAGTTTGTACAGTCAAGCCGGAAAGTCTGCACACCCCTTTCACCTTCTCCACGTTTCATTACATTACAGACTTATTCTACAGTAGATTGAGTTAATTTTTTGCCTCAAACATCTACACACAATAGCCAATAATGACAAAGTGAAAACAGGTTTTTAGAAAATATGCAATGTTATTTTACTGACAAAAATAGGTTATTTAGGGGTTACATATCTGTACACACCCTTAGCCTAATGGTTGATACACCTTTGGAAGCGATTACAGCTTCAAGGCGTCTCGGGAAAGAAGCTGAGAGCTTGGCACACTTGTTTCTGGACATTTTTGCCCATTCCTTGCAAGCTCCGTCAGGTTGGATGGGGAGCGTCGGTACACAGCCATTTTCAGCTCTTTCCACAGATGTTCAATTGGATTCAGGTGTGGGCTCTGGCTGGGCCACTCAAGGACATTCACAGACTTACTCCAAAGCCACTCCTTTGTTCTATTGGCTGTGTGCTTCGGGTCGTTGTCATGTTGGAAGGTAAACCTTCGCCCCAGTCTGAGGTCCAGAGAGCTCTGGAGGTCCAGAGAGCTCTGGATACGCTGGAGCTCTGTCAGAGTGACCCTCAGGTTCCTGCTCACCTCCCTGGCCAAGGCCCGTCTTCCCCGATTGCTCAGTTTGGCCAGGCGGCCAGGTCTAGGAAGATTCTTGGTGGTTCCAAACTTCTTCCATTTACGAATGATGGTGGCCACTGTGCTCTTTGGGACCTGTACAGCTGCAGAAATGTTTCTGTACCCTACTCCAGATCTATGCCTTGACACAATCGTGTTTCTGAGGTCTGCAGATAATTCCTTTGACCCCATGGCTTGGAGTTTGCTCTGACATGCACTGTCAACTGTGGGACCTTATATAGGCAGGTGTTGGCAATCCACAAACATGTCCAGTCAATTGAATTTACCACAGGTGGACTCCAATTAAGTTGTAGAAACATCTCAAGCAGTATCAGTGGAAACAAAATGCACCTCAGCTCACTTTTGGGTGTCATATCAAAGCATGTGCACACTTGTATACATATGATATTTTACATTTTTAATAAATTAGCATTAATGTCTAAAAACCTGCTTTCACTTTGTCATTATGGGCTATTGTGTGTAGCTGTTTGAGGCAAAAAATGAACTCAATCTACTCTAGAATGAAACGTGGAGAAGGTGAAAGGGGTGTGCAGACTTTCCGGCTTGACTGTATGTATCTGTGGTATATTAAAACCTCATCATATTGCTTTTTGACAATGAACCTTGCCACATATGTACAGTACCAGTGAAAAGTTTGGGCACACTTTTCCATTCACTTAAATGAGAAAGTGTGTCCAAACTTTTGAATTGTATTGTAGTTTGTCTTGGAATAAAAGTGCGCAGAGGGACGGTACTAAACAATCAAGTACTGCTCCAGCCCTGAATGGGTGAATAGGCTCTTAAATGTGTTGGTATCTTTCCTGCTTTAGATCTGAGAAAGCAAGAGGAGACAGGGGAGCTCCTTCAACCTGTGCTCTTTGTGCTATTGGTTCTGATGTCAGTGTTGCTGTATTTCACCGTCTCGCTCATGGACCCAGGATTTGTCTTATCTGATGGAAAAGATTTACAGGTTTAATTCATCTTCACAATCTCTAAAAGATTATGCATAATTCACAAACTAGTGGTAATCTTTTCAATGTCTTTATTCTAGTTCGCTATTGGTTTGACTGAAGAGCAGCAGGATATGATTCCACCAACCACCAAGTCAGTTCGACAGCGCCGTTGTGGCCGTTGTTTGCTTCAGGTAGATTTTTTCTCTTTTGAATGATGATTGACATAAATGGTTAATAATTATCGCATTCATCCCAGTTCAAGTAGATCATTCTAAAAATAAAAGAGTTGGTGGTATTTGAATATGTGAATATTTACCTATTCGGAAAGCACCAGATCCTTTTCATTTGTGGCATTCATTTTGGACATTGACCTAGTCAGCTAGTTAGTTTAATATTTTTTGCAAAGTCTAAATAACCTAAATATGCTTATCTAGACATCTCAACTAACCAGGCTTAACTTGGATTTATTAGTTCCATAGGTTTTACCTTGGGTTACAGTAGTGCTGTCAGGACAACGTATGATCATGTTTAACTGTTTATTGCAATAACATGATAATACATTGAAATTATAGATATTGAGCAACAGAACCGAAGTAGGTAGTAACTGGGGTGGAGGTGGGTGTGCAGGAATATATCGTCTAGGATTGAGCATGAGCAGTGTAGAAGCCATTGTGGTGCAAAAGTGCTCTGGGTTACAGTAGTGCTGTCAGGACAACGTATGATCATGTTTAACTGTTTATTGCAATAACATGATAATACATTGAAATTATAGATATTGAGCAACAGAACCGAAGTAGGTAGTAACTGGGGTGGAGGTGGGTGTGCAGGAATATATCGTCTAGGATTGAGCATGAGCAGTTTAGAAGCCATTGTGGTGCAAAAGTGAGCATAGGAGCAGTTGTAGGACTTATGTCGTGTAGGCTGTTTGAGTAGGCCGTGTTAAACTATTGAGCATTTTCAATTGGTTGATTGGTGTGAAGTGGATAATTGCTTCGTCTGAGTTGCCTGCTTGAACTAGCTCTACCAAGGCGCTGTTTGATTTATGTTATTGTTATTTTCTCTTTTAACTTTGAAAATGCGCTGCTCATTTTACTGGCTTACTGCTAAATGTTTCATAGGACAGCACCCTTTTTATAGGCAATGCATTCTCTGCACACCACAGCTGACTGTACAAGGATAGCTTTACATCCTTTTCCATGTGTAAAATACAATGCCATATCGCTTCAGTAGGAACTGCCTGAATAATTGCCACCCTTTCGTTACATCCTTAAGGACTACTCTTTGATCATTGCTGGTTCCCATGAATTTCTTCAGTACAGAATGTCCAAACAAGGACCTACACTGTCCAACTGGATTTGATATTCTGAAGTCGTTTATACAGTGTCACATCACATTTTGATTTAGTTAGGCTAGTTTGATTAGTTATATAATATGCATACATTAAAACCAGTTAAGATCTAATGTATTTCATTTGTTTTATTGTATCTATCATCAATGTAATTTGGAGACTGAACAAAGATCTGTTTTAGGTTTTGGTGTTTTATGAATTGATTGGACTAAATGGATGGATGGATGTGAGTGGAGTTTGATGTAAATAATTGAGAATTATAATTATATATTGAGGTTTATAAAATGAAGATCTGCACTTTTGTGAAAGCCCATGTCAGACCCAAGTCTTTGTATGCCAAGCAGCAGCCAATGAGGTCCAAGCACTGTCAGACATGTCAGCACTGCGTCCGTCGCTATGACCACCATTGTCCCTGGATTGAGAACTGTGTGGGGGAAAGGAACCACCGGTGGTTTGTACTGTACCTAGCTGTCCAGCTACTGGTCCTACTGTGGGGGCTGCAGAATGCATGGTGAGTGAACCATATTCACAAAACACTACTATACAAACTCTCCAAATCTGGAATTATAGTTCTGACTATATACCAGCTTGGTAGCCTACAACAAATGTGTGTTGTAAAATAACTAACTGGACTCAAATGGAGTCTACGGTTTGCATACTGTATGATCTAATAGAATTTGCTTAAAGTGACCCAGAAACATTTTGGCAGAATAGACGTATGGCCGACCAAAGAAGCATTCCATACGTCAGCAGATGTTAACAAACATTTGCTAAAATGGTAGCAATACACATTAAAAGTGTTTGTTAGCATTGAACTCTGCTTTTACTGTGCTCACAGAATAGTATTCTATGGACTTTTCATTGTCTTACATAGTACATAAGAGCACATTTTTTCTCTCCCAAAATAGTTGGCGTAACCCCTTTGAACTAAAAACCAGCTCTAGCTCTCCACGACAAACCGAATCAAAACCTGAACTTTTGATGATGTTGTTTCAATTGTCCCACGAGTCTGCTTGTTTGATTCCTGTACAATTTTAAAGGACACCTATCAGTTTAAAGTGTAGGGTTCAGGATGGTTTTCCGGTGCATGCTCTGTCGGCATTGATACATGGTTTGGGGTAATTTGGTCAGGGATTCGTTTGTAATGTTTGTTGAAACACTACATTTTAAATAGGGAAATACTGAAAGACAATGTGGACGTATGATATTTTGTTTTCCTGAGAAAAGAAGAACTATTATTGGCAAGATCAACAACCCTCCACTGTGACTAAAACGTGCAGTGACTTTGTTTTCTCCAAAAGGTCAGGGTTCACCTACGTCCCTACCTGGCAGGTGTGGCTTCAAACCAACGGAATACTGCTGGTGGCATCTGTTGTAGTGACTGTCCTCTGCCTGACGGTGCTGCTTCTCCTTGGCTCCCACCTCTACCTGGTCTCCCTTAACACTACCACTTGGGAGTTCATGGCACGCCATCGCATCTCTTACCTCAAGCACTGCGGAGTTGATGAAAATCCATTTGACCGTGGCACATTCTACAACCTCTGGGGCTTCTTCTGCGTGTGGGGGACAGTGGTGTGGGAACAGGTGTACTTTAAGGAGGCCAGCAACCTCGTCTAGCTCTGGTCCTCACTAAACCATTAGTTTACAAGGTACATCATTTGAAATGCACTTTCATAAGGAGATCTTACAATAATGGAGGTATTTATTTGAACAATTCCTAGACGAAGGCCTGTCTTACTTTGCGATAGAGCTTTCCTTTTAACTTTGCATTTGATTAATCCAATCTGCATGATTTATCCTGCCATGCCACAAGCTCCCTTTTTTAAGATAACCTAAATGTCTTTCTAACTGGAACGTAAACTCCTACCTTTTCCCCTCCATGCATGCTCCTACACTCACAAAGGTTTTTCAATAAGGGTATGTCATTTAATATAGTTCAACATGACCCTTTAATTCTTTTACCCCAAAAAATAAAAAAGGTTTAAAATAACTTTTAACGAACACAGGTGTTTCACATATAAAAAGTCCAGTCTGTCAGACAACAATCTGGTCAAAAAGAGCTCCAGTCTGGACAGGCAAGCAACACGTTTAAGAGAACCTGTCCGAAAGTAAAAAAATAAAATACAGATTACAATTGGTATTTTGAGCCCAATGTATTGCAGATAACTGTATGTAGACATTTCAGCTTCAGAGGTCTCTTCTTTCTGACAGTATTGGTGTAATGTTTTTATGAACCATGGGTAATGCGTTTTTGTAAGTAAATGATTCCTGGGTATGGCACAGAGCAGCTATTGATTGAGAGGGAGGCTTAATTTTCTTGCTGTAGACCACGGTAATGGGTCCAGTAAAGTGGATAATACAGCACAACCACCTTTTTTTGTGGGGGAATGCAGATGAAGTCTGCTCTTTGGGCAAGTTGAATTAAATGGTTGTTTCTCTAAGGTACAATTAAGCAATACGTTATACTGTTATTTTATGTGCAGACATGTTTGGTCAATGGAAAATGTACTGTATAGTTCACTTACAATTCTGAAGGTGTCTTCTCTAGACTACTTAAATAGTCTTTATTTGTATCTATTTATAGAATATATTTTGTGTTTATATTTTATACATTTTCTGAATTATTGTTTAGCAATTGACTGTCCTTGATGTCATTTTGTAAGACATTAAAACAAAATTCAATGTATCCCAGTTTCTCAGCATTTTTTAAAGCAATGTCATTCTTCATGTGAACACATATTTTGAAAGTAATGTAGCACTATATAAAATATCTTACATCCTCAAAAATGTACCATTGTTTTGGTGCGTTAAATAACAATATTTATTATATGAACATGCTATTGTATTGTTATTACTGAGCTAATGTTTTAATAAGATAAGGTAGACTGGCAGTATGCAAGGGGAAAGAATAGGTTCAGCTGAAATTGTCTAAACAGTCTCTTGGTTCGTCTTTATCTATTAATATGCGTTTGCATGCACACTAAAACACTGATCACAAACTTAAGAACACGACTCCAAGTTAAGTCTTTGGCATACTGAAAAATAAAAGGGATGCCTGAAAAACCTGTGCTGAGAGAAAAGACGAAAAAGAGAGAAAGAAACTTGAAGAATTTAAAAGGACTGTATGAAGCAAAGTTACCAAGGGATAGCGACCAACCTGCGGAGGTAACAAGATCAGAAACAGGTCAATGGGGCGTTGCAGTTGCAAGCTAAAAATATGAAAAATTGTAAATCATATGAGAGAGCAATGTTGAATTGGGATGAGGCAGAAAATAACTTGCAGGAATTTCATAGGCAGTACATGCCTGTAAAAAATAATGAGGGCAAAAGGGTTTCCACTGCAGAAGAGTTTGCAACAATACAGTAAACAAATAAATCACTATTCATTCAAGTGTCCTATTTCTCCATTTCCTAAATTCACATATTTATTTCCCCATCACAGCTACCTTCACCTATGCAGTAATTACAGAAGATTGATTATATAGTAAATGTCAATACAACTTTTGACTGTTTGTACAAACAATAAAATCAATGCCACAGATAATAAACATCACATAATTGAAACCTCAACAGTAGGTCACATTCAAAGGCATTTTTAAACGATAAAGAAGTGGATTTTCTGCTGGAACAACTGAACAAAATTGAACCAGAACCTAAAAAATGCAAAGCCTCAGGTATTGGAGTTCAGATTAAGAACAGAACTGACTGGTCTGAATCTGATGAAAGCGACTGTAAGCCTGCAGTCACCCTAAAGGATAAGCAGCAAGAGGTCACCCTAAAGGACAAGCAGCAAGAGGTCACAGTCACCCTAAAGGACAAGCAGCAAGAGGTCACACGGCGGATAGAGACAGCCAACCAGAAAGGCTTCAAACTCTATCAAGACAAACTGAAGGCTAGTGGAAAGACGGACGCTTAAGAACTTATCAGAAGTTACATCAGGATTGCAAGCATTACATCGAGAAGATGTTTCAATTTCAAAGATTACTGGAGAAAGTAAGCCTGTTACCAACACCGATTCCCTGAACAAGAAAAATACTTGCTCAAACCAGCACACACTCAGCAAAAACAAGTCTGCAGTTGGTCAAAAGTCTGTATGAACCATAATGGGATGCCCGAGAATGAAATAAGTAGCATCGTAAAAGGTGAGGAAACAAAGAATTATGATATTGATGACCTCCTTGACAAGAAATACCAAAAAAAAATGTCCCCTGTACAGGAGATGGCCAATGAAATGACAATGGACAATCTTGCGGAGGCTGGTCTGCTGTTGAAGGAGTTAGACATGAACCAAGAACAGCTAAGCCAGAGAAAATGGTTTCTGGCATAAATGTAAAACAAACAACCGAAATAAATATTAATCAGACAAATACATATGAAATAGAACCACTGGTTAATTGTTCAAATTAAGTTAATTGTACAAAAAATGAAAGAAGCATTGAAACAGAAACAATTAAAAGCGGAAGAATCTAAATCTGAGTGGTCCGACAGTACAGAGGAGGAAGAACCGACCATGAAATGCCAACCAAATAAGCTTCAGACAAGTTTCAAAAAGTGTCAACCAGATCCACCAATCAGCTTTCAAAATACTCTGCCAGGTTCACGTCATATGAGCTTTCCAAATAACAAGGGATATATTCTGGAATAGGATCATGATCATCATGGGGGTGATCAGTTTAATTCCGAATTAATTTGATCAAAAGCAACTTTTCTGTGCAATAGTCCAATTTTGAAGAATAATTTGTGTGGGCAGATGTTTTGGTGCACAATTCAGATGGAATATTATGCTCTGTTTTGTGGAAACTGTTTAACACCTTTCTCCTTTTGGTCCAATATGATGCTGCCATCATAAAAACAACATTAAAGTGATGCAGGGTTTAAACTACTAGTTTAGAAAAGGTTGGTTTACCTTTACACTGATTTAATGGCCCATAATCCCAGCAACAGAGATAACATGAAAGGAGAAGAGGCTCATGGTAAACATTTATTACTCGAATAGTGAGGGAAGCACAACATGGTCACACAACATAAGTGTTCTCTCAGGGCTGGGTGTCATTCCAGTGAGATAGTCTGAATGTTGCCTTCTGAAAGTAATGAACACCTACCAAACACTTTTACCATGTTGCTCCAGTTAGCCGAGCAACTGTCAGGGCTGATGCTAAAAGTACGACCCAAAAGCAGACTACGTGCCGGTGGAGCAAAACGCTGTTAGCACAGCTGAAGATAGGTAGACTTAAGACGGATATTACTTTTGAAAAAGAGTCTACTTGAGGCCGAACAACTCAGGGATGCTAAAACACAATGACAGAACAAAGGTACGCCTGCAACGCAGGGTTTAAATAGGGAACAGAAAACCGGTGCAAACAATCATTGAATAACCACCAATTAACTAAAAGTACAAACTGCAGGGAGGACGAGGCAGAGAGAGAGAGCAGGGAGCCGGCCCAGGGGGAGCGCTGTCCATGGTGCTGATCCTGGTCACACAGACGTGGGTGCACGGAGGAGGCCAGACCCTGACAGCAACTAAGATTAACTGAAGTTAGGTCATGTGAGAGTGTAACACACACTGCATTATATGTAGGGCCAAGCAATTATAGGCTACAGATAAAACATTCTCACTAACATGCCCCATGCCAAACATAGCCTATAATTATTATGAGATTGATGATGTGTTTGGGCCAGGCAAGTGAAAATGGTATATCTTAACTTACAATGTGTGTTAGACTCATTGACAGTATATTATAAGGGTTACTCCTCTGTAACCTTTCGGCAACAAAGTCTACGCTCAACACTGACTGCCATTGACATGGTCTTAGTATAGGAAAAGGGAGCAAGAATAACGTTAGGATTAACTAAACTCAAATGATCATGCTAACGTCAGATTGGGTTTAATGCTTGTATTTGCTATGTATCTATTCTGATACCAAACGTTAGGTTGCTGAAGTGTCATAGCCATACGTTCAATTGTCAAACTCGTAACGTTAGCTAGCTAGCTAAATATTAAAGTCACGCTGTTAATGTCAAGGGAAGCTGTTGTGTTTACAGTAACTTTAAGGAAACTATTGTAATAAACCTTGCCTTTGACAGAAGATGGTAGAGAGTCCGCACACAGGATGTTTCTATGGTGTGCATACAATTGGAAGAGGCGGGAGCCCAAAAGTACAAAACAATGACAGTCTTTATTGATACAAATATATAAATGAATGAATACAGCCTGCACTCAGGTATAGGGGCCACAGTCTGAGTCCTATCCACACCCCCCAGCGCCACCTACAGGGACCAAAACAAATGTGTGGGCACTTGCTTGCCTAAATCACCCCCCACTGAACCCACACCCCCTAAGGGCACTGCAACCTAATAATACTGCACTGCAAAGCACACCAGAACCGAATCCCGTCAGATTACTGCACGCAATCATACACAGGAAGCCAAACTATGATCACTACCAACCCACACGTGATATCACGGCACCTCTGCAACGGCACCTGAAGGTTAAGTCTAGCTCCTTCAGATGTTTCTCCACCCTGGGCTACGGCTGTAAGTTGCGTTAACACTAACATACAACACATGCAACAGAGACAATACGACATATATTGACTAATAATTCCTTTAAAAACACAACTCTGCCGGGGCTTCAGACCCTCCCCCGGGGTTTGTGACCCTCCCCCAGGGTCTGAGCTTTGGCGCTGGTCCGGCCTCAATCAGAGTCGTTAGTGTGAGCCGGTCCAGCACAGTGAAGCCTCTCCACAAACCGCAGGAGAGCCTCACCAACAAGCTGAAGAGCGTACAAAAGCACACCTATAGTTCCTCGCTACTGCTAACCTCGCCCTACACCCCGCTACCTGACTTCACCGATGGCAGCCCTAAAGAGCATGCGAACGGCACCCACCCTCTGTAGATGGGTGCATATAGCAATATCTTGGCTGAAGCTTCTTTGTCTTGTTTTTTTTGTAGACAGTTGTGATCTCAACACCAAAGCCTTTCCTCAGTAAATCACCCCCAGAGCGCTACTCACCCCACTGCACATTCATCAAAGTGCCTTCGGAGAAGGACAGCCCAACTGTAAAAAGAATTGCTACCTAACTTTAGTCCCCCCGAACCCCCAGGTACCGAAGGCCTACTATATGTGTAAATATCTGTAGGTAGAACAACTATTTATGTTTGATGTCTGTGCTTTAAAAAGCAATCAATCACAACCAGACATACCATCTGAAACTCATCAATTACAAAATGGTAGTCCTGACCATCCTCTTCACCAAAGTAGGGCCCTCTGGTGGTGTGGCAGGCTCTGTTTGGAACATTGACATTGGAAAACAAAAAAGCTATTCATTTTGTTTACTTCCGAATAAAGAAATGCATTTATTAATAAACTAAATTATTCAACAAAAAGCCACACAAATCAAATTAATTTAAAGCTGCTGCATGTTTTTGGTACCCTTACCATAACCCTTCAAAACGAATAATAAGGAGATGGCTGAAGTTCCATAACTAAGTGACCCAAATGTTCTGAGGGTGACCGCTTCAGGAATGTTCTATTCAGACTCATCACAAGATAAGATGACAGATCTCCTGGCACTCATTTGTAGTAGACCTTTCATTACCTGTTGAGGGTCATTGTAATGGTCCCTCATCTTTAGGCAGTAGTGCCTGTATGCTAAGGAAACTGATATTTACTTATTGTTACTGGGGTCATTATATGTGTATCAAAGGCTGCTTATGTACTCCCGGCATCTGTCCTCAGCAATCTCAAAGCTATTGCACCGCGCTAAACATATGAATAATTAGTTAATGCTCATTGGTGCTTTTTTTTTAATCTTAGGAGTTATATGCTGAAACCCCAGCAGTCTAAATCAAGACTTAAAGGGATGTGAACCTTTTGGGAAATAAGATATGTTCCTACTTACCCCTCGTCAAATGAGATGATCGACGTTATTGATATGATCCCATAATAAGTTATATAGGCAAGTAGGTAGGAAAATGTAGTCTAGCTTAGCACAATGACTGTAAGCCAGTAGCACAAGCTTACATGGCTCTGTCAAGAGTATACAGACACGTGGTCAGACCTATTGCTGCATGGCTGCCTATCCGACACAAGGTAAAATGATGGTTCCGCCTCGCAAAATAGGTCCGATGTATCCGTTTCAATATCAGCGTTTCGCTTTTGCATTTTCAGGCATGGGTCTGTTGAAGCGACAAAATACACCTTAGAGAAAGCTGTGTTATTTACATGCATCGCCTTGCGTTGGGTAGACAGTATGGTGAACTCACAAAATAAATACACACAACTAAAATGTGTCACTTGATTTTAGTGTATGACATAAAGCTAATCTCAAAGATTGACTTAATTTAAATAGAAAGCACTTCCGGACAGATGTTCTAATAGAATACCTTGAGGGTCACATTGAGTATACATTCCATATAACTACCTTCTCCTCTGCTGTAACTTTCTCTTGGTCAAGTCGAGCAAGATGCTCGAGGAGGAAGATCACTGCCTGTCTGTAATCTGGCTGCTCCTAACATAGCCAAAACAGTTTAACAAGTTTAAATTAATAAAGTCATATAAACCATATTGCACCAATGGAGAGAAGCGGCAATGGGCCATAATCCTGTCGTCATTTACAATATTTAACATGACAACTGAAAACTACCTGAACTTATTCTGGAGATTCAGCTCCCTCAATAGGAACAAATCGTGTAAGTGCCTAGCATCCTTGATGTCAATAATCTGTAAATAACAGTTTTTAGAAACTGGTCAAAACTGACCACATACCAATACAATCTAGATGTATCATTCCCACATAGAATCAAGTTCTGTTATCTGTTTTGTTATCTGTTTTAACACAGATAAGGCTGGTGAAATCACTATGCTAACATCATAGAAAAGTTTCACTGTTTGCTTGAGTCACATCTTATGGGGACGGTCGTATTTTGCAAGAGTGACGTGCTATTAAAAGGAAATGTATAGAGAAGGGAAAACGCACGCATTACCAGGTTGCTTTCTAGGTTGATGGAGTCTAGAATGTGCAGGGTCTGGAGACCAGAGTCACTGTGGATCTGGTTCAGAGACAGGTCAAGAAATTGGAGGGTACTTAGTGTCTCCAGCTTCTCGATCTTCTTTAATTTGTTCCCCGTCTGGACACAGAGAATGGAGTCAGAGGAGTTGGTATAGACTCTGGTGATGTAAATAAACATGGGTATCCTGTGAAGACAGATATATATACTGTATATTCACACAGCCAGCCCACAAATAGTCTTTAGGTAAACTAAATATATTGTCAATACTATTAGTTAGTATTATTATACTATCAATAGCCCCACTACCCAAAACACTATACCTTGCTATATTGCTTGTTGCAAACCAAACTAGCACAACAGCAAAACGATATATACACACCACTTGTTTTATTTTTTTTTACAGTTTATATGATCACTCTGCAATAAGTGTTTAGTAAGTACAGAAATCTCAACTGCCAAAGTATGTATTGCATTATCAATAGTAGATAAGGCACACAATGCCCAACAAATCCTATTAAGAAATGCAAGATTTGCCTTAAGCCTTGGTGGCTTAACTGAATAATTCCATCAGCCTAGTTTTACCTGATCCAAAGCGGCAGTGCCACAGTCCCTGCGAACAGATTTAGCAAATAACCCTCTGAATAAAGGCACATTCTAGCATGCAAACATTACAGCCGAATCTTTTAATGATGATTTTAACAAGTTTTATAAATCAATTGCTTTATGCTTGGCTGTTCTTGGTATTGTTGAGTGATGGGAGATGACAATGGGTTTTACCCCGTGACATTCACCGAGCTCTGCTCGCCTGAGACACGGACGGACGCATGGCCATGCCCGCACCATCTGGCCCCTTCCTCTGGCGTCCTCCTACACACAGGCATAGACATGTATAGACTACAGGTCTGTGCATACACGTGCCGACACTTGCCTTGATTACCCCCCAACTCTCTCCCCGTCACACTTCATTACCCATTACACTATTTAGCCAATCAGTCATCAGCCTCTCAAACATTCATTTTGAACTTTATAGGTACGTAGGCCTAAGGTAGAAACAAATAATTTACTTACCGAATTTGGGGAAAATAATTACAGTGCTGATCTGACTTCAATTTGCCATCGTCCAGCTGAGGAACCTCAATACACTTCCGTTATTTTAAGTTAACATTACTGTTGGAATTTCAAAACAGTATAAGCCACGCGACACGTATGAGTTGAGTTGAAAATACGATGTCAAGCATCACATTATGCCAAGGTTGTACTAGACGACTTTAGCCTTATTTTGCAAGTCGTGCGTTCTCCGACCCGATTTTTTGAATCGGACATGATTTTGTTAAATCCGGACCCCAGTACCCGTGTAAGTGGCTGCTTTTGTTACTTCAGCTAATTGCCTCCGCGACTTTACGATATCATTGAGACTTCCCGAAAAAATGTCAAGTATGTTGGAAAGTTTTTCTCGCCGACATAACATAATCGCAAGTGTGACAGCCACGCCGACCAAATGTTTAGGCCATAGCCAATAGAAATGCAGTAATTATGTCCGCAACTCATGGCACTTGCAACACTTATTAAATGCAGATGAGTATATATGTTCTCGGTTGCGTCTTGTTGAATCGTTTGTTTTTAGCTATTTAATTAATCTTGTCCAAATTGCTTTTATTCATTTATTTGTATTTGATTTTTTCATTGTATCCTTTTGCTTGCCTTGTGTAAAGCACGTTGAATTGCCTTTTGTATATGAAATGTGCAATACAAATAAAATGTAGGCGATTTGATTCGATTCAAAGGGACAGAGTGGAAAGCCAATGTTCAATTCACGGTTCTGCTATACGCTCTGCGTTGCTGAAATCGTGTAGTGTGAAATCTGCTATCTTGTAGTCTGAATAACTTCATTCCTACGATATACAGCGCAAATATCCTAGTTGATCGTAAAGTCTGAACAGTGGATAGGCCTAGGCCCCGAGGAAAAAATTGTGTAGTGTGTTCCTATGGCAAGCCGTTTTAACATTTCATCGAACCACACTCCTATCTGTAATTAAATTTGAGATATCCATAAAAACATTTCTCCTAGTCAAAATTGTATTCTCACTAGTCAGAATGGCAATTAAAGATATCCACAATAACATTCTTACTAGTAGAAATTATATTTCAAGATATCTACAACTTTGATTGTACTAGGTCAAAACAAAATGTAAGAAATCTTTAAATCCTTAAAAAGTATGTGGCCGTTTTAACATTGATCGCTAGACTGGATTGGTATCGCAGATATCCGTAATTAAATTCTTCCTAGTCAAAATGAAGAACCCAAGAACTGATTGCAGTCAGAAAGACAATCAAAGACAGCACACCAGAGGAAGAGTTGGCCATCTTGACTAAGTTGGAGAGGACGACATACCAGTTGGCAGGGACAGAAAAGCTTGAGCAGAAAAGAAAACAGGTAGATAATCGATTAGTTGGAGGTTTTAGGCCGAACAAACAACAGATCAGGAAAAAAAGAGTGACCAAAATGCTGTCAAATCTCAAGGAAAACCAGATAAGAAGAGCATCACATCAGTGAAGAAGCAGGAGGAAACAAATGTTCCAAATTTGAAAATGAATACTAACACTATGTCATGTGATGATCCACTGAGGGTCTAAGAGAATATTTTGGGAATTGATATGGCTGAAAACGAATGTTTGCTCATGAACTGGGGCTTCATAGCAACACCTTTTGACGACCTGCCCAGCCCTGTGACAGAATGTAAAACGAAGTCTAAGGGTGGCCTTTTTAGCACTCTCAAAACTGAAAAGGAGCTCCTTCCTCCAAAACGCGGTGATAAAAAAGCTGGAGAAGAAAACAGAGAAAGAAAGGTTAAAACTTGAAGGACTGGAAAAGAAGGGATATGATAGACAGATGGGTTTAGAATGGACTGAGGCAGCCTTGAAAAAGCTACAAGAGGAACAAATGGCAGAGAGGGCATTGAAGATGCAAGTTAAAAAAGATGAAATTAAGAGAAAATATCTTAAATCATATGAGAGAGCAATGTCCAGAATTCCAGTGTCTGTACATACCTGCAACAGAGGAGAATTTAAAGGTATCATTTGGGGAGAAAGAAGAGCATGAAAGCACATAATCTAAGGAGGAAAAGGTGAATTGAATCCTTTGACGATGACAACAAACTGTCCAAGTGAGTAAATTATGCTGATTAGGAGTAGGTTTGACCTACTCTACTAAACTGCCCTCAGGGTCACATTATTTGCTTTAAGTTTCCAGAACATATGGCCAGAGAACAAAATGTTGTGGTAGTCATAGCAACGTGTGATAAAAGTATGCCTCAACTTCTCTGCATTTTTAAGGATAAAACAGGGCACACTAGATATATTTCTTAGATAAAAAAAAATGTGTTTCTCTGGTAAGATTTTTATGAGATTCTGAACTAAGCTCTGACTAAAGAATTAGTTATAGGTTGCGCACCTCACTGGTGCACTGTAACTTTAACAACATGTTTTTATATACATCTGAAAAAGCAACAAGTAATAGCAGGACCAACAGAGAGAAGGCATCAATTGCAGCATCACGGTGTCACTAACAATACAAATAAAGCATTGAGAGCATCACTCATTAATAAGTGTAAAGAATTCACTACGGAGCTGAAGTCATCCTGCCAGTGTTGGTGTTCCAGTGAGCTGACAGAACCAAGGGCCAGAATAGAGGGTTTGGTCCCACATGACAGATTGCCTTACATTTTTAAGGAATGCCAGTGGCCGGGCCACCACCAGAGAACAGTATGGAGTCGGGAATGTCTTGCTGGTGCAGATCTGGCGTGTGCCAAACACCAGAAGGAGAGCCAAGCCTTTCTGAAGATTGATTCATACAAAAATCAAATGAGACACCTTTTTTTAGTGAAAGCGTTGTTTTTTTTAACCTTAAGATTGATAAACAATATATTCAATATACTTAATGAAAGTGCCGTTTTATTCCAACAAACACTCAGAGAAAAGCTGTGGGATTTGCTGGAATTGTGGGCTTGTATACTGTTCTTAAAGCAATAAATGATGGTCTTAAAGTGTTCAAGTAAAGATGTAAGATGATAAATTACCATCCGTTTTGAGCTAGTAATTGTGAATATTTAGAATGTAAATGTAATAAACTAAAACCAAAATTTTTTGTTGCATTCATATTGTTTTCTTTTTAAAGTGAATTAGATGTATATGTAATTAATGTATTATGTATATACTTCTGCATATTTACAGTGCAATAGTTGAGAGCTAATGTCCATTATGAGAAGCAAGAGATAAATTGGCATGGGTTTACAGGCACAGTAAGACACTTACTGTAAAATAACAACCATTATCTGGGGCAACAATACAAATGTTTCCCAATAAATGTTTAACCTTCCAGTTTTAAAGATCATGTGAGTTTTACTGTGTAACTATAACAACATTGTGTAGTATTGCTGTAACGGTAGATATGTTTTTTTTTTTCCTTGCCAACATGGACAAAAAGTCTAAGTAGTTGCTTTATTAGGTTTATTTATCAGGTACATCTATATCATTTCTGGGTAGTTCTATATCTTTCTAAACCAAGTGATTCTCTTAATCACATTGCTCCCTTCTCACACCCTACTGCACACCACTGTTGTAGATAATGTAAATGCAGGGCTGGTATTTGAATTGTTTAGTTTGTGCCGTAGGTGGGTCTGAGCTAGAGAATGATGCAATTTGAATATATTTGATCTTCAACTAAGTTGCTGATAGAATCACTTTTATTTAAGCATAATTTCAAAGATGCCAGGATTTCTAAACTGAGCTATCTATTTGTACTGCTTTATGAAAGAACAGCACAGTAAAACTGGTTATTTACACTGGTTTTGGGGAAATACTATATATGTACTCCAAAAAGAGTGAATGATTTTTTTTCCCCCACAAAGAAATCAAATCCAACAGAACAAGGGTCTCCAGGTCTAACCACTGGCGTTTATTTAAGCACACTTCAACTTTTAAGGTGATTAAAGCATTACTGTATGTAGGTTTTGAAATCCATTAAAAGCACAAGCTAGAACAGCTTAAACAACCACATTTAAATGCAGACATATCCAATACACTATCATTAGTGAAGCACAAATGTAGTTAAAGATAGTTAAATAGATTGGTACAGATAACAGTAACTAGGTAGAACTATAGTGTCAGTATCGTGCAGTTTCAGCCTTGTATATTAATGTGTAGGTGCAAACGCTTCCGGATTGGTCACTGGCAGGCAGGGGGAAGGATCAGTTGACAAAAAGTGACCGTGTAAATTCAACAAAGTCGAAAGCTGAGGGCAGCTCACGACCTTTTCCGTCTAGGTACGGCTTCATGTGCGAGATGCAGTAATCAGCTTGTTCCTTGGAGAGATTCTGAAAGGGATAAAGAGTAAAAAGAAAATTGCCTGAAGGACAGGTAATGCATAAAAGGTATTGAGTATGTTAAACACTTGATAGAATGAGCTACCTGGTATAGTTCTTCCTTGGTGACGTAGGGCTTATTCTCAGCACTCAGGGCTCGGAAGGCGCTCTCAATCTCCTCACTGGACTTGACGTTTTCAGTTTCGCGGCTTATCATGAAAGCCATGTACTCCTGCAAAGACACATTTCCATCCCTGCAGACAGAAAATTATATGAATTAAAACACTAAAGCTTTGGCTGCAATCTATTGAACACTGAAACTGCATAAGCTATACCAGGCATAAAAGTTATTGCCAGTTAACTTCTATGTATAACATATCAGTGGAACATGTAGAGTCTAAGTGTGGCATTCCCCCGCTAAAATAATGCACTTGTAGTTAGGTTCACTGCTATCATAAGGGGCCCCAGAACAGCATTGAAAAATGAGTCATGTTTCAAGATAATTGGTTCAAATAAAAGCGGTTAGGTACATTTTTGAAGCATAAATTAAGCTTTGTGAAAAGATGATTGATTGTGTGATGGTAAACTTTGTCATACTAACAAAGCATTTTTCTATCTCCAGTTACACTTGGGATTACACACTAGACCAGAATATTGCTAATATATAATGTTTAGATATTATATTGCATCAAAATCTAAATCCACCAACAGTATACTTAAATTAACAGTATCCTTGAATTATACAATTAGCTTGGACCAAATATTTTGAATGGCCAAGATCCACTGCAAGCACAACCAGAAAGAGAATTCATGTTTATCTTCTCCCTTATTAACAAAACAAATTATTCTCACACTGTAGTGGCCAGATAATATTTCAGAACTTTAAAATGGAAGGATAAATGAACAAGATAATAAAAGTAATATAAGTAAACCTGTTGGGGTCGACTGTATCGAGGATGGACTCAAACTCAGGATCTGGCTCGCCCTCTTCGACCATGGGCAGATCATACCCCAATGAGCGAAGACAAGACTTAAACTCCTGGTGGTTCAGACGACCAGACTTTTCCTTGTCAAAGTGCCTGAAGGGAATAAGAGAAAAAAAAAATGAAAATCTCTTCATAATTTGGACTAATTAACAGTAAATGTTGTGGCTGCAATATGAAGTCATCAAGTAGCAATCTCTTACTTGAACATCATGCTGAACTCCTTCAAGGCCTCTTCTGTCACTCCAGTGGTGTTCCTAGAGAACAGGGATAAAAGAGGAGATTCATTATCTGGATTGGATTATTTGCAGGTGGGGGGTGGTGGCTGGGGGTCCAAAAGGCATGCCTCTTACCTGGCCTGGATTTGTTGCTCCAGGTTGTGCTGCATCCTCATACCCAGCTGGTCCAGCTGGTCCCATTGTTGGGCTAGACCCACTGTGCTGTGTTCTGTGTATTTGTTGTCCAGGATCAGAGCCTCTTCCATGGCTGCCCCCAAGTCCTCGATCTTCTTCAGCTGACTGCGCATGGCCCGGATCTCCTGGTGTTTACGCTACACACACACACGCACACACACGAACACACACACAATGAAGCCCTGGCATCTTGAGACGCTGAGTGTAACTTGGAGAGTGAACCTATGATAGTGACGTGACATGACCGGGAAAAGAGGGGAAACGTACCAGCAAGAGTTTCGTACCCTTTCAAATTGAAGTTACAATATGCAAGTCAGATTTTAAATTATACTTCTATTTATTGACCGAGAAAATCACTCTTGTTTAGCTTGTTTCTTTAACAGAGCACAAAAACCTTGACAGATAACATTGCATAGCCTAGCTAAACTACTATCAGCTCTACTAGGATGAACCCTAACCCAGCCAAATACTTTGCCCAAATCGCTACTGCTTGCTTGTGTACTTCACCAGTTTTACTCGTAGCGTCAAATTATGATCATGTGTTTGAAAATCAAGTGCCGCTGCTTTAAAGCACCTAAAGTGTAAACAGGTTATCGGACTTGGTGTGTGTGATGGGGTATGAAGGGAACGAGACAGAATGAGACTAGCATTGCAGACTATAATGAAGAGTAAGACGTTTTTGCAACCGACTTCCTATTCGCCGTCCCATGCTAGCGCAAGAGTTATTACTGGCACAGCTAAAAAAGACCCAAGTGCTGTGCCCACACATACCTTGGTGGCCTCGAGCTGTGACTCCAAGGTTCCAGACTCTTCAACCATGCAGGACCTGCAAATGCACGCAAAGCCAAGCATGTAAAGAACAGTTTGGGCCAAGAAAACACACCATACAGCTTCTCCATCTAGTCGAGGAAATAGTCAGATACATATTGAGTAAAAATAAGGGTGAAACTGGACGGAAGAGGACTTCCTTATATGTATAATTTTGTTTTGTCCAATGCAAAGGACATGCACAGATGTTGAAGATATCACCCTTATATGTGTATGAAAAATAACAAGTTCCAAATGTAATGGGATGGCTGTCATTTGGATTTGGGCCTCGCAAAAAAAAAAAAAAGCAGCCTACAGTAACCAACAACATCCAAAGTAATAGCTACTGCGTTTTGGCAGAGGTATTACTATTTCACCTGGTTAGACAGATACAAATACAAAAAGTATTTTGAACAAACTACCGTTTTGGACAATTTGGGATGTTTGTTTGGTTCTAGTTCTTAGCCAAACCATAGGTGAGATAAGCCATTTTAAAAAGAGTTGCAACCCAATTTCAAAACACTGAAAGTCTATTTAGTGTAACAATTAACGGTGATTGTAGCAACAAATTTTGTTGTGTAAATTGTAAATTTTTCTCATGCAGTGAGAAAATCAAGACTAAAAGTGAAAACTTTGCCCATCACTCAAGCGGTTCTATTCCTATATTAGGATTAAACACTAACCTAGATACTCATTGCACAGTGCTCAATGTAGCCAGTATACAGCCCATTCTGTATGTTGAGGAAGCTACATTACAGTGAGTGTTAGTAAAGGCAAATGAGCATACAATGATCGTTTAAAGTGCATGAGCACTCACACAACCTAGATAACTAGAGAAAGGGAAAAACCTTCCAGAAAGATCATCACGAACTTCATACTGATAGACATGGATAACCCGTCGATAGGCTATGCTATATAAAGAGGGAAGGGAAATTAAAGGAATAACAGAAGTAAATACTGACAGATGATGGAATGATACAGGTGAATTTCTGATATATAATGTGAAGAAGAAAATAATCATGAAATAATAACAAATACCAATAAATGTTCTACTATATCCAAGTAGAAAATCCTATTTTGCTTTGAAAACTTAACCACTATTCTGTGAGGATTCTATGCAAATCACATTGTGAGGACTTTGGTAGGATCTTGGTGTTCGAGTATGTTACGCTTATAACTTAACATGTACGTAAGCATTCTAGCAACCTCCAGGACCTACCATAGTAAATGTAGTCATCATGTAAATGTTTGGAAGCTAACCTGGTGTGCTCGTAGTAGTTATTTTAAACAAAGGTTAGGCCATCAAATATTACACTGAACATGTCAATAAAATTGTTTGGCCATTTTAACAATTATATTAGGATATATGTAATTTACACAAACTTCTGAAATACAAAAAAAAGGAACTTGAGACAACACATTTTTTGTAATTTGTTGAAAACTGCAAGAATGATACCATATTTGGCTGCAACTTTAGCAATGTCAGTTGAATCCAATACTATTTAAAACGCTTTGCAATTGTCAAAGTAACATTCTTCCATTTATAAAGATGAAGATGCTGATAATGCTTGCAGGGGTCTCAGGGGCCAGATAAATGGAAAAACTGATGGAATTGGATGGAAGGATGAATGGATAATTTTTGCACTACAAAAATCCTGAACTGATGCAGTGAGAAGAGACCTAAATAATAAAGATATTACACAGACAAATATATATTAAATGTTATAATTACCCATCTAGAAGGTATGTCCTGTTTGACATAGCGTTCCCAAGAAACAGCAGCAGCAGCAGCAGCAGGGAAGAGGTAGGACACATTGAGAAGGGGAAGAGAAACAAACAAGTTACAGACAAAAGAATGGTACGGGTCTAGAAACGTATTTCTGATGGGAGCCAAGGAAAAACAGGTCACTGAACTCATAGAAATGTAGTAGGGTGTTACTTCCCTCCACTGTTAATTGACATGTTAAGGGTAAATATTCAACTAGATACGAGAGAAAAATATAGCAAACTGAAGGCACACAGTTGACTGTATTTCGGGTGAGCGTCTTTGACCTCAAGCATGACACTAAGACAGTTACTCAAACAATGAGCAGGGACAGCGAACCTGGTCTCCTGTAGCCACTGATGGAATGCGTTGGCGTGCTGGGCAAATTCTTGACGCAGCTTGTCGTTCTCTTCCTGTCTCCTCTGTTCTTTCTGTAGCTCCAGCTCTCGCTCCTATACCCAAACAGACTGAAGTTATGCAAGGTAACAAACACCGAATGAAAGGAAGACACTTAAAAGGGAAATATCCGGAAGCGTCAAGTTAACAATGGTGGGATATTGCTCCAACTTAAGAGTTTTGTGTAGGACTAGATAAATGGTTTATTACAAAATTACTGAAGTACCGAGTTAAAATATACCCATGTATTAAGCCACTAGAAACATCTTTATATTTTGGGACAAACATCATGAACACTATGTGTGCATGTACAAGCGTGCATATGTCTGGTTTACTTATTTCTATTACTGTACAATATTCAAAAATCACATTTGAATTGTGCATGTGCAGTTAACAAATATTCGACATGCTTCATGCACGGACAGGCATAATAAAGGCAGATTATAGCAAACATAGATTCATGTGTCATATTGCCAGAATTACAATACCATTCCATAAAGAAATCATTTGCAATCCTGACTAAATGCAGGAAGATATTTTCCCAACTGATGATGCTCTTTCACCACTCTTTGCACTCTATTCTGCTGGCTGACCTTGATAATCTTCTGAAGGTTCCTCCAGGTCTCCTCCAGTGCCTCCATGGTGAACCAGGTGTAGGGGTTGGACACCACCTGGTAACTCTTGATCTGTCGGTCCAGCTCAGCCAGTTGGTTGAAGTCCGCCTGAGCAGAGCTGAGGGACGAGCGGAAGGCTTCATGGGCTTCGCGGAGGGCACGGATCTCCTCTAGTGAGTTGCAGCGCACTGGGTCAGTCAGGTCTTCCTCTGCATTCTCAAACCAGCTGTTGAAGGCAGACGCCTTCTTGGCAAACGTAAGGAACAGGTCCTCCACCTTGAGAAAAGAGATAAAGAAAGGGAGGAGAGAAGGTTATGATTGACAGGCTCTGTGGCAAAAGCGAATGAGAGGGTAAATAATTTGAACAGAAGCAAATTTGTTTGAATCCAACGGCCTAAGCACATGATTACGATTACATTTCAGCTAAAAGCCCAACAAAAGTGGTTGCTATAACACCAGATACTTAATTTTCAATTTTGATATATACCATTTGTTTTATATTATATATGAGCACAATTCATTAGATGCTAGACACATACTACTTTTCCCCAAATAGGATTTAGCTCATTTCTACACTTTGGTCACATGACTGGAGCAGGCCTTTCCTATTTGACTTTCTAGCCTTCTGTTAAGAGTCCTCTCCTACCTTCCTGAAGTGTTCCTGGGCCTCAAGCAGCTTCTTCTTGCGAGCGGTAGAGTTGGAGAGCAGCTGGTTCCAGCGCTTCATCAGGGCAGCATGGCGAGCCTCGATGGCCTTCGACTGCACATGCTTGGCCGCCAGCAGCTGGTCCTTAAGGGCAGTGATGTTAGTGATGCCCTCCTGCTGGAAGGCCTGGAGACCTGCGTCAAATGTCTCCTGCAAAGAGACACATGGAACACTGGTGACCACACAGATATAGTGTGTCCTTGGATGCCTCCTATTTCTTTCTTGGCATTGCATTCAACACAAATGAAGATGTACCCAAATCAAGGCTTCAAGACATATAATCTAATAAAATATAGCCTTACCTTTGTTTGGTGCCTAGAATTCTTTACAGCTCTATGTATTTCTGCTAGCAACCTTTTTAAATATTGTTGTACAAACAATACTAACACATCAGCTGCAGTGCGTGTTCGGAATAATTCTCAAACCATAACTGTGCCTAATTATAGCTAACTTATCATGGCTTCAATATTTTGAGCCAACTGTCCGACAGCAGATAAATAACATTTCCTTATGAGATTCCTTATGAGTCTTTGAAATTCACAACTGCCTTGTACCTGCTTGGTGAGCAGTGTCTGCACAGAGGAGAGATCTCTCCCGTAATCATCAGTCTTCAGGCTGTTCTCCTTCTCACCTAAACACACAGGAAGAAGAGTCAATTACTCATTACGCAGACAGATACATAAAAAGCCTGTGCATCAACCTGCCATAACCGCCTTACTAATGCTAACTGTTCCCATAACTAGCACAACTGGCAATAGAGACAGGCAGCCTTTCCCAGTTTCTTTTACACAAATATGGAAGCAGTCATGAACCAGGTAAATTGTGCCTTTTCTGCATTGAATAAAAGCACCATCAAATTGAGTTTGTTTAGTTCGGCTCCTTTCTTTAAATTACACTTGCTGACATGCAATAACAGTCCATATAACTAGTTTTAAAGTGTTTGAAAATGCCATGGTTCTGTTGTATGGAACCATACAGTTCAAGTCCTTAAGATCGTAAATGTTTAGAATAGTAAATGATCATATGCCAATTCCAAAGTAGCAGTGGAAGTGCATTGACATCACGCATCCTGAATTACCGCATACTTAAGACAAAAAAATGTGCACCGAATCTATCCACAAGGTGGAATACTCTGACTCTTACCAATCCAGGACTCAACAACGTCTGCTTTCCAGTTGAACTGGAGGAAAGCAGAGTTCTCATCCAGCTTGGCTTTCCGCTGGGCAGCTGCCCGTTCCAGCTCAGACACCTTTCCCCTCAGCGACGTCATCTTTGCGCTAATGTTGTCCACATGATGGTTGTTCTGTAGAAATGAACAACAGTCAGTAAACATTTATCCTAACCATTCTAATGGGCTATTATTTTGGGCGTGTTATTTTGGCTGTACCTTCTTTATGAGCTCATCTCCGTTTGCACACACGTCATTCACTCTGTCCCTATGCACGGTGAAGTCAGTCTCAAATGCTTCATGCTTCTTCAGCAGGCCCTGGATAAACAAAGAAGGAAAATACTATGTGTTAGCTACAAGATTTCTCTAACTATTCAAACTGATTGTCTTGGGTTTCAAACCAAATAATCCTATACGATATCCACACATTTTAGCCAGATGGCAGATCTATATGCATGCACACATACACTGACTGACTCAAGCACCAGCAAAACAAACCTGGACAGCAGCCAGTGTATCGCCATAATCCTCACTTCCGACTAAATTCAATTTTTCATTAATCCAAGCTTCCTCCTCTTCCACATTAGCAACAAATTGCTGGTACTCCAGTGACTCCTCCAACCTCTGTCCTCTGAAACAAAGATACACAGTGCACTTAGACCAACAGGCAACAGGCTTCATTCTATCAATCCTGTCCATATCAAACAGGTGCACCAAAACAATCAGGATAACAGTCAGTCATAAATGCTCCTATAAAACACTCAAAGCATTTGTGTAGTTTGCTGCGCCCAATGAACATAAGATATGAGGCGAAAATCCTTCAATTTTAGTATAATTATTTAATATTGATATGTTATGTATCTCTTTACTTAGCCCAAACACCAGTTCCTCACCAAACGGCCCAACCTGACCACACGTGAGATGTGTCAGAGAGCAAAAGACGAGGGCAGACATACCTTGCTCCAGACAAATCTTTCAATTCCTTCCAGTGGTCCACAAACTGGCCTAGCCTTTGCTGGATCTCCTCCTGGCCAATAGTGTTGTCATCAGACAGCTTCTTCCCAGTATCCAGAACAGACTGGTATTCCAGCAGAAAACAAGAGATGAACTCATACACATTTTTAAAACAAAACATCTGGTATGAGTAAGTTGCTCTGAACAAATAAACGCAGTTCCAAGCACAATTGCGGTTATTTTTAAAGCCATTATCAGTTAAAAATACATAGCTCTGAACTAATAGGACACTTAACACTACTTGGTAGCAAAAAAAAAATAGAAAAGTAAGAATTTACGGGAAGAAAATCGGGGCCAAACTAAGTTTCCTAATACATCCAACCTAATTCCAAATTGGTATAATTTGCCAACTCTGACTCAGACTAAAAATTATTAACAGTATGTTGTATTTCACCATTGCTAACGAGTACCCATCTTTTTTTATGGTGCAACTATGTGTTAATTAATGATGGATTTTTTTTTATTGAGTGAGGTATATTTGATGAGATTTTCTCCATGTTTCTCTTTTTTTGTTGTTGCTTGTTTTGATTGTTGGTGAGTCTTTAATCTTTGCCTTTTGTAGTCTCTCACCTGAATGGCAGGCTCATGAGCACCCAGCTCAGCTTCCAGCCTCTTATGCTTCTTCCTCAGATTCTGCACTCCTGTCAAATCACGTCCATAGTCCTCCGAGCTCACTAGCAACTTCTTTTCTCTGGAACAAATTAAGAGACAAGGCCAGCTGATCAGTGCGCACAATTAACTGGGGTCGGACAAGTTAATATGACTAACTTGATATAACGCAGTTTAAGTCTAAAAGCTATCATTAAATGCAATGCCCTGGGTGCTCTTACTTAATCCACGACTCTTCATCATCCAGGTCCCTGAAGAACTGATGCAGTCGATGGGACTCATTGAGTTTAGCACGGCGTCCAGAAGACATGCTCTTGATCTTGGTAAAGCGGCCATTGACAGCTTCACGTTTGTCCTTAACCAGCGACGTGTCAAATGCACTGCTGCCCATCAGGCTGTCGGCTTGGCCATTGAGGTCCTTCAAACGATCCTGTAAAGAGATGATTCATTGTCAATTAAAATACATATACAATAATAACAAAATAAATTAAGACATTGTGCTCCATTATTGCTCTGACGAGCTTGGTTTAAAGCAATTTGACTGAGCATATAAGGCAGGCGCTGGTGTAGCATTTTTTTGATTTCCAGGCAAAAATCCATCTAAAGAAAACTTATGTTTACTTAAAGATACAGGAATTGATAGACAAAAATGTGCTGGTAAACATTTTAGAAAGATTTGCTCTAACGTTGCTCTGTATAGTATGGTATAACACAGTTGATGTTTCAGGGAAAACTATCTAAAGAGTATTTTGAGTACAATATTTTCAAATTAAAATAATTTAGTTCACAAAACATGTCAAAAACTTGAGAAGATATAGAAAAATCAACAAAATGGTATTTCGCTCTCAAATGTCTAACCGCTTTACACAACCCAGAAATTAAATGTTTAAGCCTTTATTTATTTATTTGGTCCACATAGCCGTTTGATAATTTGGGGTGTGAGTACTCCTTGGTGCAATGCTCCTTCAGTGTGAAGTTTATGAACTTACACTTTGTTTATTTAAAAGAAGATCAATTGAGAATTGCTATGTTGGAGATGGTAGAGCATCTTACCTCATGAGCAGAGATGTCTGCTTCCAGAAGCTGGTGTTTTTTCAGCAGGTTATTGACGGATGCCAGATCTTTGCCATAATCTTCTGAAGCGAGAAGAGCTTCCACCTACAGAGGAACAGCAGTTAATACAGATCCATTCAAGAATATCCTCTTTGCTAAATATTGTGAGAGTACATGTTAGGACACCTCAGAAAGCCAGAAGTCAAAGTCCTTGATGCCAGTGTTAAAGTTCTGCTGTTTGTTAGCCTCCTTCAACTTCTGACTCTTCTCTGCCGACTTGTTTACCAGGAACTGCCATTGCTCATCAAGAGCATTTAGGCGTGCCTGAAGAATGAAAAAGAAACCACACACAAACCTTAAATTACCCATCTATAGTCAATTGACCAGAAGGGAAAGCTTTGAAACTTCAACCAAATGTGTGATTGCTTTCATGAATTGCTTTGCCTTAGAAAATAGTTTAACAAATTAGGGCTGGGCCTTTCGTATTTGTAATGAAAAACAAACATAATAATAATTTTACACTGCAAATGACATAAGTGATTAATGCACACATAATGAGTGCATTACACAAGGTGAATGTACCTTGACTGCGTCTTCACTTCCAGAGCAGGCCCCTCTTTGGATAAGAGCATTACCAGTATCAATAACCCCACGAATGCGGTCTGCATTGGCATGCAGCTCTGCTTCAAAGGCCTGGTGCTTCTGATGCTTGCTCTGAGAGTAAAATTGAAAATAGTATGTTAGACACAGCATTACATTCTTAATTATCTAACTTGAAAGCCAGAGAGGACAGTATTTAGAAGAAAAACGACAAAATAAAACATATTCCCCAACTGAAAATTCACAACATGAATTTGCGTGTAATAAGCTTTTATAATGTCAAACTACTGCAACAAACAATGGCTTATATAGAAGATGTAAAGTACAAGTTAGACTCAATCCTAAATAGGTCAACACAGGACAAACCAGTGACAAAAACAAAATGGAGGTTGAGCAAATGACATCCACAATAAACACTGACTACAGGAGGATATGGTCATCTTAAAAATGGCATCACTGTTTACACAGAAGGAGGTGTCCACATATCATTTAAGAGCTGTCAAAAAATACAATTACCAACAGATATATTTTTTAACCCTTCACATTTTTGCTGCATTTCCATTTAATTAAATATTATTTAGTTTTTGGTTGTAAGTTATTAACTGTTTGTAAACAAAAGTTCCCAATTACATGTAATATTTAACTCTTCGATAGTTACAGTACCATGAACAATACATAATAATAGTGCAGGTGTGAACTGCCATTTAAAAGATGACCAAGCCAAAATAAACAAAAACTAAACATGAAAACAAATGGAAGCCAAACCAAGACGATATAAAGTAATGTGATGACAAAAACACATCTACACACATTTTTACAAAACATTGAGACAAAAAAAATAAAATCATAAATACACAGTAAGCTGACACTCTAGCAAAGATGAGGGCAAGCTAAGATGGAAATGGTGGCTCTACATTGTGTTTACACACAAGGCAAAGACGCAAACGTAAGAGGAGTAACCTACTGGGATGTTAGTTAGCTGACACACTAGTTAACTTACCAGCAGCTTGGACAGCTATGAAAATAAGATAGTGAGAGAACAGACAGATTTAGTCCCACTCTAGACAAACATTAGGTTTGGTTCAGTTCAAGGAGGGACGGTCTTAAGCATTATTAACAAGATATTAGGATTAAATATTAGATCTCAAAATTACAAATATTACATATTAGATTACATCACAAATGACAGATACTTAAATAATTATCCTTTAAACCAGCAAAAATGTTTCCATATTGTTAAACAACCGTTTAAAACGAAACGATTTGTGGAAGGTGGGACACATTTCAGATGTCTGTTGAAAGGTGTGTACCTGGATGTTTGTGGGATCCTTGTAGGACTCATCAGTGGCAGTCTGCAGCTTCTCGCTGATCCAAGCCTCAATCTCATCCACGTCTCGGCTGAACTGCTGCAGTGTCTGAGATTCGCCAAGCTTGGAACGCTTCTCAATCATCTGGGCCTTCAGACGGCGCCACCTGCAGTTTAGGAGTACATAGAAAGAGTTGCGAGTAGAGAGAGAAAAGATTAAATCTTCACCTTGGACAGATTACCACTCAAGAACACACAGGCATGCCAAAGGTTAACAGGAAAACAACATAATTAACCCATAACAATGGCTATACAAATACATCTCAAAATACTGAGTCCAGGAAAAAATACATTTAGGAAAGTTAAGAGGAGCCAGATCTAGTATGCAGCTTTGCCTCCTAGTTCAATGCAGGTATGGTTACAGGACTCCCAAAAGCTGGATATATTTGAGAAACTTGACATGTTTGGGATACTAAGTTTGGGATGCAGGTCAAACTGATGGCAAAAGTTGCGCTTGTGAAAGATGCTAAAGTGCATCTTTGAAATGCTGGTGCAATCTACGGTCTGATTGGATGTTGATTTTTCCTCACACCTGCATCTACTGTGAGAGTCCAGACAATACCAGATAGAAGAAATTGACTACTCAATCAGACCAGAGATTGCACCAGCATTTCAAAGATGCACTTCAGCTTTGGAGATTGTCAAAGTTATATTTGAATTGTTTTCAACTAAGTTGCTCTTTGTTCCTTACCTGTCCAGGACCTCATTGCGGCGGTTGAAGATCTCAGGCTTGGCGTAATGGTCGGCTCCAATCAGCTGGTCAGCAAAGGATTGCAGAGCAGCAATCTTTTCCTCCTGTATTTACAAACATTAATTCATTATGGAAATATTCTGTTGCTACCACCCACTTCATTACAACACTAAATTGCAATGTGGCACACAGGAGTGTGTTTGTGACCTGGACGTTGATGGCTTTGTCAAAGTCCTCGTGTTTCTTGATGAGTGCCTCCACGCTGTCCAAGGAGTCGCCCTTGTCGTCACTGGCCAGGAAGGCTTCACGAGCTGCCATCCAGTTCTCAGCCTGCTCACAATCCCTGTTGAACAGCTGGAAACAAAATGATCAGGAGATCAGTCACCAAACTAGTACTTGTTACTCAATAGTCATCTGCTCGTTACGAACTGTTTTTAATAAACACTTACTAACCCCACTGATGTCGTTCTTTACAACATCGATTGTCTATCTACATATTTTACATGTGAGACAAGAGATGCATCTGCGACATCCCTTATACGGTCAAACAATCCTGGATTGAAAAGTCGGAATCTCAATAAGCAACCATAACCAATCTCACCTGTAGCTCCAGGCACTGGTCCAACATCATGCGACGCTGCACCCAGGCCTTCTCAAGGTCGGCCCGCTCACGGTCCAGGGCCTCCAGCTTCTCCTGGATCTCAGGGCTAGCATAGTGGCCACGTGCCAGTAACTGCTGGCCGAACTGCTCAAAGGCCTGGAAGGTTCCTGCACGGGCATCAATCTCAGTGCGGTGTTCCTAAAGGAGAGACAAATGGAGGCAGAGGCAGGGGATCACACATCCATGTGTAATAAAACAGAGGCTTTTAGAGGAAAAAACTATTTTGTGTACAATATACATAAAATATTACTGTGTTGCTGAAATTAGCAATGAAGAATGGGTTTTAATGATCCTGACCAAATGTAGAAAGGAACTTTGATGTGATTTAGGCTATTACAAAGTAGGAATGTACTACGGAAAACTTTTGTAGAGAAAACAATAATAAAAGCAAAACACATTCCCAAGCTAGTTTTTAAATCTACCCTAAATATGCATGGATCTGCATAGAGTCCAGTACCTGGTGTCTCTCCAGAAGAGCCTCAGCTCCTGTGACATCCTTAGCTAGCTCTTCAGAAGACACCAGCCCGCGAATGCCATTGATCCAAGACATTAGATCCCTGGAAGGAAAGGGAACCTGTATCATTCACTATACAATCCATAAATTGTCCAAAAAGTGGGTATTTTGTCCCTCCCCCATCCATCAAGTAATCTACTAGCTGATTAAAACCAAGTTAATCTATTGGCTCTTTCATTAACCATACAGTCTAAACACCATGTCCAGCTTTCAATGCACCACCCCATCTTCACTCATAGGCATAGATCTATATTAGGAGTGAACAATAGTATTACACACACACACACACACACACACACACACACACACACACACACACACACACACACCCTCTTTTCATATTCTCACCTGAAGTCGGAGAGGAAGCGCTGTAAATCATGGGAGTTCCCCAGACGGTCCTTGCGCTGGTCAGCACGTCCCACCAAGCTGCTCCAGGCTGTGTTCAGCTCAGTGCATTTCTCCTGAATGTCATCCACTGCCTCAGGGTGGGACTGAATCAAGCGTTCTGCTGTCTCACCAAGGGAGTTCACCTGGGCAAAGGAGAGGCATCATCAATTACTTGCTTTGAGATTGAGGAAGGACAGTTAAAAATGGTCAAAACCCACTAATTTGATCAATACTACCGTTGTCCTACTCTAGTGTAACTTATCTCTAAGACTTGGCCAGCTGTCCTACTAGTCAGCAGAACTGTCTGACTGGCAAAATGTTACATATGTTAACTTTTTTTAGGCCGATGGAAGACAGCAAGGGCACAAGGTTTCCAGCTCACCTTATCACCCAGGGCTGCCAGGTCCCTCTCAAAGCCTTCATGTTTGCGCTGCAAAGCCTGCACACTAGCCAAATCATGGCCATAGTTGTCGGTGTTAAGGGCTTGGTTCTTCTCCTCAATCCACTCCTTTGTCTCATCAGCATCCCTGGGGATGAACAGATTCAATATTAGGGCGCAAAATGCTGGGAGACCAGGAGAATGTCTATTGATTCACAAGAAATCCTACCTGTGGAATCTCTGCACTTCATGGGCACTCCCCAACATGTTGCTCCTCTCCTCAGCTAGCTGCTGCAGGGACCTCCATCGATTGTTCAGTTCCTAAAAAGCAGAACAAATACAATTAACATGTCTCAAAGATTCTGTAACAGCAGGCCGACCACACTGACTTGAACCCTTTACCAGGTTATCCATTACCATTGGTTGATGACAAACTCACAATGTAAGCCCACTTTGAGACAACAGCGAGGAATGTTAGTTATTATCTCATTGTGGTGCAGGATAAGTGTGGGGTGGGGGTTTTGATTGGTCTTATTATTCTTACCTTGATAGTATTAAAGTTAGCCGTTGTTTGAACAGCCAAGCGTACATTCTATGATCAAAGGTAACAAAACAAGAGCAGAAAGGAGCGGAAAATAACAGCAGGGAAGACAAAACAGAAAACACCAAACCCATCAAAAGTGGCCCACTTAAGCAGAAAAAGTCTTTACAGTGTTCAGAAAACAGAAAGACTATATTTAATAGATTAATTAATGAAAGTACCAGTTTTGTAAAAAAAAAAAAATAATAAAATGTGATTAGTTGTGGCTTTAATTTGTATTCACACGAAAAAGAGGGTATCCATAATAATTCACACCAGTAAATTTGTGGTCTTCTGTGTGTGTGTGTGTGTGTGTGTGTGTGTGTGTGTGTGTGTGTGTGTGTGTGTGTGTAGTTTAATTTGATATTAGGCTGACTGGAAACATTTACACCTTTATGTTGAAAGTTTCTTGATTGTATTCCATTAGTTTTAATTTTGATACAAATGTTTTATTTTATCTGACCGAAAACATAAATGTACAGACTAGTTTTTCTGTGAGTAAAAATTCCCGCAAAAGTAAATTTGAGATTATTACAGAACTGTAAATCAGTAAATTACCTTCATACAAACCAGTAATTATTTTTGGATTACTTTGTCAACCAAAATAATACACAGCAAATAGTCAGTTAACTCATGCTCATGATGTTAAATCTGTTTGTTATGCATTTTGTCTGCACAACACTGGAATAGATACAAAATGCTTGTGATGTTGTCCCTGCGTTATGTTAATAGACCAGGATAATATTGTGTTTGATTTATCAAAAGTGGCCTACCTTCCATGGAGACATGTTCTTGGAATCAGTGTCATCCTGTTTAAAGGAGTAGTTATGTGTTATAACAGAATTCAAATGAGGTCATGCACACCAAGTAAGAAGGCATACTGTGTTGAGAATGACAGATAAATTGGGTAATTCATTGTTACTGTGCAATATTGCCAATTTATGTTTATATTTGATCTACTAGACGTAAATATTTCTTTAATAACTTAAGTGGTGTCCTATTCATTTTGACAATGACATTGCTGAATGTTCACCTGAATTTGCAGGGCATAAATGCTAATAAATAGAAGGTTTAACTTTACCATAAAACCAACACATAACCCAAAAATCTAGTGACTCAATTGTGAGGAACTAAAAGGACTTGCCTTGCCAGGAGCAGAGCCAAGCAGCTCTTGTTGCTGCAAACAGAAAGAGAAATTAAATATGATTTTTTTTTTTTTAACTCCTGAGCTTATAGGACAGTAGGGGTATTTTTTATAGTTAGGGTACATCATTCAAACTGTCATATATATTCTTACAAATGTTCAAATTAATTATAAAAAAAATGTAATTGTAACAGTGAAAAGGAGATCCCTGTCCGGTACCCTCACACAAACACACAAAGTACCTGAGTCTGAACCATGGGAGCTTCCTCGGCCATCAGTCCCTCAGACTCAAGCTCTGACGCCACTTTGTTAATGTCTCTCAGTCTGGACTCATTAGCTTTCAAATCCTGGAAGGAAGTAAATCAGAAGTAAATATACTGTTCTCTCTCAAAAATGTCAAAGATTTAGATCACAACCCTTTTTGGAGCTTTATTTCATTCAATCTTAAGAACTAATTATATTCTGTCAGGAGCAACGACTGTGTTCTACCAACTACAAGCAATGGTCTAGTTGTGAGGAATTACCTTCTGAAAGTCGTCAAACTTCTTCTGTAGCACCTCGACCTGCTCCAGATCAGATCCCATCTCTTCATTGGTGAGAGCACCCTCTTTCTCGTTGATCCACTGCTGCAGCTCATTGGCCTCACGGAAAAGCATGAACTTTTTACAACTTTTCTCCAACATGTCCTTGCGCTTCTCACCAAGCTCCAACAAAGTTCCGTACCTTAACAACAAAAACAGTAGACACATGTCAAAATTTGCATGATTGCAAAAAAAAACCTCCCCCAAAGAATACAATTGAGCTGATACATTTGAACTTAAACCAAATACATTATACACTACATAATGCCAAATGTATTGTGCAGTGCAAAGTTTGTTTCAATTTTTCAAAGTAGAGAAATGCCCAACTAGTCAACCAAGATAGGACCTGCTAGTTTACTATTAATTAATCTGAAAAGTATTTGCCAGCTCTCATGATTACTGCCACTTTGCAAGACTGTAGAAATCCACATTAGTATATTATATAATATAAGCCTATAGCTTCTTTTTTTTTAAGGTTTGATGACAACATGCTTGAGAAGATGTTCTATTTTTAGACCAGACAACTCATTGGCTTGCCAGTTTTAGACTGACTAGTACAATGAGTTGGACGACCCATCTCTAATTTGAAGACAGGATGACATGGATTAAGGCACAGTGCCATCAGAATAATGGTAGGTTTGTGTCGCTGCACAAAGCTTTGACATCTTCGTTACTTTCATGGACACTTATTTAATGGATAAACAAATCACCACAGGAGAAAGTGGACCAACAACATCCATAGGTAAACATGGAATAGATGATGGGTATGATTGACAGTGTAGGAACAAGACACTCTTCCCACTGCGACAAGGAGTAATGCCATTTAAGACAGGTATAGCGTCAAAGGGGCATGGGAGGGGAAGTTGCAGCTTTGCTCATCGCAAAGCTCGGTGACGTCAAATTCACAACATCAAGAGGGACACCCAGTGCTACTCACAGTTCCTCCACCTGCTTCATGCGCACAGATACACTGCACAACTCCTTGATGACCAGCCTGCACAGTGGCAGGTACAAACCCACACAGACACACGCAGAGGGGTTAGTGGTTAGAAATAAAGACAAACAGAGACAAAGAGAGAAAGTGAGAGAGCAAGTTCATTAAGCGTTAAAGCTAAAAGTTTGGGGTCAGTCTTTCCAAGTTAGACGAACGAAAAGAGAAGGGGAAAGAAGAATTCACTTCCCAGTGGCTACAGGCTAACCAAGTGCATGCAGGCACATTTGTAGAACACCACTCAGGCCATTAGGGATCACAGTTGGAATCTCCAGAAGAAATGGAGAGGCAAGCTCTTACTGATTCTCGATCTGATCCTGGCGCAGTGCAATGCTGCCCTGCTCATCCAGAAGATTCTCTCTGGAGGAGGATTGGGTGGGGTCTAGTTTCTTAACGTAGGCAGCTGGAACAAAGCCCTGGCGGTCATTGACCTCCACCTTCCACCAGTCCTATAAACAAGGAGAACAGCTTATCTATAAAGCCCCATCGAAAATCTTCATGATATCATATCTTGCGTACGCTCCAGGCACATTCTACAACAACAGGGCTCTTATGCTTGAGGGCAGAATTCCCATCAGTCTTATAAGGGCTTGTACCTTGTTGGTGCTGTTGAGGAGTGTGAGGATGTCTCCCTTTTTCATGGTGACTTCACGGGGACTCTTTTCCTGGTAGTCATACAGCGCTAGGACTAGCTCCTTGCCGGTCTCATCATCAGTGGGAGCAACTTGTTGCTGTGTGGTTCAAAACATTAACATCAAACTCTCAATGCGACAACTACAATAATTCCAGATCTAATATTCCTAATCTATCAGGATGTTTTCTTATAATCGTCATAATATAGCTTTTGGATCATTACCAAAACATTCTAAAACAATTAGTGGAGTATCTACTTACTCTGCAGGACTGGGCTTGCTCTTTCAGAGCCTGGATGCTGCTGCCATACGCACTCAAGTCAGACATCAGCGCCTCATGCTTCTTTAGCAGCGCCTGTGGAAAAGGAAGAGGAATACATGTGTCAACCTTTGCTGTAGAATTCAACTGGATCATGTTTTGTAAATGTTACATTTGTTAATCTTAGTTTCAATGATTCAAATGTTTCCCAGATGTAGAGCATGGCCTCAGTGTGCAAAATACTAGCAAACTTCTTTAATGGATAGCCATCAAAGAAGCAAAGTATATAGAAAGTCCTGGTGGTGTTTGTTACGAAAATTCAAGTTAAGTTGCAAAGGTATTAATGTTAGGCCATTGGGAAAAGTACTTTGCTGCATTCATGCGGGGTTTAGCACACTGGAATAAGACGAAGTAGAACAACCTTTTTGAGACTTCATATTTGACCAACTGAGTGAGGTTGGACAATTCCAGGGCAACATTTTCCCCTCTTTTATGACAAAGTGAACCTATGGAATTGACGCCGCGCCCTTACCTCAGCAGAGTCCTCATCCTTCCCATAGTCAGGGCTAGCAACAATAGGCTCCTTCTCCCTCATCCAGGACTCGGCCTCGTTGGCATCGGCAAAGTACTGCTGGGCTTGCAGAGAGTCCTCAAGGTCCTGTCTCCGCTGGGAAGCCTTCCCCTTCAGCGTGTCCCAGCGACCGTTCAGCTCCCCCAGCTTGGCTTTGACCTCGTCCCCAGCAAAGTGCCCTAGGAACATGAAAGTAGGGTGGACTTTAAGTCGCAGCATTTTACATTTTTTGGTGAAAATATACATTAATTGTAAGCACGATTTATTATGAATTGGCAGCAAAGAACACCACTGGCCCTCATTCCAGACTCCTCTCGATACTAAAATAAAAAGACATTGTTTGGACCAAGCCTTGGCACCATCATTGCATCAACCTGTCCATATGTCAGCCAAAGGGAGCCATTGACAAACCCTACAAACATGTATGTCAGATTCACAACTATGAAATAATAATATAACATTAAAGCCGAATACCATTTTGATAATGTTTGATAAAGATCACACAATTCAATTGTGAAGTCATTTTAGACTGAGAACAATTCAGCCTCTCTAAGCCGCCTGCAAGCCATGTGGGATACTTCTTACCTTCCTCCACCATTGCCTCTCCTTTCTGAGTAACAGCCTTGATGCGTGGTTCATGGCCAGAGATTTCAGTCTGCAGAGCCTGATGCTTCTTTAGAAGGTTCTGCACACCAATCAGATCTTTGCCTGGTGGAAAAATCCATAAACAAATTAAAAGACAGATGTAGTGTAAATTTGACGCAACAATAACATTATACAGATTTGATGTTTCAATGGCCTTCTCTTCCATTGGCTACCAGGTACCACTGATTCAAGGTATAATCAAAATCACATACCCTTTTCAAGTGCTTAATCTATAAATTGCCATTAAGGAAATACAATTCATAAATTTAAAAGACACTGTCAGTTTGAATTCATTCAACTTGGAACCATATGCATGAGAGATCCTACTAATTCATTTAGGCCAGACATGACAATTTGGTTTGAAAGATAGCCAAGTTTGGTTACTTCTAACAGGCCTACAAATTACAGCTAATATTCCATGACTTTTATGATAACATTTCTTTAAATAAATCAAGGTATGAGGTGGCAGCAAATTATGTTTGCGGGATTCGTCGCAGAGTGGGCTAAATCCCAAATAGCAGTTTGGTAGTCACTGTTTTACTCACCTCTGTTGGTGGACGCAGCAATAGGCTCCTTCTCTCGGATCCAGGTTTCCTCATCTTCTACATCTCTGAAGAGCTGCTGCAGGCGCAGTGAATCGGACAGCTTCTGCTTACGAGCAGCCATTGGCTCACGCAGCGCCTCGTAGCGCACAACTAAGGCCTCCTGCTTCTTGCGGATGTTGTCTGCATCAAAGTGGCCGGCCTCTTCAAACTGACGTGCCTGGATGGTGATTCCATCAATACGATCCTGAAAGACAGTTCGATCGATCGTGTAAATGTGTCATTCCAGCAGATAATAATAATACTTGAATAATAATAATAATAATAATAATAACAATAAATGAATGATAACAATTATAACAAAGGCAAGCATTATTTATTCCCGTTTCAGTTACCTGGTGGGCAGCCACGTCAGCCTCCAGCAGTGCATGTTTCTTTTGCAGATTCTGAACACTAGTTAGGTCTTTGCCGTAGTCATCTGAGGCCAGGTGTCCCTCCACCTCATACAGCCACAGCTCAATATCCTCCACATTACGGTTAAACTGCTGCTGCTGGTTAGCCTCACGAAGCTTGATGCCTGAACAAAAGGGAATGCCAGTGATATATTTTTTCGGTTGTAAACACTGTAAAAAAAAACACTCGTTTAACCTATTCTGGAGGGACACACAAGCTGTTAGTGGCAGGTCAAATGAAGGATTCCACCTCCTCGCGAGTAATTTCTTAAAAGTTGAAAAGCCAAAAATGAAATCTATGCTCTTTGTCTTTAATTGTTTTGAAGATAATGAAGAAACACAGGTTACAAGGCAGGTTAGACATAAATGTTGTGTGACAAGCTACCAGATTCTGTAATAGCTAAACTACGTTTTCTACGGTTGCAGTGTCCTTGGGTGGTCCAAATCAATGCCTGGGCTCTGGTCATGCTGGCATACTTACCCTTCAGCTCAGTAGCTTCCAGCAGCTTCTTCCACTGGGAGCTAACCTCCTCCATCCGGGCTGAGACCTCATTGGAGGCGTAGTGCTTTCCATTGAGCAGCTCCTGGCCGGACGTTTGTAATGCGTCGATGCGGCTTTGGTTGGCAGACAGTTCAGCCTCGAAGGCCTGGTGTTTCTGTACCTTTCCTTGCAGGTTAGAGGGGTCCTGGGGTAAAAAGAAAGAAAGGGCGGGGGGGTTAAAGGTTAACAAAAAGTTTGCTTTCTGCATTTACCCTGCGCAAACAAATGGTTAGCCGAGCAAGACTTTAAATGAACCAAATTAGTGCTACCGGTAGTTTAAAGCCAATAGTAAACTATATCTTTAATCAATGGTAATGAAATCTAGCAATTATTGTTATGGGGGTTTTAGAAAGTGGTATATTGAGGGCTAGCCTCATACCTTATAGGCCTCATCTGTAGCAGTCTTCATCTTCTCGTTGATCCAGCTCTTGAGCTCGTCAGAGTCCCTACAGAACTGTTGCAGGTGGAAAGAGTCCTCCAGAGCGGCGCGGCGAGACTGAGCACGGGCGTGCAGAGCATTACGACGACTCAGCAGCTACAGAGAAAGAAGAACCAGCAAGAGAAATGTACTTGGTGTCACTGACTTTACATGTTTTGGCAAAACATGCTTTCCATAAATGTATATAAATATATATGTAAAAAATGAGAATGGAGTCAGTACATCATGTGATACTTACAGCATCTCTACGGGTAGCCACATCTTCCTTGGCATAGTGGTTGTTTTGGATCAGCTTGGTGGCAAATTCATCCAATGCCTAGATTACGACAGGGTTGAACATCAGTTAAGTCAGGATGCTCTAGAAAAACATGTTGAACCATAAAATGTAAAACAAACCGACAGCAACACTCACAGTGATCTTTTCCTCTTGGGCACTGAGGGACTTCTCAAAGTCCTCATGTTTCTTCAACAGTGCCTCAACGCTGTCCAGGGAGTCACCAAGGTCCTCGTTCAGAAGGAATGCCTACCCAAGTACCCCCACAAACACACAATCACACACACACACACACACACACACAATACAAGCTTAGTGCAAAAGCAAAAGAACAACTATGGACTTTCAGTAGGACCAGCTATCCTATTTTCCCTTTGTCTAATTTCAGCAATGACAAAAAGTTGAAAGTAGTGGATTTAACGAAATAGTTAGCATTAACAGAGTTTTAAGACTTAACTAAAAGCCGTGCTCTTTTAGAGAAGAGAGTCTTGCCTCTATTTCATCAAACAGATTTGAAAACATTCTATACTGGCTCTTCAACATCTCCTTTTGGTCTCCCATTCAAAGATGCGTGTGTGTGTGTGTCTATTTATTTTTCTAACGTTTGTTGTAGCTGTGCTGGAGATAGCTCACCTCTTGCTTGCTCATCCAGTTGTCAACCTGCTCTGTGTCCCGGTAAAAGAGCTGGAGATCCATACACTGTTCATACTGCTGCCTGCGCACTTCCCAAAGCTCTAACAGGGACTCCTTTTCCTCCGATAGGGTGGAAAGCTAAACAAACAAACAAACAAGTAAACAAATGCAAACAACACATTGTATTATCAAAACAATTAAGTAGATCAAACCCCATCCTTCTTTGTTTCTTGTATCTCTCACACACACACACACACACACACACACACACACACACACACACACACACACACACACACACACACACACACACACACACAGACACACACACAGACACACACACACACACACACACACACACACACAGACACACACATGGAAACTGTGTCAATAAGATCCGGGCCTACCTTCTCCTTGACTTCTTCGGAGGCATAGTGTCCAGTGTTGAGCAGGGCCTGGCCCGCCTCGTCAGTGGCTTTGAAACTGTCCTCGTGGGCATCGATTTCCCCCTGAGCACCAGGAAACAAAATCAGCACACTGCACAGTCCTGGGGAGATTTTGCTTTCAAGTACATCGTTCAACCTTTCCACAAAACATAAAGACATCTTAATTACCGGACAGATTTGTAGGCTACGTTAATGGTGTCAGGAGAGGTATTTATACAAAATGAGCGTTTCCAAATGTTGACATGTTGGATGCTATGGACATTTAGGGCTAATATATGTTTTAAGAATAGGTTGACCAACGGAAAGGTTTCACTGGTGAATCGTGGTATCGGGCTATGCATGTACACTCCCCCAAAAAAGAATGGTTGGGTGGAGCATACAGGCAAATGGGTCACTACCAACTTGAATTCCTTAACTGACATTTTATTTAGATTTTGTGTTACCACAGATACCAAAGCAAATCCCTTTTCCACCACCAACAATGCAATCAGAAAGTGTTCCGACTACGTCACATTTTCCAAATTTTGTTACGTTACAGCCTTATTCCAAAATGCAGAATATTCTCTTTTTTTCTCTCATCAATCTACACCGAAACACCCCATAATGACGAAGCAAAAGCAGGTTTGCAGAAATTCGTGCAAATGTATTATAAATAAAAACGCTGAAAAAAAAATCACATTTACATAAGTATTCAGAAACAAGATTCTCTAGTCTGTTGAAACCAAGACTCTTCAAGAAGAACTCTTTAGCCTGAATACCAAGTGTTATGTCTGGAGAAAACCAAGCTCATCCCCTGGCCACTACCATTATTACTGTGAGACAAATGGCGGTGGCAGCATCATACTGTGGGGATGTTTTTCAGCTGCAGGAACTAATAAACTAGTCAGGATTAAGGTAAAGATAAATGGAGCAGAGACCCTTGACAAAAACCTGCTGCAAATTTCTGCAAACCTATTTTGCTTGGTCATTATGGGGTATTGTGTGTAGAAAAGGAATTTGAGCCATTTTAGAATAACGTAACGTAACCAAATGTGGAAAAGGGGAAGGGATCTCAATCCTTCCTGAATGCACTGTACATAGATTTCAGTTCAAATCCACCGAGTAGCACTGAACAGTTCATGTTTCTATCCCTGGTTGTTAACATCTTTCAAACAGAAGTTCTCCCTGAAGGGCTGTCCTACTCTACTTTTTGTACTTTGTCGAAGATAGTCCAACATGTTTGGCTCCTTGTCACCTAGTTTACATATGCACAAGATGAACATTAACGTTACAATGTTGGCAACCAGTGTTCCCAAAAAAGAGCAAAAAGACGAAATAGTCATTGGTATGCGTATTCCTCATGATGCTAGCTGGTGGTTAAGGTAAGCTGCCATGTGGGTACCTTGTGCTCCTGGTGGCGATCCAAAAGGGCCTCGGCTCCAGCCACGTCGTTAGCCAGTTCATCAGCGTTGATCAGAGCTTTCATTTCAGTAACCCAGCTGGTCAGGTCACGGAAGTCGGCAGTGTAGCGCTGTAGCCTGCAAAAACAAAGACAGACCTTAAAACAGGGAGATGGATAGCACAATCGCAGGTACACCTCTGCCTTTTTGATTTAGTAGTCCTGGCCTGTTTTCTTCTGGTACTTTAAAAAGCATTCAATAAGTGAGACTTATTATGAGCTAATACTAGCTCCTTCAATGTATTCATTTAACTACTTGATGAAGTAACTGATCATCCCAACTTAGATCCTTTGCAATGTGTTATGAAACGGAAACGTACCTGTAGGAGTCATTGAGGCGGGCGTGGCGCTCTGCAGCCAGTGTGCGGATCTGCTCCCAGTTGGTGATCAGCTCGTCCCTCTTAAGGTGGATCTGGGAAGCGTTCTGGGGGTGAGTCTGCTGTAGACGCTCCGCCTCTCCGCCAAGCATGTTGACCTGATACGTCAAGAAAAACAAATACTTTTTACTTCCTTACAACGAGGCACTACATATACACACACACACAAGGCCTGATTTTCTTATCGTTGTCTTGTTTTTGGAGTGACATCGTAGTTAATTAGTACCAATTGATTATTTAAGGACAAGAAATTAATGTTCTGCCACTCTACTTTATTATAAGTACAGGGGCACTGTGGCTTTCATCAACCATGTAACAATCGGACCCACAACCTTCCCTACCTTGTCTTCCAGGGCAGCCAGGTCTCTCTCCAAGCCTTCATGCTTACGCAAAAGGGCCTGCACACTTGCAAGGTCACGACCAAAGTCATCTGACGCCATCAGCTGCTCTTTCTCCTTAATCCAGCTGATGGTCTCATCAACATCTCTGAGTACCATACAATGAACAGTATTAAGACATATTCTTTCACGCTGTTGGAAAATGGTCTCCTCCTATTTTCAAAATAATTCCATTGTGTCCCATCCACAACAGATGCATTCTTGTGTTTACCTGTTGAAGCGCTGCACCTCTGCGGCCCCAAACAGTTTGCCCAGTCGTTGCTGGGCCAAACCTTTGAGCCTCTGCCAGGCCACATTGACCTCATCCTGCTTGCGGATGATGAGTTCAGCCTCAGGGTGGGCCTCCTGGGTCAGCTTGGCCGCCAGCTGGTTCACCTCATTGACCCGCTCCTCGTGAGCTGCCAGGTCAGTTTGAAACTCCTCAAACTTCTTCTGGAGCACCTCCACATGCTCCAGGTCCTGACCCAACTCCTCAGAGGTCGCGATGGCCTCCTGGAGGCAGTAATAGAGAGATGTGTCAACTGCTGTCGACCTCAGAAAAAATCTCAAACGGGTTTGGAATAACCACTGATAGTTCACGCTAGGGTTCACGAGATAGTTTGCTGAAGTTACCATGCTGACCAGAACAACGGTGCATAATACCACCAGAATAATGAAGTTGGACGAAAAAAGCTATTTTTAACATGTTCACAAACACAGAATAAATTGGTACAATTTGGATATGGTATTAACATTCATGTATTCCTCACAATGAATACATGTCATGTACCATGTCAATCAGACACTAACCTTGTCACTGATCCAGTCAAGGGCATCCTCACACTCTCGCAGGTACTGCACCAGCTTCTGGGCCTGCAACAGACGTACACCTTTCTCCTTGGTCTTCTGAAGCAGCAGGTCCCAGAGGCGGTGCAGTTCCTCTAGCCGAGTCTGAATTGAAGGAAGAAAAAAGGAAGAGGAACAATAAACAAATGATTGGAGGCTGGAATTTAGGAAGGACATATCAGTAAAAAAGAGAAAAAACACGGAAAATAATAATATAAGGCTTGGTAAATGAAGAAGCGTAATGACTCGTTGTGGAGGAAGAGCTTCAAAGGAATCTGAAGGAAATACGCAATTGATAAAATGGAGGCCAGTAGTTTAGATATAAAAAGATATCAAGGTAAAACAAAAAAATATATCACTAGAATGCTGCCTCTGATACAGTATTGCTAGTTATCCTATGAATGACAGAATATCAGAAAAACTGTCAAAATGATAAATACTGGTTATTCTCTTATTTAATAATTGATAATGCATTTCGAGATACTGAGAAAATAATAACAAGCATATGGCAGGCTCTTGTATTAAAACTGTTAGAGAAATGAATTCTCAGAATAAGAGGAAAAGAAGGGGGGGGAAAAGATCAGGATTTTTCACAGCACCCAAGCACCTACTTGGATGTACTCAGCCATATTGAGACTTTTTACTATCGGTCTCTGTTGAGTCCGGTAGGGCGTGTAGGACTGAACCAGACATCAAGTGGTTAACATTGAATATGCATTTCATTCTGAGCATGGACTCTCCCCACTTATATGCGTGTCAAAATATTTTGTATATTGTGTCCCAATGCTCTTAAATTACTTCCTTCATTAGGTCCCCTTTCTGTCATGACAACTGATGGGTGACGTTTTATTTTCACCCATCAATATCAAGTGCTGGAGGAAAGGTGACATTAAAAGGGGGCCATTTATAAGTTTTGGGAAACAGTAAACAGATCCAGAGTAGTTTTGTTCTATGTGGACACACACAAGATTGTGGCAGGGGAAAGTATATCTTACTCTAATGGTCTCAGAAGCAAAGTGGCCCTCAGTGACCATAATATTTCCAGTCTCATCCAGCTTGATGATGGCACCAGCATTAGCTTGCACTTCTGCCTCGAAAGCCTGGTGTTTTTGGAGCTTGCCCTGTAGGAGGAAGGGAATAGTTTGGACAGAAGCCTCATCAATAGCCTCACCACCGGTGCAAATGTTTTAATATGCAGCCATTTTGGGGTAAATGATCGACTAACGGTTGACAAAACAACACACCTGCAGGTTGGTGGGGTCTTTGTAGTTCTCATCGGAGGCCACCTGCAGCTTCTCCTGGATCCACTTTTCTAGCTCATCAGCATCCCGGCGGAAGAATTGGAAGCGATAAGAGTCTTCTAGCTTCTGCCGGCGCACCATCGACAGCTCCTTGAAGCGCCGGTAGCGGTCCAGCACCTGCTGCCGGCGCTCCTGGATGTCGTCAGCAGACTCCAGCACTTTCCCTCCACTGGTGTCCATTTTCTGAAAGAACAGAAGACAATAAGCATTTGAGGGGTGTTTAAAATATAATTGAACGCATGATACTAATAGCGTATATTTTATATTTTGTGAACTGTGATCTTGAACTGTGGTTTTGCCCAACAAAATGAACAGTCCACTCTTTTTGGGGAGGAAGATGCAATGTATAGTCATTCATTTGGTTGTACCTCTCCCTTTTTCCAGCATGTTGTAAAAAAAACATTCACACACTGCAATTGGTAAACAGCAGGTCCACATGGTTTTATCATATAGGGTAACTTCCACCACACCTGTGCAGCAGCTTAGAGTTTCAAATACCATTCCATTGAATTCTCAATAACAAATCAGTCAACTTTTCAGCACAGGCCATCCGCAAACAGGCTTGTTCATTCAAATCGTGTAGCAGTCCTGTTGGATACTACAGAGTTCTGAACATTTTTACAATCTGAAAAACCTTTTTAAGTCAAGAACGGCTTACTGTTGCTGAAGGGTTTAAAATGTACAGCCACACATCATATGCTAGAACTTAGGTCCTATTGTTAAGATTCCACTTTGGCAGGATCCAGTGGCCCACAGCAATAATCAATGCACTTGGCAATCTAGCCAATCAATAAATAAATTATCCTGATGAAATACAAAACAAGACATTACAAAGCATGAAAGAAATTGCACAAAAAAGGAATGGCCATCCTGGCAGTTTCTTTGGCATACTCTGTGCAGGGCCAAAAGCCTCATTCACTGAGGCGTTGGGAATTCCACACGTCTTTATGCATTGAATAGCACAGCACAAAGAGACTGCTGGAGTCAGCCATCCACCAACTCAGCATCAGCAAACTGCCTCATACTGGCCCCTCGGAACCCTCATTTCTGTCATTTACAGTTCATCACTTAACCGTACAGAACATAAATTAATAACCAGTGTATATGGACGAGGGCACAAATACAAAAAAATAACAAGGTCCACCCATTTTTTTTACATATTCAGTACACCACATCATGAGGCCAGAATTGGACAACCAGTCAACTGAGAGTAAGTTGTCTCTGAGATGATTTTTGGTAGTCCACTCCCAAGCAGAGGTGTCTCAATTCACAATCGCAAAATAAAATAGCTACAGATGGAGCTATAAGCATTCCAGTAGCAACTCACTACAAATTGAAACATCTTTCGAAAGACCAGAGCACATGTGAAAAAACAACAGTTAGGGCTATATTGCCAAGTGCATGCCGATTACTAGCAAACAACTGCAAAGTGCAAAAGCCACCCCTCCCCCATCCCTGAACCATTAGATCCCTTAGCAAATGTCCCAATTTACTGAGGGCTTAAATCTCTACAGGATTTAACAACCTCAACAAATGCTGCCACAAGGACATCCACAACAACTTTGGGACTGGTCACCTAGCGTACTGATTATAAATCAGATGCTTTTTCGACTGCCATTTTATTCGAAGCACTTCAAAACCATTGAAAAGTACAGTCATGGACTCTGAGACATATTGTTTTGAACTGGTCCCAAAATGTGCATCAGTAAAAGGGTTTTGATATGCATGTTGCTCATTATCTAGAGACCAAGTGCTTCCTCATCCTTTAGTATTTTTTTTTACGGATTTCAAAGTTTAACTCTATTAGGCTATATCAGCATACAAAATTGCAGGGGGGTTTATTTCTAAAGGTAGTGAGACAGCAAATTGTACACTATCTCTGTAAAAGTAGATCTGGAGGAAATTCTATAATTATGTATGCAAACAACGTGCAGATTTTATGAATACTTAATGATGGATTCCTGGTTAATAATCACAGTGTATTTATTAAGACAGGGGCCATGGCATAGACAGGAGGATGTTAACAAAAATGCATGTGCCTCTCTAGCAAGTTACATCTGCTTTTGCAGATAAGACGTGCAATGGAAGATAAACCTGCTCTTCTCTCTATCTTGCTCCCACCTTAAAAATGTGTCCATGTTAAGTATTTTAAAAGTTAGAGGCTTAATCATGTTTAAGAATATTCAGACAAATCAAGCAATTGAAATATGTGTTAAAGTTCTGCTTCTGATATAATTTTTGATAAAATAGGAGAAAAAAAAGGTACAGGCTGGCTATAGCGTTAGCAGCTTATCGAGTATCTTCTTTTGTAAGGAAAAACAGAGATGTTGAAAGGTTTGAAGAGCCAGTAGATCCAAAATGCGTCCTTTCACACTAAAATATGAATAACTTTCTTGGTTAAAGAAATCACTTTAGTTGTTTAGATTACCGTAAGGCCTATAAAGTCATGACATTCACCTTTACTTTTCAACAGAGTGTAGGGGACATGGGGAAAATGTGCATGAAGAAATGGGACAGGCACCTATTCTAGTCCCTGTTGGCAGTCTTAGATAATTACGCCTGGGTGCCTGCAAGTGACTGGAACACTTTAATCTCATTGCTCCCATTTAAAAATCAGGAATGCTTTGAACAGCCATCAATCTTTTTTTTTCCTCCATTGGATCATATTGTTTCATGAAAGTTGTGACACTGACTCAGTTTAGAGGACAGCAGTGGTCTTTATGCAGATGCCATTAATGCACTTTTCTTTAACTCTCAAAATAATTGTGGTAAGGGGAAGGCAAAAGCATCGATTTACTTCTTTAAAATGACTACCAGCATGCAAAGTTTTCATGATGCCCACGAAAATGTATGCTTTTTCTTGCTTACTGATGCAAATAAATGCGATTTAACGGGAATAAACAACATAGTCATGGGATACAGCTTATGCCTATGCAACATTTTTTTTACTCAAATGCAGATAATAAGCTTAACAAATATTCTGATCACATCATTATTTTAATATTTTTAATGGTAATACGATTTGTGGAACTAAGCAGATGGACCACATTTATTACCAATTTTTTTTTTCAATGTCAAACAAAATGTGGGTGCTATTTTTCAATTTCATGTATATTCCGTTATTCCGGTGGAATGCTTGTAGTTTGATACGGAATCCATGTTTACTCCAATAATGAAATCAGAAGGCCCAACTCTTATCAACACAGTGTCAAACAAAAACCCAAGAAAAACAATATTCGTATCTTAATGCTGATTCATTGTTTCCATCTCATTGTCTTGACATTCACTCATACAATATTGATTACATCAATATGTGAAAAGCATTGATGAAATAGGCCTCCTATGTTTGACTCGGACTACATGTTTGACTCGGACAACTAGCATTGACAGCGCATCTCTCCAACTAAATCTATGACCCCCATTAATCCACTTCAGTCTACACTAATATCTAGAACAGGCCTACTAAAATTCCCATAAGTATTTTCTCTGTCTTTACATTCAAACAGCGATCACAGGAAATTAGACTTAAGATTAAATGAGAATAAATCGCCAGAAAAAAAACGCTATTCTTCTTACATTTCCAATATTCTACTAAAATGGAAAATGTATTTAAAATCTCCCTAGATTCCAGCCTTTAAGGAATGAAATTATTTAGTTGAAAGAAATTAAAAGTAAAAAATGGGTTCAGGCCTTCCAATTCTAGGAAAATGTATTTAAAAAGGTAAAAAAATGTTTCATGTGTTTTTATCATCCATCTAAAGTAAAGATCACATAGCCAAAGTTTGTAGCAGCCTATGTAGGGAACAGTAACAGAGCTGGGGATCAAAAGCTGAAAAATGAAATATTGGCTCACTGGCAATGATGGTGATACGCAATTGCTGTATCATCTTTGACTGCCCACTATTTTAAACTGGACAAACGGATCACTTTTTGCCGTTTAGCTTAAGATGTGGGTCAAAGGGCAAACCCAATGTTTCAGGAAAATATAAAACCTATGATTTAGGTAAGCAAGAAAAACACAAAAGATGCACCAGAAAAAAACAAATAGAAAAACAACATGCATGCAAAATGGCACTTGGACGATATGCTATGACCAATGATTAGGTTTACAAAGCATTTGTGCTACTTCATGCTAGCTCAAGGATTGGGTACAGTTTTAATATAAACCCATTAGGCGTTTCTATTAGGCCAACATTTCTCAACTCAGATTCTCTTAGTTTCTCTGTCTAAGCTGCGTCAGTCAGTAAACAGAAATTGCTCAGATCAATGCATTACTCAGTCAAAATGAAACCTTGACGGATTAAAACGTTTCCAGTTGTTATAAATAGTTAGCATTTTAATGCTGTCTGTAACTTTGATCCAATTCTCTTTTATCCCTAAAAATAACATTTTAAGATGCTATTACATCACAAGTAACACAGTAATTCCATCATTGTGATTTCCCTACTTTGGTAAACTTAGCTCAAAGGTTCTTAATTCCAAGACTTGCTCTGCTAAAAGATGCACCCTGGCAATGGTTTATTAGTGTCAAGTTTACTACCTGGCATGCAAAAACCCAACAAAAATACTGCCACTGCACCTTTCCTGTCTTACAAGTTGTGAGAGGGCTGATTAGATTTGCTTAGACAGACAAAACACATCTTTATTCATTCTAATGCTCAACAGCAAACTACATATCTGTGTACCTGCGTGCTAAACGGTATCTGTGCTCCTGTGTCCCTTCTCCATAGATAAGTAGGCTTTACCTGCAGTTATGTGGAAGCAGCCAGTCCGTCTGTTTTACAGGCCAGAAAAACCCATATATGAAAACGAAACGCAAGATCCAGTGACTCTGTAGTTAAGACAGACGCATTGCCCCTGCAGGACTTTGTCCAGCCCAGCCCAGCCGATGCGTCATGCTCTCTCTCTCTCTCTCTCTCTCTCTCTCTCTCTCTCTCTCTCTCTCTCAAAACACACCCTAGCTCTCGAACGTTCCCCTCTAGTGCCATCTAAAAGCAGTAATAAAAAGGTTTCATGTAATCAAATTATCCCCTATAAAAACATTATGCACGCGCGCACACACACACACACACACACACACACAATTTGGTTACCTTGAGTTTGGGTTTAATGAATTTTGACATGACGATGTATGTTTATGATGGCTGCCATAAATTCAGAAAAGATTTAAATGAATGTAAATGAAATGAATAGAATATTAGAGGCAATGCTGAATACAATAGATATTCCAATAATCCTTCAGAAAAAAAAGCTAAACTGGATCATTGGGTAATGCTTTATATTAAGGTCCTTAAAATAACTTATAATACCTAAAAATGGCCATACAAGTCCTTACAATATGCTTATTAATATTAAGTGTTTATAAGACTAACTGTGTTACTAATAGCATCATTAGCACGTTTGTTGTTAGATTATAAACCATTTATAAACACTTAGGAGCCTTGTTAACAATCCATAGACTGCTTAAAGAATGTTCATGACCTTATGAGTTTCATCTATGCCTGTTTATAATAGCATTATATGTCAATGTTAAACCATTTACTAAGATTTTCTGTTGCTTTATTAAGATTAAAAAACATTATTTATTTATTAGCAGTTAACTATGCTTTTTTTTTTAAACGAGAACAATACCTTCCGGTCCATAAATCCTTTAATATGCACTTATTAATGGTTAACTATGCTTTTTGCACAAAAACACACCCTTCAGGCAGCAAGTACAATTTCATCGTGGGATTTGTTATAAGTGGTCCCTGGTTGGTATAATCCTATCGGTGGGATAAGGCCAGTCTAGATAGTTACAACTTCTGCCAGGTCACACGCAGCCCACCTTTTTCATTTGGTCTGAAGACAAAAATGAATCTTCTTTACCACTAGTTATTCCATGTCCTTTAAAGAGTAACCAGATGTCCCCAGTAGATCTCCACCCCCAACAGTTTTGGAAGATGTTAAAACCCGGAGAGGTAGCGTAATATTGAGGACGGGGTCAGGGATGCATGTATCACTATGGCCAGAAGGTTGTCTGGGCATTGCATTTTCAGATTTCAGTGACATAGAAGTGTACTGTCGTTTAGACAGAAACTACAAACTGTACTTATTCTGCCTTTAACACAGTACTACGGGAAAGTAGTACACCTAGTTTCGGTTGGTTACCCTGTATAAATATAAAGCCTAATATAATGAAAATGGCATAGTTTAGACCCTAAGAGAGCATAAGGGAGTCAGATTTTACGCAAATATATAAACGTTCATCTCTGGGCGATGGGGTATAGTTGATTCTGCTAGAATAAATAAAAAAGTAAAATTGTTTGCCTCATAAGTACATATACAGGCCATATGTAATATAGTATTTATCAATATATTAAACGCCACATTGCAGCCTGCACTGCAATCCACTGCCGCCCCCCGATCTATCATCCTAGATTGCATGTGAAGCATTGTAAACATTACGTCTATAAGGCATGAAGCCTTGTCTTCCAGCAAAATCTAAATTAGGAATAGTTTGGTGCCGTACAGCAGGAAACTATACAGTATCTTGCTCTTGATGACTCACTTAGGATGAATCGAATGGTCAGGATGAAGCATTTGCAAGCCTTTTACACTAATGCTCCATGTAAAAGGTTCACTCCCTGAAGTTAAGAGTGGGAAGGGCCATTCGGCATGCCAAACATTTAGCACCACCCTTATAAATGCTTTGGGTATGTGCACATTTAGAGGTCATCAGTCAAGCTGTCCAACCTCCATTCAACATGCCACTACTTTAAACACATAATGAAATCAAACCATAATGCATTGTATAGTTTCTATGAACATTGACCATATACATTTGAACACAGGAAAACCCTTTTGGAAATTTGAAGTGTGTACCGTATGGATGGAACTGAGTAATTGACATTTGGGAATCTAAATCATATAAGACCAGATTTTCCCATTTCCGACAAACAGCATATTAAGTTTTGTGTAGATTGCTTTCATTACCCTGCCTTTTTATGAAAACAAAATGTTTGTATTTTGGGTCGGAAGGCCAGCAACAGTCAAGCTGAACTATTTCGCTGAGGAAGTCAAAATTGCAGGGGGGCAATGGGCGTAGGGGAATGTTGAATGTTTTACTAAAAATAACCAACAATGGTGAGGCTTTTTGGACTTGACAAAACTGAATTGTATTTGTTGCCAAGTGTATTGTCACAATCTCAGTGGAGAGTATTCTTGTAGATCTTTAAATGTATTGGCAGCCTTGACATAAAAACGTGACAATGGGTCAGCAAAACATTTCCTTTAATAATGTTATTTTTCGTTGTTGTTAGGGTAATTGCTTATATTACTTATTTATAAAAACAGACTTCTCAGTAAATCTGGTCTCTAGGGTTCCTGTTTTTAATCTTGCAATTTTCACTACCGAACACCTTTTCATTAGCAGACTAAAGGTAGGCCTATGCTATCATAATTGTCAATGGAACAATGGAAAAATGTACAAATCCTTTTCCGAAAACAAAAAACACCCGTTATGTTTAGAATTGAAAAGGCACGCTAAAAATAACATGTTTGAGGATAGCAGTCTGCACTGGTTTTGCATTCCATTTTTAATGTCTCAAAAGTTTTCACAGGATAGATGATCGGAACTAAAATATAAACTTCAACAGAGAATTGCTGGGCTTGAGTAAAGGCTCATTTAATGTTTAATTTAGCAGGTCTCTATATAAAAATATATTGAATGGGACAACCCGTGTAGACAACTTGGCGAATAAGTATAGTACGATAGATTAAAATACAGTTGGTGAACGACAGTTATTGTTAGTAACTATAAAACGATTTACAACGTTTTTAAGCACAGTAGATATTAGATGATGTATAAGTCAACGCATGCCATTTTTTTCTACTTTCGAACCCTCCTCCATTAACTTACAGTCAGAACGTTTTAACTGCCTACAAAGTTCTATCTGTCGTACAGATAATGGAACAATGTTAATGCATGATCAGTAATCATGGCCAAAAGGTTAACCACCGTTAACTATTATTGCTCACCCAGTAGCACATCATCTGACAGCTGGAGCTATTTGCTTTAGCTAACGTTAGCAATTGCTACTAGGGCGGGTCCCTCTACCAATGACACACAGCGTTAGCACAAAGATTCTGTCAGTAAGAAACCAGCAATTTTACGCCACCGACATGTTGCACCAATGGTATTGTTGAAGTTCTATGCATGTTGGATTGGATTTTATAGTCAGAATCCCGGTGCATTTTTTTGCCTGAAAAAAGGATGAGCTGTTGGCTGATTTAGGCCTACCGTACCCTAAGCTACCCTACTGGGAACTAACATTGATGTCAATCTATATAGAAACAGATTCATTAAAATACTATGTTACGATAGCTCGGTAGATTGATACGTTATTTGAATTCTTACCCCAATCAAGTGAAATATAGCAAAGCTTTCGAACTGGATCGACGAGACGGAGACGACTTGCTAGCTAGCTACGACGGGTGTGTTCCACACAGTGGCAAGCAAAGATAGTGGCAGTGGCTAGAGGAGGATGACCACCTCCCCGTCTCTCCTGGTCACCTCCTAGTGGCTGGTTTGTATAGTGAGCCTATATTCCGCCGCCCTGGTGGTACACACACAATCAAGCCTGGAGATTTAGAATAGAAGCATTATTTTACCTAATACAAAATTCCCCAGATTTGTCTTTTCCAAAACCTTTAGACGAACCTATCATTTCATTTTTCGAACTGTATTTATAAACCCAACACTTAAATAGTGACCAAGTGTTCCAGTCTATAGGGAAAAGGCCAAATTGGTCCGGTTTGGAAGTTATTATCACCCTTATGCCCTCGGATCGATCTTGATTATGGAGATTGGATAGGCATTAATAGGAATTATATAATATAAAATTAACATTTTAATGTCGCAAGTAAGCCATAGCCTAGGCCTACATCTTAAATCTATAAGTCTGCCCAATAGCAGACACGGCATAACAACATGTATTCAGAAATTAGAAAATAAATCAATCACTAGGCTTTCATCGCTTTTTCAGCTAAGTAGACATTTCTTCTTCAATATGATCAATTTGTTTCCAGCAAAGCAATAATTTAATAAACAGGGTAAACGCTGACACGTGGCTTTTTCAATACTGGTCTGATTTTAAATTAAATGAGCTATGCGGCAGGCTGTTTAGGTAAATACTAGGCTTGTTCAATGTGCTAGCTATGAATATCAGGCCAAGTTAATTACCCAGGTTCCGTTATATTGACAGATTTCCGCCAAATAATAAATGAAATCCTAAATAGCATCCATTTATGCCTGCCGGAGTCCATGGTTACCATGGTAACGTACGAAAACTTCAGTAGTAACGTAAGCTAATAAGTAGATAGCTGAGAAAACAGTTGATGACAGTTGTTGAAAAACAATTAACAATACATGAATATTCATAATACATGTGAACTACACGTTTTAATGCTCTAATTTTCCAGAGTAGAATGGAATAATTTGCCTCTCCATTCTCCATCTCTTCGCTCTGGGCAAGTTTGGACGCCATATTGGTACATTTTTTTAGGCCACGAGCTTCAGTCACATGACTAAAATCTGTATTATGATTGGAAGATCCCGAAAAGTTGCCTACTATCTTGCCCATCGATCTAATTTCCCCAGATCATTAATAGTTGCTGCTTTTCGATAGAAAATGGTACCGGCAATCATTGACAGCAATATTGCCGGCAAAAGTTGCAATATTGCCCCAAAAAGTTGCCCTTTAGGGTTGACTTATAGGGAACTATCGAATCACGTAGACCACTATTATATGCTACCTTACATCAGACTAGAAAAAACCAAATACGTTATTTGAATGGGGTGCATAACCCATTCATATACTCTAAATAAGCCCAACACCGACTGTATAAAGGTTTACGCATGTCACACCAACAATTGCTTCGTCAGACAAGACATAACAAAGTATATTTTATTTATTACTTTATCAACAGTTTAAGGATTATCTTCACCTCAAGTGGTTGGTAGAACAGTTGGAACAAATACCAAATTCTAGCAAAAAAAAAAAATTGAATAATAATCCATATCTTCTTCCACCCAACATCATCAAAAAGTAGCAAAATCAAAGATTAAAATCAGTTATGTGCCTTTGAAACAGGGAAACAGTGATCATTGTTTCTGTCGTCGGACAGTGTTTTCAATTGAAACAGTCATACTCGCCTCTACAATATCCCACAAGTGCTGTCCTTTAAATGCAGCATACAGTAAGATATCCCAAACACTCTTTCCGTTGTATGAATGGAGTAATAAGATAAACTCAGTTAAGGCCAATAGCAGATGAATCTTGTCTGGAATTCAGTAAGAAACTCCGAGAGTAGGAGAGGGTTATAGTATATTTTCATATACAGTGGTATCGGGCCATGTTAAACTGATTTAAAATAAAGTAAGGGTCAGAAAAATACAAAATATCCAGTGAGTGGCAGTTCTCACGAAAATCCCTTGTTGATGGCAGAGGTCAGAGGAGAATGGCCAGACTGGTTCGAGTTGATAGAAAGGCAACAGTAACTCATATAACCACTCGTGACAACCGAGGAGTGCAGAAGAGCTCTGAACACGCAACACGGCGAACCTTGTAGCAGATGGACTACATACAGCAGCAGACCACCCCAGATGCCACTCCTGTCAGCTAAGAACAGGAAACTGAGGCTTCAATTGGCTCGGGCTCACCAAAATTGGACAAAAGAAGTTTGAAGAAACGATGCCGGGTCTGATGAGTCTCGATTTCTGCTGCAACATTCAGATGGTAGGGGCAGAATTTGTATACAACATGAAAGAATGCACCCATCCTGCTTATCCATCCTAGTGATAAATTGTTTACTTTTTGTTAACGTATATGACGTTGTCTCAAAACATAGGATTGTATGAACTGCTCCCAGTCCCTGCGATAGAGAACTTAATTCTGCTTAAGTTTGATTTTTTCAGTTCCAAATTAATATAGTTTACGGAACTTAGCCCATGGAGGAACAGGTGTTTTACATTCTATACAGGGATGTGCAAAACTTCCTCATCTGGAGCATTAGAAATATCAATAGGCTCCGACTCTTCTAGTAAAGTGAGTCACATCATTGCTGACCTGAACACAGCAGTCCAGACCACGTCCAGGAATCCACACTGCTCGCAGGTTTCTCAAAAGAGGCTGACATACTTTACAATGGTTACTGCTAAAGCGGTCATTACAGCATAGCTGCTGCTAGGATGGCACCCTGTGGGACGAACAGGGCTCCTTTCCTAATGCAAGGCCTGTCACATCTCCAGGGCTTATTTCTGGACCTTTTAATGTGTCTTAATTGGTGCACATGGCGGACAGGCTTCCATGGGAAGCATTGGCATGTCAAATTAGTTTAAACAATGCCAACACAGAATTTAATTGAAGTTAAGTTTTGAATTATTTGTAAAAAGCTTGGTTGTTAAACAATAAAGGCTTTATTTTCAGCCTTTTGCTCATTCTAACAAAGGACGCCAAAGTGCAAGTGCACCGCATATTTTGGGGCCATTTCAAAGGGGAAATTCATTTTCCAAGTTAATGAGTTACTGGCAGTGCACTGACAATTAATTAAGTATAATATATATTACAGTAAGACATTTGATAATTCTTGCTAATAATAGCAAAATAAAAAATGCCGGAATGTACAAACACATTGCTTGGTGTAGGTCTTGATCGTCAAACACACATACAATTGCTTTTAAGATAAAATATGAAAAGGATGATGTACTTTATTAATAGATATTAGAAATCAAAGGCAGAACTGATAGTAAAGACCCAAAAATTAACCGACAGTGCTCAAAACTTGACTGCCAACCTTTCTCAGTTCTATCTCTTAGAGGATTTGGAGTCAACACAGTAAATATTCATTACTAATGTTTAAAAAATGTGAATTTTGACAATTTTGTCTAATTGCGAAAACCATAATAAAATAAATAATTATCTACTAAACATAAATGTCAAGCCAATACTGTACATCCAACTGCAAAAGGACATCACTACAAAGATATACCATTTATTTGAACAGCTAACCCAATTGCTTTCCAATCTTCAGTCAGATAAGAGTAATTTACTATTTTAATGAATATCATCTTTAAAATCAATGTGCAGAGGATATACTGATTGCAAATGATGTATAGAACAATGAGGAAAACATTCTAACATCTGGTTATACGTCAGCTAAGTTGTGTTTTTTCTCTTCATGTTGTGGTTGATCTCGAGCAATGTGTAGCTTTACATTTTTGGAGACCACAACGATGCACAATTACAAGTCGTTTGTGGGCGCACTTCTTGTCTTAGAAAACAAATAGGTAAGAAATAATTTTAGGGGGCAATTTATAATGTTCCTCAATTCAGCATACATTTTAGAAACATGCACAGCCACCCTAAAAGTAGTGTTAATCTGTGGTAAAGGTAAGAATGCAATCAGGCCAGAAAATGCAAAACATGTCACAAAAAAAGAAAAGGGTATTTATTGAACAAAAGGAATTGAAGAGCATAATATAGTTGTCTAAACTTGAACCCACAGGTTTCAGTTGATTCCACCACGCCTTCTAGCCCACAGAGGCCAGGATGACATCAACAGGTGTCTCATCGCTACTGCGCACGGTCACTTGCATGGTAACACCATCAGCCAGAGCAAGCCGTGATCGCACAAGCACATCATGGCCCCCACGGAACACACCTGAGGGGTAGCGAGGGCACATTAGATGTCTGTAAAACACGGTCCTGACAATTCGGGCTTGTGTAGCACAAGTCTAATATACTGCATATGTAATGGGTGCCAGTGCTGAATCTGAAATTAAGAAAAAAGTACTCACCAGCAAGGAAGAGAATGTGCGAGTTTTTGTTTTCAGGAACCTTGTCTGATCGCTCACATGGCTGCATCCCCAGGAAACTAATAATATTGCCAACAGCCTCTGCAAAAGTTGATAAACCCACATTTCATAAACTGGCCTGTCAATGATTTAAAGGGTGAAAAAAAATTATTCGAAGTCAGTTGTGGTAAGACTCTTCAACTTCTTCACACTAATACGACCTAACATGGTTACAAAAATGTTGACAGGCTGTTGTAACCAAATGTTTTTTGGTAAAATTCCTAGCATCCAGCTAAATGGCCATCGAGATAAAAAGAAAAATACTCTTAGCAGGCCAAGTGGATTGTGAACGTTTTCTGGACGAGTCAGGACATTTCTAGATTACACTGACATCACAGACAACATAAACAAGTACCACCAACAAGTTTGTTTTGGTCACAATATTATAGGGAAAGAGGAGGAGCTAGAAATGAGCTAATGAGGAAGGGAAAGGAATACCCAGAGGAAGGGCTTCAACTATTTACACTTCCCACATCAAACAGCTCTAACTTTCATATTTGGATTCAGTAATAATTTACTGTGACTAACCTAAAGATGCTAGTATTTTCCATAGCTATATAATATTTCTGTACAATAAATGGACAATATTTATGGGATTTCTTTGTGAGGTCTGACTTGTAACATGGGGTTAGGGATGGAGGCGTGTGGAAGCCAAACATGTCTGTTGATGAGCTCAATTGTTTCTAGAGACGAGCCACTGTGGATTGGAACCTAAAACATAAACGTTTATAAAATATGCAAGCCATTTTACCATCTAACGTTCGTACGGAGGCCAGAGCAAAAGTCTCCTCCTTTTCAAAGCTGTCCCCAACCTCCTCCCACGCTGCAGCAAAGTTAGGCTTCAGAACTTTCTGGATGTGGTCTGCAACGGTCACTTCCAAATCTTCTAACTGTTAAGATACAGGAAAGAAAATAGTTTAACAAAGAAAGCGGTATCACGTGAGGAGAGACAGGTAGGAAAATAAATAATGGTGTCTGGTTAGATCTGTATTTATATGACCACGTATCATTAAAAGGTTTTCCTAAGCCTTATTTGCATGGGATAAACTTTTGCTGGGTAGTAATTCAAGTAAGGCTGTTAACATTTGCATTGATATTCTGCTTGCAGGAAGAACATGCACAGAGCCATTCTGAGCGTCCCCTACCACATATTCGTCGTCGTAGCCGTCATCATCAGGTTCTCCTGTGTTGGGGTCGCAGTCTCTGACCAGATACTTCATAGTACAGCTAAACGTGCAGGACACTGAGAAAGATCAAGTCATTCAACTATTTAAATCTCATATGCATAAAATGTTCACCAAAAGGTGAATCACATTATTTATATACTAGTTATTCACTTATGTCTGTTAGACCTACTTGCCAAACCTGCTCAAAACCTTTTATATAATTTGTACCTACTATAGACCTAGACTAATATGTTTTCACAGCCAACTATGGCAAGAAAATTATTCATTTGAAAAGCTTTTTTTGGTGAACATTGTGTTAGAATTACAGTCGCATTAAATAGTTCCACATACAGTTGCAATCAAAATTATTCAACCCTCATTGCAAATTACGTTTATTAGCAACATTTACAAATCTTCGGCTGTTTGCAAAAACTTTGAACTTGCAAACTATGCTTCCAACTGTATCTCTAGGAACATTCAGTGCCTTTGCTATTACATCTTTTCTTAACTTTTTGGACCACTCTCTTGACTTATTTCTAACATGCAATCAAACGTCACAGTCAACAAAGCCAGGGGGTTGAATAATTAAGAGAGTGCAGTAGTCATTAGATGTGATATTCTGTGTTGAATTTGTAGAAACCACTTGTTATATATTGTATACTGTTAATAATAATACTATTGACATAATATTTGCCTTCCTAAGAATCATATCCTGTCATCATCCATTTCCAGTCCCAGCCCATACCTGCGGTTGGGTCTTCCTCTGGCAGTCGGATCAGGCTGTAGCAGGACCCAGGTTGGCTATAGGGGAGGTTGGCAGCAGGGATATAGTGAAGTACTTCGTAAGCCTCCGAAGGCTCCATTTGAACCACAACCTGTAATAAAGAACATGGATTGTGATTTGGTTGTGTGTACAAACAAATAATGTAAAGAAATTAGATCTTTACTAAAGTCAGTAGAACATCTCTTAATTTGTATGATTTTAATTAGCTAATTTGGTTAACTGAGTTATGCACAGAGGACAAAATGGCAATTTTAACCAAGTTGAAAGTCAATTTGCACACCTTCTGTAGGAGCTGGTCATTGAGTGTGTTGGTGCAGTCAAACTGGAAGACCATGTGTCTGGAAAAGGTATGTTTGATGCATCGCACCACATACTCCGTTTCCGCCTCAGTAAGCTGCACAGGCTCTGAAGACTTGAAGAGGGGACCCAGTCCCTGGAACTCTGGAATAGCTGCAAGTTGTTCTGTTAGGGATGGAAAGAGATCCGTTAAAAATCATCGAAATTTGTAAGGAGTCTGCGATAAGGTCATCCAGCTACCCTAAGCCAAAATAGAAAAATGTAGAAAAAGTACAAAGGATTGAACAATTTTCTACTATAAATGCTACAACGTTGAGGTGATAGGAAGCTCACAAAAAGTGCAGTATTTCTTTGCTGAAGGGGATTTAGATCCTGAAATGTCCAGCTTATGCAAGGACGTACGATCAGAAATGAAAGCATTTTGTTTCCATTATTATACTGGCATTGCAACACTGGTAGAATATTTGGGATTTGCATTCAGCACAAGACAGGCTTGGTCCCAAATAGGTTTAACACAGTTCAATGGAAATGAACATAAATGCACTTTTACCCTGGTAAATGTCTTGACGAGATGGAGTAAATTTTTCTGGCAACTTGCTGGTGGCAACAGGAGTGATTTCTGAGTAAAACAAAAATCATTATCAAGAAAAGCATAAACAGTAGGCTTTAATTTCAATGAGATTTTGGGATGGTTGGCTACTAGGCAACAACAAAATCTACAGATTAAATATGAGCAGAATGGTAATATAGAGGGAGAATTAGTTATACCAGTCTTTTGCTCGGCAATGGGAGTGGTTGCAAGGGGAACAGACTTCATATCGAACGGTTTCTCAGAGGGGTCCAGGGTGTACTGGTGAAGAGACTTCTCCAGGCCAGGGACCGACACAGACAAACCTGGCGAGTGAAAACACGCCAGGCACCCGGAAAAACACAACACATTTATTGACATTCTAAATCAAAATTGTAACATTTTAAAGATCTAGCCGGCATATGCAAATGAAATGACACAAAGGACACACTGGTCATGAGCAGTTCAAGAGCTCAAAACTTTCGAATGACCTCTAACACGCGCAGATCAAACCAAGGTCAGTGCGAGTATACAGCTGCATGAGTTCAGCCTGGTTTATGCTTCTGCGAAGATGCACGTAAATGTCTCTGCGTAGCTTCGCAGAGCAGGGGTTTCCGGGGATACCGTAGCTCACAGACGCTTGCAGACGGGCACACTGTCCTCCGAAACAGCCCGTAGCGCATAACTTTTCTCCTGTGCGTCAAACAATCGCTGATTGGTTGAGCAGGGAAGGAAAGAGGAAGCGAGAAGATATCTGGTAATATTTCAGTTGGAAAACACACGCAGATCCCGATTAAACAAACAATGGAGCAGTTTGAAGAGCGAATCGCGGACGAGGCTCACAAAGGCCGACATTTGTATGACCTCTTTGCAAAAAAGTAATTTTACGTGACGGCCAGTATCGTTTCTTCTACTGTCTTTTCTGTACACTCTGGATTAGTAAACATGACCCTGCCCCCTAGTGAAACCGCAGAAGTATGTAGGCAAATTACTGTGCGAATGTCAGTGAACGAGGCAGGGAAATGTTCGCAGGTCCGCCAACGCAGAAACATACACCAGGCTTTAGGGTAGATGCAAGGGGGTGTTTTAGGTAGGAAAGGGATGCTTTTTGAAACGCACTAAGTACCAGAACCTACCATTGAAGATGTAGGCTGCATTAAGGGCTTTCTGTTTCTGCTGTAGGACGTTCATGTAGAAGGTCGCTCTGTCACGTACCTCATCATCACTGTCCATCATGCATCTGCACAGATACAGTTAAGACACACGTGTACATATTAGTTTAGCAGTTAAGACACTTACATTTTGAAACTTACATATTTAAATGCAGTTAGAACACACGTGTTTAAATGCTCTCCAATGGTAAATTATATATTGTAACTTGCTGTAACAAGCTGCATAATGTACGTATAAAGTTGCAAAGGGTACCTTCAATACACATCGATGAACATAAAATACATACTGAAATATGGAAGGAAAAAGTTGAATGTATTTACCTTTGCATCAAAACCAGGACACTTGGAAGAAGATCATCATTTTGGGCGCCAAATTTAGCCAAAGCACTGACAGCAGCTAGGAAAATGAGATAAGAGGTGGTTTTGTTGGTGAAAACTGATCACATATGAACAACGTAAGTGGTCAGTTAGTCTCATTGATTGACGATATTCTGGCAAAGTCTTTTGTCCACTGAACCACGCATCCTAAACATGGTTTTGGTACTCCTTACACTGGCATTTTAGAGTACAGCTATTAAACCGTTGAACATATCTATTCAAACATCTATAATTCTTTCTGCATGTGGTCCATTAAACTGTTTTACAACACTACAAGGCAGAAAAAGGGCTGCTGGGTAATAGCCTTCAAAAATCACTGTACGTGTTTAGTCTTTAAACATTTACTAAATAAATATATGATTCATATGTACCTACAAAACAAGTTAAAGCTAATCAATCACCCATTTAGCTAGTACTATAGTTTTATATGTGTGGTACTCTCACCTGCACGTACAGCCTCGCTCTCAAGCACCACACGGTTAAATATGAAGCGAATGTACTTGGAGGGCGAGGGAGTGCGGGGGCCCTCCTTGCCCAGCAAGTGTAGGATCTTGGTGGCAAGCACAGTGTGCTCGCAGTCCTCTATGAACTCACAGAGATGGGCCAGCCCCGTCTCCTTACTCTCTGGGTTCTCCTCAATGATACTGATGATGCAATCCACAATGGCCCGCTTATACTCAAAGCCACCCTGTGGAACAGAGGAGAGAAGATAGTGGCCGGATCAACTACTCAGCTTTTTGGGATGGATCGATTCTTTTCTCTATCATTTACGCAGTAAGGAATTACACTCCGAACCTGCATAAACCGTGGATGGACATTTATCACAAAGCTAATCCGTTGGTTCTCTGGTGGTTAAAAGTCTTTCATGATAAAATCACAGCGTGCGTAGACAGCTTTTGATCAAGCCCATGCATATGAGACTACTCACGTCATCTCGAAGCATGTTGGAGAGGAAATTCATCATGACGCTGTGCTTCCTGGGATACTTCTGGCACAGGGCACTGATAGCCTGCACCACCACCACCTAGGTGGAACATGGGGAGGGACGTAAAACACTCTTAAGGAAGGAACCAAGTTTATTTTCTGTTTTGGGGCAAAGCATTTGACAAGAATCGGTTTAAAAAACAAAGCGACTTTGGGGAAAACAAGACAATGATAGACGAGTAGATGAGTTGATGTATTTAGCACCAGTGCAACTGCAGCAGCAGGGTATAAAACTAACACGTTAAGAGGGAATATGAGATGCAAAGGCTGAAACCGCTTTGCATGTGAGACTCAGTTTGCAAGTCACAGGACTTGATGGGATTTGGTGTGTCAAAACAAAGCTTTGAATATAGAGACTTTCAGAAAGAAGCTGTATAGTATTGTAGCTGTGTTTTTAGTGCTTTCAGTAGCTGCAGTAGTTAGAAAGTGGTCTATCATTATTTGGAAAGTGAACATGTGAACATGTGGAATGTGTGTTGGGCGCCATATTCTCATGCATAGGCAACTTCTCTCTTATCAAACCCCAAATGCCTATTCTCAAGCTATTGTACAAAGGTGATCGCAATGAAAAAGGTCAAAGGGAAACCATTTTCGTACCGGTGTCCAATACATTATGGGCTTCATAGCTCATCTGCATTACCTTAAACTCGTCCGAGATCTCGGAGACAAAGGAGGAGATCTGCTTCATGAGCCGGTCCACACTGCTCTCACTGCCTGTCTTGAGCAGTGTGGTGATGGCCAGGGTAGCAATGCTGCGGTTGGAATCTGTGATCAGGTTTTCCAGGTCCAGGTTGCACGCGGTCACCGCAGATGGATGCTTCATGGCCACCTGGAGGGAATCAAAAC